>CM076577.1:767743280-768278280 GCA_034641835.2 Pinus albicaulis | reverse complement strand
CAGTGGAGACCAGTGCAAAAATAGGTGAAAGAGCAGGTTAACTATCAGTTGTGACTATACTATTGCTATTTGCAACACACAGTGATTGGAGAAGCCCATGAGGATTGCGCAATATAGGCCAGGTGGTTTATGTTATTTAATGAGCCATCCCATAGCATTGATTACGCAATAGAGGCTGGCTATAAAGTGGAAAAAGATTGGAGCATGTGTTTTGCTAGATCTAGCTTGATAGTGTTTAGCAATTTGAGGTTGTCCAAAGAGCTTGTGAGGAGCTTTGTACTATTATTTTTACATGATATCCATGACATATAATATACAGATAGTTGGGGTTTTCAACTTTAAGCTTTCCCATTAAATACTGTGTTCATATGTGTGATTGTTTGTGGTTTTAATGTGTGCATGCAATTGATTTTATTTCCGAAATTAATGATTAATGGTAGAAGAGATTTTGTATTATGCATGAAGCTAAAATAGTGTGTGATCAGGAGAATCTTGGTGAATAATATATCATTTATTCAAATTTCTACATGGTATCGGAGCGATATTGATCATTGGAGCAATTGCAAAACATTGAAGCAGTTGAGTTTTGTGCTGGTGAAATTCGAATTTGTAGCAGTGTTTTCTTGGTGTCGAAGTTGAGATGTCTTTCAATGGATTGAGATTGGAGTATGCCCTTCAGGGCAGTTTTTGGTCAATTTAGTGTGTCCTAAATTGCTACATTAATTTTTCAATCCGGGATTCGTAAGCTGACGAAGTGTGGCGCACTATATGTGCAAGATAACCTATCTCTTACTTTTTGTCGTTTTTGGGTTTTTTATTTATCTTGGGGGTTTTTATCTTGGTTGGTTTCCTAATGTGAGATGGAAATCCTAAAAGAAAAGTATGGATATAAATGTTCAAGGCAATGATGTCCTTTATAATGATTTCCCAAACTTCAAACTTCAAAATGGTTTTAAAACATGCAATGACAAAATTAATTCCTAAAAGAAAATGAAAATGTGCCACTATACTAGTCAAACAAACAATGAACTATTGATCATGAAACCCATTACCCTTGCTGCTGTCTAAATACAAAAGAAACTGTGCTCAAAGAAATCCAAGAATTGCAAGCAAAGTAAAGCTAAAATCAAATTACATCAACTCATATTCTGACCCCTCACCATTAGTCTCGCTATGGCTTTCATAGGTAATCATAAACAACTTGAGAAATCTGATATCTAATTTACAGAAAAATAAACTAATATCAAATTACACACTCAAACTTCAATCCCTCACCATTAGTCTCACTATGGCTTTCGGAGGTAACTGATAATGACATGAGAAATTTAATATCTAACTTGCAGAAAAATAAACTAATATCAAACTACACACTCATACTTCAATCCCTCACCATTAGTCTCGCTATGGCTTTCGGAGGTAACTGATAATGACATGAGTAATTTAATATCTAATCTAACTAATAAAGAAAATGTACAAAACCGAAATAAATAAAACAGTGCTGGAATTAAAAGCTAAGAAAAATAAATCAGCAGAAGGAAAAGATTGATTCCATGTCATTAGTCATTGTAAAACTATGTGCAAATGCCCGGGCTGCCTACTGTAATCTGGAACAAAGACACTGATCAGTTAACAGCAGTATAAAGCATGAAAAATTATGGACAGAAATAAAACGTTAATACCATAAAAGATGTAATATATACACGTGAATAACTATGGCATAATGAACGTAAGGAAATAAAGCATGAAACTATACAGCAATAAACAAAACCTCGGCGTGTGCAGGGGCCCTCTGCACAATCCTCGGGGAACAGCTATCAACCACGAATTATGCTTATGAACAAAGTCTTCTCATGTATTCAAAACGCAGTCATAACAAGGAAATAATGTCACGGCACAGTGGGCTTTCTTTACAGCAAAATTACATTACAAAAGCTAGCTACTATGCATATGAGAACGCATTATTTATAACAGAGGATGACATAACTACTTTCCTACAATCTGCGCTGATAAAAGACACGTGAACAACCACGTCCAGAAATTTAGCATTATGGCTGCCGTGAAGATTAAATCTATGGAGGGTGGCCGTTGGATTCGGCTTATGGAGCAGTTCACAGGTGTTGATATGTCCCCTGAGATTTAGGAATGGCCACGCAAGTCTTCACATGGTGAAAAATGGAGTTCTGTCACCGTAGGACTCTTAGGTTGACCACCGCTTGACTACCTTTGACCACGACCTTCTTTGGTGAATTCGACTGAGCCAATAGGACTCGGTCCATATCCATGTCATTTCCAACTTGCCCATGTGGCTTGATTTTCCTGAAGACACCTGCAATATAGAATTTAACAAAATGGCTGCAGAAAGTTGAAGCAAGTGCGGAAAGTGACAAGATTCCGCAGCTCAATGAGTAAAAATCTAATTCAAATAGCAGACACAAAACATAGTTAAAAACCACTTTAAATGCTCTTTTATGATTAATATGCAATGATGTTGATGACTTAGGAGGTCCAGGTAAATGGAAAAATTCTAGAAAGGTGTATAGGAAATATGCAAGTTTGGGACTCAACATACCCCCACTGTGAAGGTGTTGCATGTCCCCATGCAACCAAAATTTTGATCATCCTCCTTCTTCATATGCCCTGATACCTCTGCCAGTACATCCAGTCCTCTTTTCCTCTTTCTTGGTGCTGCTAACATCTTGGGATTCTTCATCAAGCATCTGAATTTGAGATTAATCAGTGCTCTACTTATCTTCTTGCATTTCTTCTTCAATTTCCTGTTCTTTTTGTGCCACAATCCCATATGTAGCATAGTGTTGTCATGAATGATCTTGTCCAATCTGCTTTGCTCCTTTAATGCTTCATTTTCATTTTTAATATGTCTATTTAAAACCTCCAACTCAAAGACTTCTTGTTTCAACGATTGGACTAGAGCTTCTTGTGCTGTGTGAGGCTGAGTGGATGAAGTGCTGGGACCGGTGGCTGTTCTTTCTAAGGATTATATGTAATCATACACCTCTTGCTGCTTTGGATCTATCTCGAGTGTCGTTTTCCTTGGGCTGTCGCCAAAATGCTGTGGAGGAGAATTGACTTCAAAATCTGGCCGAAAAGGACTCGTGTCAACATCTTGAGGACTAGTTTCAACGTTTGGCTGAGAATGAGGTGGACTACGGACAGCTGGAGTTTGTTCAGGTGTTCCTCCTCCCAAATCAATAAAATGGGGTCCTTTTTTTTGTGCTTTCCTCCTCTTTCCTTTAAGCCTGGTGCTTCTTCTTACACGCTATGGACTACTGTCTTTTTCCTTCTGTTTTTTTTTCCTTTCTTTTTGGCCATAGCTGACTGTTCGTGAAGGTGAACTAGTCTCTCAGACAATACTTGATGGTCTTCTTCTGAGGACGAGGTTTGATGCACAGCCTCAATGCTTCTTTTCTCTTTTGATTTTGTTGGCTTTTTACCCTCAGTCTTTTCCTTCCTCCTTTTAGATAGTCTTTCTTCTCTACTAGTTATTTCAACTGTGTTGGTAGGAGTGCTTTGAGTTTTATCACCTGTTCTCTTGCTTCTACTTCTTTTTGATGTACTGCCTTCAGGGGTTTCTTGGGGTTCTTCAAAGAAATTTCTAATTAAAAACTGCTCCCAGGTGTCCTTTTTCTCTTTTAATTGTTTTTCTATCAAGATTTCTACGAGACCATGGTGATACAAATGTGGTTCTGCGTCCCCCAGATGCTTTTGGACGGTTACAGACATATTTTTCAAACTGTTTAGTAAAACGTATGGCAGATTGGGGGTCTGGTTGTCTAGGAAATTCATCAACAGTCAGGTATGATACATGTACATTGATCCAAAACGTCCCTCACAGGTGATAAAATTTTGAATAACCAACAGTAAATTGGCCCACTCTTCTTTTAAAGCATGGACAGGAACTCCCTTTTTGAAAATGGTGACATCCATACCTGGGTTATGTAGGATCACTCTACAGGCTTCCTCGCCAATGCTCTTGTTCTTGAACCAGCGTTCACCTTCTTGAGGGAGTTCTGTAGCAGCTGCTATGGATGCCTCAGTCACTGTAAATTTGAGGTGCCCAATTTCTACCTCCAGACCGTTGAAAGACCTCGCAAAAGCTTTTGTTACCTCCTTATTGTAGCCTTTAAACTTTTGAATAAACTGAAGCCATTTTTCCTTTTTCAATATGTCTTTGACTTGCGGGTATCCTTCCATAAATTTGGGTCCCTCTGGTTCTGTCCTCAAAAACCAACCCATCCTTCCTTCTGTTCTTTAAAACTCGTCTGCGTGAGGAGGGTTTAGCGGAGGTAAGACGGCTAAATTAGCGGAAATGAACAGGGTTTATGAAGGAGACCAGTGACTGTAAGCGGATATCAGAGAATAGGTACACGGAATGAAGCGGAACAAAGAAAAAAACGGGGTGAAGGCTTATGTGAGCATGGTGGAAATGCAGCCGTGAGGTCAATAGAACAGTAGGGGGAGTAAAGTGCATCCGGCAGTATTTAAAATTGGGTGGTTGCAGAGTAGATGCAAACACGTTTATGAAATAGCTGCGAATTTTGTGCAGCTGAGGGAAGCCGTAGTCAAATCAACCACGTTCCATAATTACAGGTGGAATATCAAAGTATAGCTGAACACGAGTGAAGACTGGAGGCTTGATTATGAGGCCGTTTAAAAATGAATGCAAGGATTGTGGGGGAATTGTATAGAGATCGTGGAACGGTTATGGAGTTATCAATGTAATCATTGCATATAATGGAGCTATGGTTTATAACTATGTAAAAATGTGCTTGAATGCCATTTGAAATAAATTTCTACTCATACCTTGGAATTCTTGCCATTTTTCATTAGTCTTCAATCAGTTGCTCCTCGTTGATGCTTTTGAATGCCTCATGTCTTCATAATATGTCCTCATACCTGCATTTGATTTCATGATTGTTGAACTAACATCTGACTGTAAATTTTTGAAAAACAGAGTGGTGGCTGCAGAAACTGCTTCTCGCTGTGGAAACTGGTGTCAGCTGCGGAAACTGACACAGCAATTATTTGGGTGAATGGAGATGGATAGATGATAACTGACCGAATGAAAATGGTCATGAAAGAAAATTTTTATTGGTGAAATGAAATGAAATAGATGAAATGGAGTGAAATGAAATGAAGTGGAGTGGAATGAAGTGGAATGAAGTGGAATGAAATGGAGTGGGTTGTCATAAAACTTGTAAATGAGAGAGAGAGGGAATTTTTTTTTTGGAAAATATAGGGTGTCAGGTGTTCCTGATTTTCACCCTACATTTTCTGTATAAGACTGCCAATCAGTGATTGGTTTTCAGGCTTATACAATTTTTATTTTATTTTTTTATTTTATTTTATTTTATTTTATTTTGAGACTGAAAAGAACAAAGGCTAGGCTGGTGGAGAAGAAGGATTCTTTTTCACAAGCCTTATTGCAGAATTATCTTGAAACATTTTGACAGATTCCTCTTTTGAGAGTGGCTTATGATAGATCTTTAATCTGTGGCCATTCAAAATAAGAGGAGTTTGAGATTCATCAATGGTCTTGATTCTTACCACTCCATTGCTAAAGATCTTGTCAATCTCATATGGCCCAAGCCAATGAGTCTGAATTTTTCCTTTAAAATCTTTAAACTTGGAATCAAATAGCAATGCCCAATCTCCTTCTTGAAACTTCTTCTCTTTGATGTATTTTTCATGCCATTTAGCTCTCTGATATTGAACTAGATCAGTTCTTAGAATTGCCTCTTGTCTGATCTCATCTAGCTCATTCAACTGCTCCATTCTATGCTTTTGGGCTTCTGATAGATCCATCCCCAACTGAACTGCCATCTTGAAGGTTTTGACTTGGAACTCAATGGGGAACATGACTTCTTTCCCATAAACAAGTTCATAGGGAGAATGTCCTGTTGTATTTCTCCATGTAGTTCTGTAGGCCCACAAGGCTTCAGGAAGCCTTTTTGCCCAATCTCTTCTGTGTAGATGAACAGTTTTGGTGATGATACTTTCGAGAACTTTGTTTGTAGACTCCACTTGACCATTTGCTTGCGGATGGTAAGGAGTATATCTTCTGTGCTTGATTTTGTATTCTTCCATCAGCTTCTCCACCAGGTTGGATGTGAATTGGCTTCCCTGATCTGTCACAATTTCTCTTGGAACACCAAAGCGAGTAAAAATATCCTTATAAAGAAAATTAACAACTGAATTTTCAGTAGCAGACACTAATGCTTTGGCTTCCACCCATTTAGTAACATAATCAGTACAAACCAATATATACTACTTTTGCTTATATGGTGGATTAATAGGTCCAATGAAATCTAAAGCCCATTTTTCAAAGGGTTCGATGAGTACCTGTGGTTGCAATGGCATTTCATTTGAAAGGGTAGGTTTTCCTACTCTTTGGCAGTTGTCACACCTTTTGACATATTGTTTTGCATCTTTGAAGAGGGTAGGCTAACAATATCCTAAAGAGAGGATTTTATAGGCTGTCCTTTTGTCAGCAAAGTGTCCGCCGCATGGTTCATCATGACATACCTTGAGGATATCAGGCATTTCATCCTCCCTGACACATCTTCTGATCACAAGATCTGGCCCTGTTTTAAACAATTCGTGAGAAATCCATGAATATTTTGAACTCTCCTGAATAATATTTCTTCTTTTACTTGGAAATAAATGTGGAGGCAGTTTCCCTGTAACCAAATAGTTAGCAATATCTGCATACCAAGGGGTCTTAGTAGTTACTGCAAACAATTATTCATCAGGAAACTTATCCTCTACAGGAGAATCTTCTTTAGTATTCTGAATCCTAGACAAGAAATCAGCTACTTTATTTTGTTTCCCTGGTCTATCCAACACAGTAATATCGAATTCCTGCAAAAGTAGGAGCCATCTTGTCACTCTGCCATTAGTAACAGGTTTTTTCATTAGATATCTAATTGTAGAATGATCAGTATGAATAAAAGTTTCATAGCCTGTTATATAATTTCTAAACTTATTGATTGCATGAACAACAACTAAAAACTCTTTTTCAGTTATAGTATAGTTCAGCTCAGTGGGAGTCAAATTTTTACTGGTATAGTAAATGGCATAAGGGACTAAATCCTTTTGACCCAACACAACTCCTAGAGCTGTATCTGAATCATCTGTAGAAATATGGAAAGGGAGTTTCCAATTTGGTCCTCTCAAGATAGGTGCTTCAGATATTCTTGTTTTCAAAGTTTCAAAGGCTTATTGACAATCAGGATCCCATTTGAATTCACAGTCTTTTGTAAGTAGTTTGAAGAGTGGAGATGCTATTTTAGTGAAGTTTTCTAGAAATCTTCTATAGTATCCAGTAAATCCTAGAAAACTTCTAACATCTCTTTGACAATTTGGAATAGGCAACTTGGAGATGACTTCAACTTTTGATCTATCAACCTTAATCCCATCTCCTGAAATATGATATCCTAAAACAATCCCTTCAGTAAACATCATAAATCATTTTTCATGGCTTAATGAAAGGTTTGTTTCTTTACATCTTATAAGAACTTTTTCCAAATTTTCTAATGCCTCTTCAAATGAATTACCATAAACTGTAAAATCATCCATATAAACCTCTACACAATCATGGATTAGATCAGAAAAAATTCCTAGTACTGCTCTTTGGAATGTTGCGGGTGCATTACATAACCCAAAAGGAAGCACTCGATAGGCAAAAGTCCCCCATGGACAGGTAAATGTGGTCTTATCTTGATCTTCAGGTGCTACCTGAATTTGATTATAGCCACTAAACCATCCAAAAATGAAAAGTACTTTTTTCCTACTAATGTATCTAATACCCGATCGATAAAGGGCAAAGGAAAGTGATCCTTCGAAGTTGCTTTGTTCAATTCCCTGTAATCAATGCATACCCTCCATTTACCATTCTTTTTAGGTACTATAACCAAAGGAGAAACCCATCGGCTATCTGAAATTGGATAAATGAAGTTTACATTGAGTAGTTTTTGGAGCTCCTCTTTCACTATCTCCCTAAGGTTTGGATTCATCCTTCTTTGAGGTTGTCTGATTGGTCTACTGTTTTCCTCAATATAGATATGATGAATGCAAGTCTTAGGATCAATACCTTTCATATCAGTATACTCCCATGCAAATGCAGTAGAATGTTTTTGCAAGATTTTGGTTAGTTCTTCCTGTTGTGACTTTTTCAAATTTTTGTTGATATTCAATGTTTTTCCTGGAAAAATCTCAATGGTAGAACTACCGAACTCTTCCATAGAGTAAAGAGACATTTTTCTTGATGATAAATATTCAATGTCAGATTCCAACTGAAATTGTGTGGGGTCATATTCTGAAGATGTCTCAAAATTTTCTAATGTGTTCATAATTTGACTATCCTCACTGATTTCAGAAATGGTAAAGACAGGTTGTATAGTGTCCTCATCATCGACCCATTCATTGTCCCCTACTTCTGTGATTGCTTTTGCTGGAGGATACAAATTGAATTTCTTTGTCGAAATACCATTAGAAATGTACATATCCCCAGATCTACAACTAATGAAAGCATCAGCTGTGGCTAGCCAAGGTCTTCCTAAGATAAGTGGGTGCCCTCCTAGATTACTCTTGGGAGTCAAAATCATAAAATCTATCGGATATTCCCAAGAATCTAAGGAGACTGAAATATCTTCTAATACACCATCTGGTTTAATAATTGATCGATATGCAAGTTGCAGTAAAGTAGGTGTAAAAAGAAGGTTAGGAAGTTTTAGCTGTTCCATAGTCTGCCTACTCATAATGTTGATAGCAGCCCCTAAGTCAATCAATGTGTTTGGAATTTCTATCCCATTTATATGTGTCTTGACAATTGGACTACCTGGATCTACATACTTCTGCATGGTAATTTTTCCCATCATGATATCTGCAATTTTTCCTACCAGGTGGATTCTTCTTGTATCTCTTAGTTTCCTTCCTGGTCTTTTGAGACTCAACTCCTTTATTGTTTTTGCTAAAATAGGAATCTCCCTAATGGCTTGTAGCAAGGGAATATTGATACAAACATTCTTTAATTAATCTAAAAAATCATAGTTAGGCAACAAGATTTGTTTTTCCACCCCTTTATCAATTTGTAATCTTTCAGGGAAAGGAGGTGTGGATGAAGATGCAGGTTGCTCAAATATAGGAGTTGTGGGGGTTAAATTTTCTTTCTCTTTTTGAATGTTTGAGTTTTGAAGAGATGCTTCCTCAGAACCCTTATTGACTTTAAGAGAGTCCTCCTTAGAGGTATCTTGCTCTTGGACATCTATAGAAGGTTTTTTTAAAACTCTACCAGACCTGAGTTGTACATCATTGAGAGGAACAATCATATAGGTAGGAAATTGTTGTCCTTCTATCATGTAAGTATTCTGAGGATTTTTATTGTTAGGATTTGGCAATGGCTGAGCTGGAAGTTGATTTGTCTTTTGTTGGAATGAAAGCATGAGTTGAGAATTTGGATTTTGTTGAGAAGGTTGTTGTTGTGGAAATGGCAATGAAAGTTGTAGATTTGGGTTTGGAAGTTGTGGAGCTTGTTGATTTTGAAAAGATGGGGGATATTGATAAAATTGAGCAAATCTCCCATAAGGATTTTGCATACCTTGTACCCATGATTGATATGAATTTTGAGGTTGGGGCCAAGGTTGTTGCCAAGGATTCCAATTTGGTGGGGGTTGAGAATTCATAGGGTTGTTAAACCCTTGAGTTTGTTGCCCCTACCAAGGTCTTCTTGCAACAAAACAGAGAGATTCTATTGAATTTGAATCTTCTTGAAATACAGCTTTGAGTCCAGGAATTGAAGGACAATCCTTGGTCTCATGATTCTCTGAGAAAATCATACATGTTTCTACAACTTTTGCATCCAAGGGAAATTCCCTTAAAGCATGTTTCTTCCTACATTTCGTACAAAAGATGGCTAGAGCATCAGTTTCTGCTTTCTTCTTGTTTTGGATTTTAAGGGTGTCTAGTTGTTCACTAAGGCTCCCTAAGATATCAGTTTTGAATTCATCAAGCATATTTCCAATCTCTGCCCTACTTACTGATCCAGTTGCAGATTTGTTTGCCCTGATAAGAGAAGGATCTCTAGGCCCTTTTCCCGTTTTAGATTTTCCCCTTGAGAGATGAACACATAGTTCTGTTATGTCACGAAGTGGAAGTTGAGAAATGTCTCCTTTCCCCATCATGTTTAAAATATCTATCCATTCATCTCTGATGGCTTTTAATAGAAGGGCTTTCAAAGTTTCCTCATCTAAGTTGCTCATCTTTGCTCTTTTTAAGTTGTATTGAAATATTTCAAGTAAATCCTCCAAATTTTCATCTTCTTTTTGCACCATTTTGAATACCTCATCCTTGTGATTGGTGGGCATGCAATAGTTCAGGTATCTATCCAAAAATGTTTGTTTCATATCATTCCAAGTCCTAATAGATTGGGTGACTAATCCCATGAACCATTTCAAAGCGGCTCCCTTCAATGTTGAAGGAAACAGTTTGAGTTTTTGAGAGTCTTCCATATAGTCATAGGTTCGTCACACGACTTCAAACTCAAATAGAAATGTTTCAGGATCCTCACTTCGCAATCCATAAAAGTTGGGGAGGACAGATGGTGAGATGTTTTTCATCGTTGTATGAGTTTCCTCATCAACTATAGGGAATCCAAACGAGTTGTCTCCTTCCCTATTTCTTCCATTATTACTTCCACCTCCACCATTGTTGCCTCCATTATTTCCTCCTCCTCTACCTCTACCTCTACCTCCGAATCCATCTACTACTTCCTCTGTCATGATAGTTTCTTTAGAGTCCTCATAGTCCTCTGGTTCTTCTATCAAGGGAGGATGAGAGGGAGTTTCTTCCTTTTCTTCTTCAGGTGATTCTACTTCTTTAATTACAATATGCTCTCCTGTAGAAGTAAAGAAAGGGTCTTCTTCTAAATGAGATTTGGTAGATGGTGTAGGAGAATCCTCTAATTCAGCTGCTCCTTGAATTCTAGAAATATTAAGGCTAGGGGTAGATGGTGGTGAATCTTGTCTATGCCTTGAAGAAGATGGAGTTGTGAAAATCGAACTCTTGGCTCTAGCTATAAACCTTCCCCTAGAATCTCTTGCTCTATGCATGTCATTTTTTTTAAATTTTAATTTGGGATAATACTTCTCTTTCTGATCTTCCAGGTCACACTAGGTGCAAGAAGAGAGCATACTTAAGAAATTATTGAACCAATAACTCTCTTTTCTGATCCTCCAGATCACACTAGGTGCAAGAGGAGAGCATACTTCAAGAAGTTATCAATTTTTCCCTTCTTTTTATTGTTTTTTTTAAGAAATTGGCTATCTAGTTACACTTCCCCGGCAACGGTGCCAAAATGTTTGGTCAATTTAGTGTGTCCTAAATTGCTACATTAATTTTTCAATTCGGGATTTGTAAGCTGACGAAGTGTGGCGCACTATATTTGCAAGATAACCTATCTCTTAATTTTTTTCATTTTTGGGTTTTTTATTTATCTTGGGGGTTTTTATCTTGGTTGGCTTCCTAATGTGAGATGGAAATTCTAAAAGAAAAGTATGGATATAAATGTTCAAGGCAATGATGTCCTTTATAATGATTTCCCAAACTTCAAACTTCAAAAGGGTTTTAAAAAATGCAATGACAAAATTAATTCCTAAAAGAAAATGAAAATGTGCCACTATACTAGTCAAAAAAACAGGGAACTGTTGATCATGAAACCCATTACCCTTGCTGCTGTCTAAATGCAAAAGAAACTGTGCTCAAAGAAATCCAAGAATTGCAAGCAAAGTAAAGGTAAAATCAAATTACATCAACTCATATTATGACCCCTCACCATTAGTCTCGCTATGGCTTTCGAAGGTAATCATAAACAACTTGAGCAATCTGATATCTAATTTGCAGAAAAATAAACTAATATCAAATTACACACTCATACTTCAATCCCTCACCATTAGTCTCGCTATGGCTTTCGGAGGTAACTGATGATGACATGAGCAATTTAATATCTAACTTGTAGAAAAATAAACTAATATCAAACTACACACTCATACTTCAATCCCTCACCATTAGTCTCGCTATGGCTTTCGGAGGTAACCGATAATGACATGAGTAATTTAATATCTAATCTAACTAATAAAGCAAATGTACAAAACTGAAATAAATAAAACAGTGCTGGAATTAAAAGCTAAGAAAAATAAATCAGCAGAAGGACAAGACCGATTCCATGTCATTAGTCATTGTAAAACTATGTGCAAATGCCCGGGCTGCCTACTGTAATCTGGAACAAAGACACTGATCAGTTAACAGCAGTATAAAGCATGAAAAATTATGGACAGAAATAAAATGTTAATACCATAAGAGATGTAATATATACACGTGAATAACTATGGCATAATGAATGTAAGGAAATAAAGCATGAAACTATACAGCAATAAACAAAACCTCGGCATGTGTAGGGGCCCTCTGCACAATCCTCGGGCAACAGCTATCAACCACAAATTATTCTTATGAACAGAGTCTTCTCATGTATTCAAAATGCAGTCATAACAAGGAAATAATATCACAGCACAGTGGGCTTTCTTTTCAGCAAAATTACATTACAGAAGCTAGCTACTATGCATATGAGAATGAATTATTTATAACAGAGGATGACATAACTACTTTCCTACAATCTGCGCTAATAAAAGACACGTGAACAACCACGTCCAGAAATCTAGCATTATGGCTGCCGTGAAGATTAAATCTATAGAGGGTGGCCGTTGGATTCAACTTATGGAGCAGTTCACAGGTGTTGATATGTCCCTGGGAGATTTAGAAATGTCACTTTGCCTACTGCAGGTGAAACAGAGCCCCTGTTCAGAGGACTTTGTGTTGATCAGCGCTGACCACCTGACCACGGCCTTCTTGCGAATTCATTTGTTTATGTCTTCCACGATATCCATGTCATTTCCATTTATCTTTGTGGTTTGATTTTAAGACACATGCAATATAGACTTTAAAAAAATGGTCGTTAAAAGTTGAAGCAAATGTGAAAGGGATAAGATTCTACTAATGAGCAAAAATCTAATTCAAACCAGTAGACACAAACATAGTTAAAACCTACTTTGAAGGTTTTTATGATTGAAGGTGTGAATATGATGAGGATTTAGGGAATGGGCATATAGAAAAATTCTAGAAAGGTGAAAGAGTGCCTAGACCAATGCAATTTCTAATTATACGTATGTTAAATTGGGGATGTGAGGTGGTGTCATTGATAACAACAATAAGAAGTTCATAGATGAAAAAATTCCAAAACCTGCTTCTAGCGATGCTGCCGCACTTGACGCATGGAAAAAGTAGACAACAAAGTGTCGAAGGATTCTATTGGAAGGCGTGAAGGATCACACAGTATCTAGCCTTCATGGTAAGGCTTCTCCATTCTTGATGTGGAAAGCTTTGACAGATTTATTTCAAAGCAAGAGTGACCAGAGGAAGTTGGCACTCAAGGATAAAATCAAGAACATAAAAATGGAGAAACGTGAAAGTATGCACAAGTACATCACGAAGTTCGTCCAATGCAGGGATGAATTGGGTGTTAGCCCCTTATGAATTCCTTGACATGCAAGCAAGGGGCTAGAATGTCTTATGAGCCTTCAAGGAATGCATTTCCCTTGAAAACACATCATCCTTGAAGCCTTTTTATGTTCCCTGCCTCTGACTTTTTTCCCCCCTGCTGTACTGATGTCAATGAGCCTTACTGATGAAGAATGATGCTCCAAAAAGGCCATTATTTTTCCCTTGTACCTCTGCATAATGCTTCATTTTATCCTTTTTTCCGTTTTTTTTCCAAGTCCCCTTTCCACCCCAAGATTTCCCCATTAACCCTATAAATCTCCCCAAAATCCCCTTCACATCCCTCCCTTACCCCTGATTTGGCCAAATTCCCATCTTCCTCCCTATCATTAACCATTCCCAACCTTAAATTTCATTAAAAATGGGCAAAAACCCACCTTTCAACCTATAATAGGGCTTAGCCCTTTTCCCACCAGCCCCTTTCAACCACTTCCCCACATAACCACTACCCAAGACCAAGCGCTTAAGCCTTAAGCACTAATCGCATCGGAGAAACAGAGCGGAATGTTTAAAATCCTTTGTAAACACCAAAAAACTCTGATGCGATTGTTATATTCCATAAGGACCGCGACGTGTTCTCCACTGTCGATCTGTCGTTCCGATCAGATAGTTGGGTGATGATCACAATACCGCTCAGATCAAAATCGCAAGGATTATGTTAAATCCCCCAATCAGCTCATCACAATTGTTTGCGATGTGATTGATCGCAGTCCCTTCTGATCATCGCAATCACATTTCCCTTCTGATTGCAAGCGCTTCCTTCTAATTGATCGCAAGTCTTTCCCTCCGATTCCCGATTGCATCCTGTCTTCCGATTGCCCGATCATACTATATCCCAATCCCATCCCATTCGTCCATCCCCCCGCCGATCCAACGACCATCGCATTCTCTGCCCAATCGTAATCAGGATTTGATAAAGTGTCACCCCTGTTCCCCCCCCCGATTGCGATTACCTCGATTTGATCTCGACCGTCCATTTAAAACCGCGATCTGACGGTCATCGCTCTTCCTGCCCCATCACAATCGGAACATTTTTAATGTGTTGCACTTGTTCCCCTCCGATTGCGATTGCTCCGAATAGATCTCCGTCATTCATTCCTCTACTAGATCCAACGATCATTGCACATCCCAATCGCATCGCAAATTATAAAGTGTGTGTCCCTCTCATCCATAGCGATTGCGATTCTCCGACTAAATCCTGACCGTCCATTGGGTCTAACGATCTGACGGCTTAGATCTAATCGCCCTCCACCATGCTGGGTCCCACTATGTACGATCACTTTCCTCGCATTTCATTACATTTCGTTCGATTCCTGTGTATTTCCGCCGTTAACCAAAGTTTGTGTTTTTCATTAAAGGTCTTGTGTTTCAATATTTGTTCCACCCTATTGCATATATCATTCTTCTGCTTTGATCTTTGCCATCGATTTACACCTCCAGGCTATGATTGAATGGTCCTCAAGCGTTTCTCCACCGAACCCTATTATACATTGTTTTCACCATTCCAATGCATTTTCACCATTTTTCAATTAAAAATCACCGCCGTCGCGCTATCATTTCTTCCGCCCTTCGCTCCATCCACCCTCATATGCATTGATTTTATTAATCCAGTTGCATGTTCTGCAGGATGTAGGCGTTAAACACCACCATGATTCATAGTTGTTTAGCTCAGTAAGAAAATTTTCAGAGCCCGATAGTGCAAAAAAGGACCTGGGAATGGCACGGAAACCTGTTTTCATCAGAAGTATAGGGCAGATACATCAGCAGAATGTTTTTCCCAGGAAAGGACGGGTTGCCCATACTGCTTTTATTCTATGCTGTGCTCCAGAAGAGATTTCTGCCCAGACCACTGTCCAAAGCTACCAGAGAATTTTTTTCACAAGTATGGCAAACCATTCAGTCATTTATTTACCATTTTTTTCATGCACCAAGGGTACTATAGAGTACAGCAAACCAAAATGCATCAAAGACATACCTGGAGTTAATGAAGCCTGACGAAGACCATTCTTTCCTCAAAAGAGCGCCAGAGATTAATGCTCAAAGTTTAAAACAGAATGGGCTTTGGCCCTCTTCCTCTTCTGAGTGTTAATGTTGCATTTAGTTTTCTACCTACCTCCTCTGATTCTCCTCAGTTATAAAACTTGTGAAGAAAGTATTGTAATGGTTGTTGATGAGATATCTGTGGATTGCAAGCTTTCTCTTGAGGCATGCTCACTGTGTAAAGTTGTAAGATAGGCTGAGGAGTATGTTTTCAAATTGAATTTCAAGCTATTGGAAAATGTTGTACCTAATTGGTGTTTCTCTTAATATGACAAGCACATTTCTTTGGATCCTGATCTAAAGCTGCGGTGATGTTTCTCTATCTCTGTGTTTTATTTCATTCCATCTCATTTCTTCTGGCTTGCATCAGAAATCTGGCATAGGATTTTCCCTTGTTAGGCACCCTATGCTTTTTCTCTCCTTGCCTTAATGTTTTCTACTAAATGTGTTATCTGAGAATTGGTTTCAATTAATTTAACCAGTGTAGTGGATGTTTAGAGTTTCTAGGTTCGAAATCTCCACAGTGAACTTTTTTGTGTCAACGTTTCGGGTCTAGAACAAGACCCATCATCAAGACAAATTCTGGATGTTATTGGGTGTAGTGGATGTTATTGCCTACTAGCTGATGTATGAGTTAATGAATTTGCTTCTTAGATGTTCTTGTTAGAGTTTCATTTAATGAATTTGGAACACTGGGAGTTTAGAACTCTATCTTTGTCTCACTAGGATTCTTTTGAGTTAGTTAAACCTTTTTAAGTTCCCTCAGTTTGTTCCTTGCCTTTCTTTGAGAGTTGCCTAAGAGTATGTCCAAGCAGGTCTAAAGTTAAATGACCTCTGACCTGATCTATAGACAGAAATTGGTTTATCCTCACTCTTTCACTTTCTTCCCTGATTTTTTCACTCCACCTATCATTTTAGGATCCAATGCTTTAGATGACTAGCCCAACTCAAAGCCAGCATATTGAACAACAAGTAAACCCTTTCCTGACTCCATTTGCCCAATGGTCTTGAATACTATCTGAATTTATCTCTCTTTACCTAAAATATTCTTTGCCTCGCCTTGTCTTATATTGAACCCTTCATTCCTGATTCCCAACAACCAAATCAAAACAAATCAAACAAAACCCCGAGCCTTATAACTAGCCTAACATCTTAACATTTGAACTTTAAAGACATATACCTTTGACAATCATAGAGAGATCCCTCTCTGGACCTAGGAGGGCTAGATCCTAAGGTCTGAAAGTGGTTTGATGTTGTCTCATCTTTTGGTCTTTCCAATCTGGCCAAAACATGGGAACCCCAACATAATGGTGACTCTGCTGGGGAATTTCTGAGTTTTCCTCACCTTACTTTATCATAAGCCTCAGAAAACCTACAATCTCTGGTTAGGTTGGTAGTTAAACATTCCTATTCACAGTTCAACCTCTATACCATTTTTTGTGTTCTCCCATACTCTTAGACAGAGTTTGGAAAGGGCCAGGTAGCCTCCAGATCTCACACTCTTTAGAGGTGACATATCTGGTAAATTCCCTCCCAGTCAATCTCTGGTCATAGTTTGCTGTGTTTGGAAGATATCCTTGATAAGGGACATCTCATAAGCACTGTGGTGGATAGTGTACCCTCCAGAAACATCCTAAACCTTCCACCTGGCGACTCCATAATTCCTAAACGATTAAAGACTCCACTGGTGATTAGTGGGCCTGCTGATTATCTTGGTTTCACATAAGACTCCACTGGGAGACCAGAGCCCAATACAATGTCAACCACAGTAGAAGTAAGAAGTAGGGTTAAGATGCTTGTTTAGAAAATAACATTTTGGCTTCAAGAACCATTCATACAAGAGCTTACCCTAACCCAGACCCACCTAAAATAGTTGACAACCCTAATATTATCCTCAAGATATCTCCTACACCTAAACAAACAACTATTTCCAGCCACATCCATAGAGCTAACTCTACACCAGAAAACTTTACAGCTCTATCAGATCCATTTTTTTGACCAGCCGGACCTTGAGTTTCCTAATTCACCACCTCAAAGTGGTAAACAAATTAGGGACAGAGAAGCCCCTCCATATACACCTCCTGATATTCACTTCATTCAAAACTTGGGGCTCTCCCACCCTAAATATGCTCAACAAACCTCCGCTGGTCATAATATCCCTGTCATCCATATACCAGCTGCCCAAGTCAACCCTTTACCTCATCAAAACATCATCATGGCAGCCTAGTATGCACCTCTAGTTTTACCTCGGCCTCTAGTACCCTTACCCAATGATTATCAATCAAAGATCCCACACTTCACTGCAAAAGAATCTACCACAGTCCAACACCATGTAGATAGGATGGAAGATTATTTTGACTACATGGAGATAGATGATGATACAGTCAAAATGAGAATCTTTGCCCAGAGCTTAGGGGGCGATGTGAAGAAATGGTTTAAAGGCCTACCTCTGGGTAGCATTAATGATCTTCCATCTCTATATCAGACATTCATAAACAAATGGGAAGCTAAGGCCAACCCTTGCCAACTCCTAGCAGAATATATGAGCCTTAAAAGAAATGTGGAGGAGAGTGTCCATGATTACACAACGAAGTTTAACAGCATCTACAATGATCTTCCCCCACATATGAAAAATCCCCAGGGCATGGCTCTGAGCAAATACCTTGAGGGATTTGATGCTGACATGGCCTACCAGCTTATGGAGAGAGATTACAACACGTTGGAGGACATGCAAAAAGGAGCGGTGAGTGTAGAGGCTAATCTGATTGAGAAAAGAGAAAGATTGAGAGCTGAGAAGAGGGTAACATATAAAGATGACGTTTTAGCTTACACATTTGATCCCAAATATGACTGTTTATCCAAAAACGTGGAAAGACTACAACAAATGATGGAAAAAATGGCTGTCACAGTTAGCAATCACAACAAAAACCAGAACCAAAACTTTAGAAGAAACAATGCTACTCCCAACAGACAAAGAGAATCAGATCAACAAGTTATCCCCCCATTCCAAGAGAAATTTTTATATTAAGATGATGGAATCATAGAAGAGTCTGAAGGGAACACAATAAACATGTGTGAAACAGAGGATTCAATCCATAACTTTTACACAGAAGAAGATCACTCCCCACCATCTTATTGGGATGAGGAACGGTTAGAAACCGAGGATTACAGGTTAGGATTTGAAAATGCCATGATGCAGGTCAGAGAAAAATACTAAATTAGAAGAAAAAAGAGCCAAGAAACTCCTAAACCAAAAACTTCTAAGGTCACCATCAAGAAAAGACCTGAGAAAACTTCTAAAGTGACTGCTGAAAGTAACAAATCAGTAGTTGAGAGTTCTGCAAAGAATAAAGAAAAAGATAACCAAAACACTGACACACAAGGTAAACCAGCTAGCAGCACTAGCACTGCAGTTAGTGCTCCTAATGAAACTGTTACAAACACTATACATAATGAGAATAAGCACGCTGATTCAGCCACTAAGGCAGTGGCTAACAAAAAAGAGTTGAACATTCCAAAGAGTCAGTCCACTTTCAATTTGTAGAGTGAGATTGCAAAAATTAAAATCTCTGTCCCACTCTCTGAGTTGGCCAATCAGGATGTATATAAAGGCCATATTTTGAAAGATTTGAACCTAGGTGAAAATAGTGATACTGTAAATCTAAGTGATGATCAACCAGCCCTTCTGTTTGGCCCAAAGATTGAAGGGAAGTTTCAGGAAGGGGTAGTGCCCCCTTTTTATATCAGTCTTAATATTCATGACAAGATTCTTCATAATGCAATGCATGATTCTGGAGCATCACATAACCTAATGCCTAATGTAGTCATGGAAAGGCTAGGCCTGGAGATAACCCGACCTTACAAAGACCTATATTCATTCGACTCTAGCAGGGTAAAATGCCTTGGCCTGATCAAAGATTTATGTGTTAGCCTCACCCAGATTCCAGCAAAATTTATGTTCATGGATGTTGTGGTGGTAGATATGCCGCCCAAGTATGGCATGTTATTGTCAAGATCATGGGGAGCCAAGCTACAAGGAATAATGCAGATGGATGGGGCTTATGCCACAATCTCAATCTTTGGCCAACTTAGAAGACTGTACAGGGAAGAAAAAATGAAATTCCTGGTCAGTAGCCCTGAAAAGCATAAAAATTATCCTCTGTACTCCGTGCATACAGACCTAGACTCCTTTATTTTCTGCAACGATGAATCTTTGGGGGGACCAGAATCTGAAAACGTAGATACAAGCAAAGGTACACATGATGAAACAGAACCAGTGGATTTTAACCTAATGGCTACCCTAGACTCAGAGGATGAATACTTAGAGAACTTTGAGCAATGCACTGAAAAAAAAATGCAAAATGAACCAGAAATAGAATGCAATCATCCAACTGGTCACCTCTCTGACTTCCACACCCATAACAAAAAACTAAACAGCCCACAGCCTAATGCAGACCCTATAATGCAACATAATGGTGAACCTAGCTATAGGGAAAGAAATGATAACAAAACCGAGAGTGAACCCCTGTGGGAGATGAGTTTCGATGGGTCTTGCACAAGAAGAACTGCTGGAGCTGGGGTATGGCTATGAAACACAGAGAGCAACTACACGGAGAGCCATGCCTGAAATATGCATTTAAAATGTACCAATAATATTGTAGAGTATGAGGCCCTTATCCTGGGTTTAAATCTATTGAAGAAAATAGGAGCCCGTAGAATAACCATGCAGGGAGACTCTGAATTGGTTATAAAATAGGTGAACGGTGAATACACAGCCAAACACCCTAGGTTGAGAGCATATAGGAACGATGCTGTGGACATATTGAAAACATTTGTTGAATACGAATTAGTGTTTGTTCCTAGAAATCAGAACGCCATTGCAAATGGATTAGCTTGCCTAGCTAGTTCATACCCTAAGACTCCAAGCGACCAACAGATCATCATTCAGACCAAATTCAGACCCGCAGTGCTGGATAACGAAAAATATTAGCAGTTCTTTGAGGGCGACAAATAGATTGAAGATTTCCTGATAGGCAGAAACGAGTTTGAGTTTTCTGATTCAGACTCTATGTCTAGTGATAGCTGCCTAAGTGAGGAACCTTCAGATGAGGAAGAAACTACACCCCACAATGTATAAATAAACACTTTAAATGAAGAAACTAGAAATTCAACCACAGAGTGTGAAAACGTAGATAGTGAAGAAGTAGAGGTGCTGCAGGCCAAAGATAAGAACATACCTTGAGGTCTGGCGCCGTTAGAAGACCTTTTTGACTTTGATGATGTGGCAAAAAATCCCACCATTGAGCACGCGGACTCTGACGTAGAAGAATGCAATATAGGCACAGAAGATAAGCCCAAAATAATTAAATTGGCTAAGTCTTTACCCACAGAAATGAAAAAGAAATGCATTGACTTATTCAAGGAATTCGTGGATGTGTTTGTGTGGAGTTATGAAGACTTAAAGGCTTATGAAATGAACATTATACATCACAAAATACCTTTAAAAGAAAATCAGAAACCCTTTAGGAAGAAACTTCGTAGGGTAAACCCAAAACAATTGCCTGTAGTTGAAAAGGAGATTAAAAAGATGTATGAGGCAGGCATAATAGTTCCCGTAAGGTTCTCTGATTGAGTTTCGAATTTAGTGGCTGTGAGAAAGAAAAATAGGGAGATTAGATTATGTATTGACTTCAGAAATCTTAATAGAGCCTCACTCAAAGACAACTACCCTTTGCCAAAAATGGAACACATTCTACATCGAGTAGTAGGCTCAAAAAGGATTTCTTTGTTGGATGGTTTTTCAGGTTACAACCAAGTCTTAGTAATCCCAGAAGACCAACTCAAGACAGCCTTTACCACTCCATGGGGCATCTTTATGTATGTAAAAATTCCCTTTGGACTGATGAACACTGGTGCAACCTTCCCGAGGGAAATGGATATATCCTTTTCAGATGAGATAGGACACTTCATTGTTATTTACTTAGATGACATAATATTCTATTATAAGACTTAAGAAGAACACCTAAAACATCTGAGAAAAGTGTTTGAAAAATGTAGAAGGTTTGGTCTATGATTGAATCCCAAAAAGACTGTATTTGGGCTGCAAGAAGGAAAGCTTCTTGGCCACATTATATTTGAAAGGGGAATTAGGATAGACCCACAAAGAGTTGATGGAATACTACAGATCACACACCCAAGAAACATCAAAGAATTACAGTCCTTCATTGGGAAGATTAACTTCCTTAGGAGGTTTATTCCCAACCTAGCTAAACACCTTAGGAGAATGACTAACATGCCGAAGAAAGGTGTGGGAGTCAAATGGACTATTGGAGCTAAACAATCTTTTGAATCAGTAAAAATTGCACTCACCCAAGATCCTGTTCTGATTAGCCCTAATTTCTCTAAAGATTTCCTGATCTTTTCATTTTCCTATGAGCATACAGTGGCTGCAGTCTTACTTCAGAAAAATCCAGAGGGAATGGAACAGTCAATTGCCTTTTTCAGTAAAGCACTGAGGGATGCACCCTTGAAATACAACATAATGTAAAAACAGGCCTACACTCTTGTTAAGGCTTTAAAGGACTTTAGGGTGTACATATTGCATTCCCACACCATAGCTTATGTGCCTAACATAATAGTCAAAGATATTTTGTCCCAAGACCCAGATGGGAAGAGGGGCAAATGGATTGCTGTGATTTTAGAATACGAACTTGAGATAAAACCCACAAAACTTATCAAAGGTCAAGGCTTAGCTAATTTAATGGCTGAATCAAATCTGCAAGCCCTTAAAATTAACATGGTAAATTCCTTGGATGAGCAGGAAGGACTACTTGTTCCCACTGTTGAGGAGAAGTTTCAGAACTCTCCCTGGTACTCTGATATCCTTTATGTGCTCACCAACCTCAATGCTCCAGCTGAACTGTCAAAGACCAAGGCCAGATTCCTTAAACTAAAAGCCAAAAGCTATTGCATTCTGAATGAAAACTTATATTGGAAAAATACAAATGGCCTATTGCTTAAATTTTTTCCTGAAGAAAAGGCAGAAAGGATTAAACAAGAATTCCATGCCGGAGAGTGTGGAGGCCACCTGAAATGGAAGGCCACTACAAACAAAATACTCAGGGCTGGTTATTATTGGCCCACACTCTTCAATGAAATCCATAAGATGGTAATTTTCTGCCAAAAATGCCAGATTTTCGAAGGCAAGAGAAAACTCCTTCCCCTACCTCTACAACCCATCATTGTTGAAGGTCCCTTTATACAATGGGGCCTAGATTTCATAGGAGAGATTCACCCAACTTCTTCTACACAACACAAATGGATCTTAACAGCCACAGACTACTTCACTAAGTGGATAGAGGGCATACCTACTAGGAATTCCACAGATTCAGTCATCATTAGGTTCCTAGAAGGTCATATCCTCTCTCGGTTTGGCTACCCAAGGAAAATAATCACCAATAATGCTGCTGCTTTTGGATCCAAAAAATTGGTTGATTTTTGTCACAGGTATCAAATCATGCTTGGTCATTCAACTGCCTATTATCCTCAAGGTAATGGCTTAGCTGAATCATCGAACAAGAGCCTGTTGATCATCATAAAAAAGCTGTTGGAAGAGAAAAAAAAGTCATGGCATAACAAGTTGGTGCATGCCTAGTGGGCTGACAGGCTTAAAACAAAGAGATCCATTGGCATGCACCATTTTAGCTTGTCTATGGTGCAGAAGCAGTTTTCCCTACCAGCCTTGGGGTACCATTAATCAAGCTGGTTCAAGAGATTCAGTCAGAAGAAGACAGTATGGTGAGAAGGATAAACCAAACAATTCATCTTCAGCAAACAAGGGAAGAGGTCCATAACAGAGCTATCAAAGTTCAGGAAAACATAAAGAAGTTGTTTGACAAGAGAACTAAAGCTGTTGATTTCAAAATTGGAGATAAGGTTCTGAAGTGGGATTCAAGGAGAGAGGAAAAAGGAAAACACGACAAGTTTGATAGTTTGTGGCAAGGTCCGTACATCATCCAGGCCATTGTGGGTACAATGCCTTTTTCCTACAAGAATTAGATGGTAGAGAGTTGTTTGGGGGTCCTATCAATGGCAGGATGCTCAAACACTACTTCTGTTCATTTACAATTTCCAGTTTCCATTTCCATTGTACATAGCATTGCAGTTTTTTATTTTTTCAAGGGAAAGGAGAAAATGTTTCAAAAAGTAGAGGAAAAGAGAGGTTCAGACATGCTTAAAACATAAACCTCTGATGTGCAAAAGATTGGCTCTAATATGCTCAAAACTTGAGCCAAAGAAAGTAAAACAGCTGGTCCTAACATGCTCAAAAATAGGACCAGCAAAGAAGAATGAAGAATCAGCTCTAACATTCCCAAAACTAGAGCTGAAATGAAGAAAAGAAGTGACTCTAACATGCTCAAAACTTGAGCCAAAAAGAGAAGAAGGACACTTCAATATTCAAATTTCAAGCCTTCAAAGTTTTTTTTTTTAGTTTTCAACAATTTTTTGTCCATGTGCAACTGTCTTTATGCCTTGGATCTACAGCAAACTAGATTGTCTAATCCTAGTTTGACTATTTTTAAATTTCTGTTGTAGAATTTAGAGAAGAAATATGCTGGACAGTTTAATCCTAGCAGATATTAGATTAGGTGGAGATTCATGTGAGACCAAAAATCTAATCTGGTCTCATGGAGCAATAAGGGTAGAGTTAGAATAGGTTTATGATGAAAAGGGTCTACTAGTTCAAATGCACCCTAGAAGAAAAAATGCTAGGATTGTAGGATGGGTAGGTAGATTGTTGAGAATGTTTTGTTGATCTATGATATTTGTGGCAGCTGAAAATCAAAAAAGAAATGTGGCTTAAGCAGCAGGCATCTGGCTTACACCAAAGATCATTTTCTGAATTCTTGACTCCTTCAAGAAGAAGCCATCCCCTTGTGGAGCCACTGTTAGCCCCTTATGAATTCCTTGACAAGCAAGCAAGGGGCTATAATGTCTTATGAGCCTTCAAGGAATGCATTTCCCTTGAAAAAACATCATCCTTGAAGCCTTTTTATTTTCCCTGCCTATGACTGTTTTCCCCCCTGCTGTACTGATATCAATGAGCCTTACTGATGAAGAATGATACTCCAAAAAGGCCATTATCTGCCCCTTGTACCTCTGCAGAATGCTTCATTTTATCCTTTTTTCCCTTTTTTTTCCAAGTCCGCTTTCCACCCCAAGATTTCCCCATTAACCCTATAAATCTCCCCAAAATCCCCTTCACATCCCTCCCTTAACCCTGGTTTGGCCAAATTCCCATCTTCCTCCCTATCGTTACCCATTCCCAACCTTAAATTTCATTAAAAAAGGGCAAAAACCCACTTTTCAACCCATAATAGGGCTTAGCCCTTTTCCTGCCAGCCCCTTTCAACCACCTCCCCACGTAACCACTACCCAAGACCAAGCACTTAAGCCTTAAGTGATAATCACATCAGAGAAACAGAGCAGAATGTTTAAAATCCTTTGTAAACACCAAAAAACTTTGATGCAATTGTTCTGTTCCATAAGGACTGCGACATGTTCTCCACCGTTGATCTGTCGTTCTGATCGGATGGTTGGGCATTGATCGCAATCGCACTGATTATGTTAAATCTCCTGATCATCTCATCACAATTGTTTGTGATGCAATTGATCACAGTCCCTTCTGATCATCGCAATCGCATTTCCCTTCCGATCGTAAGCTCTTCCCTTCGATTGATCGCAAGTCTTTCTCTCTGATTCCCAATCACATCCCATCTTCCGATCCCCCGATCATACTATCTCCTGATCCCATCCGAGCCATCCATCCCCCCGCCGATCAAACGACCATCGCGTTCTCCACCCAATCGCAATCGAGATTTGATAAAGTGTCACCCATGTTCCCCCCCAATTACAATTACCCTGATTTGATCTCGAATGTCCGTTTAAAACCACGATCCGACGGTCATCTCTCTTCCCGCCCCATCGCAATTGGAACATTTGTAATTTGTTTCACTTGTTCCCCTCTGATTTTGATTGCTCCAAGAAAATCTCCACCGTTCATTCCTCCACTAGATCCAACAGTCATCGCACATCCCAATCGCATCGCAAATTATAAAGTGTGCGTCCCTCTCGTCCATAGAGATTGCGATTCTCCGACTAAATCTTGACCGTCCATTGGGTCTAACAATCTGACGGCTCAGATCTAATCACCCTCCACCACGCTGGGTCCCACTATGCACGATCACTTCCCTCGCATTTCATTACATTTCGTTCGATTCCTGTGTATTTCCGCCGTTAACCAAAGTTTGTGTTTTTCATTAAAGGTCTTGTGTTTCAATATTTGTTCCACCCTATTGCATATATCATTCCACTTCTTTGATCTCCACCGTCGATTTATGCCTCCAGGCTATGATCAGACAGTCCTCAAGCGTTTCTCCACAGAACCCTATTATACGTTGTTTTCACCATTCCAATGCATTTTCACCATTTTTCAATTAAAAATCACCGCCGCTGTGCTATCATTTCTTCCGCCCTCCGCTCCATCCACCCTAATATGCATCGATTTTCTTAATCCAGTTGCGTGTTTTGCAGGATGCAGACATTAAATGCCACCATGATTCACAGTTTTTAAGCTCAGTAAGATAGGTTTCAGAGTCTGATAGCACAGAGAAGGACCTAGGAATGGCACAGAAACCTGTTTTCATCAAAAGCACAAGGCAGATACATCAGCAGAATGCTTTTCCCAGGAAAGGACGGGTTGCCCATACTTATTTTATTCTATGCCGTGCTCCAGAAGAGATCTCTGCACAAACCACTGTCCAAAGCTACCAGAGCATTTGTTTCACAAGTATGGCAAACCATTCAATCATTTATTTACCATTTTGTTCATGCACCAAGGGTACTACAGAGTATAGCAAACCAGAATGCATCAGAGACATACCTAGAGTTAATGAAGCCTGACGAAGACCATTCTTTCCTCCAAAGAGTGCCAAATATTAATGCTCAGAGTTTAAAACATAATGGGCTTCTGCCCTCTTCCTCTTCTAAGTGTTAATGTTTCATTTAGTTTTCTACCTACCTCCTCTGCTTCTCCTCAGTTATAAAACTCGTGAAGAAAATATTGTAATGGTTGTTGATGAGATATCTGTGGATTGCAAGCTTTCTCTTGAGGCATGCTCACTGTGTAAAATTGTAAGATAGGCTAAGGAGTATGTTTTCAAATTGAATTACAAGCTATTGGCAAATGTTGTACCTGATTGGTGTTGCTCTTAATATGACAGGCATATTTCTTTGGATCCTGACCTAAAGCTGCGGTGATGTTTTTTTGTCTCTGTGTTTTATTTCATTCCATTTCAGTTCTTCTGGCTTGCATCAGAAATTTGGCATAGGATTTTCCCTTGTTAGGCACCCTATGCTTCTGCTCTCCTTGCCTTAATGTTTTCTGCTAAATGTGTTATCTGAGAATTGGTTTCAGTTAATTTAACCAGTGTAGTGGATGTTATTACCTGCTAGCTGATGTATGAGTTAATGAATCTGCTTCTTAGATGTTCTTGTTAGAGTTTAATTGAATGAATTGGGAACACTGGGAGTTTAGAACTCTGTCTCTGTCTCACTAGGATCCGTTTGAGTTTGTTAAACCTTTCTAAGTTCCCTCAGTTTGTTCCTTGCCTTTCTTTGAGAGTTGCCTAAGAGTATGTCCAAGCAGGTCTGGAGTTAAATGACCTCTGACCTGATCTATAGACAAAAATTGGTTTATCCTCATTCTTTCACTTTCTTCCCTGATTGTTTCACTCCACCTCTCATTTTAGGATCCAAAGCTTTAGATGACTAGCCCAACTGAAAGCCAACATATTGAACAACAAGTAAACCCTTTCCTGACTCCATTTTCCCAATGGTCTTGAATACTATCTGAATTTATCTCTCTTTGCCTAAAATATTCTTTTCCTTGCCTTGTCTCATATTGAACCCTTCATTCTTGATTCCCAACAACCAAATCAAAACAAATCAAACAAAACCCCGAGCCTTATAACTATCCTAACATCTTAACATTTGAAATTTGAAGACATATACCTTTGACAATCATGGAGAGATCCCTCTCTGGACCTAGGAGGGCTAGATCCTAAGGTCTGAAAGTGGTTTGATGTTATGTCATCTTTTGGTCTTTCCAATCTGGCCAAAACATGGGAACCCCAACACTGGGAAGTGTGGGGGTGACTGTTGATGATGAGGACTTGGTGAGCTTGTCTCTCCTTGGGCTTCCGAAGAGTTGCACTCCTATCAGGACTCTGTCAATGGTCGGGAGAAATTGCCAGGATGGGAGCGACTTTGGTCAGATCTTGTGCAAAAGGAGATAAGGTGAAGTACCAGGGACGGATCTTCATCAAAGAACTCTGATGAAGAGAATTTTGCTTTGGCTGCCAAAGCAAAGAAGGGGAAGAGCAAGAAAGCTTCTCAATCCGGTGCAAAAGGAAAGAAGCAGGACATGTACAAGGTGAAGTGCTTTCACTGTCACCAACACGGACATTACGCCACAAATTTTCCACAGAAGAAGAAAAATAAGCAGGCTACTGGGACTGTAGCTAGAGAGGCCTTAGCCTCGTAATTTGAGCTGGATTTTTCATTGATCACATGCTTGGTCTCAAGTGTGATGGGTTCAGTGTGGTTTCCTAACAGTGGTGCATCTTTTCACATGAAAGGAGATTGAGATTTGTTTACTGATCTGGATGAGAAATATCTTGGAGTGCACATCGAGATGGGCAATGATGGTAGATACAGTGCGACCAGTATCAATACCATTTCCTTTGAGAGGGAGTCTGGTAAACCCTTCGTATTGAAGGATGTGATGCATGTTCCAGGATTGAAGAATAATCTTATCTCTGTGGCTATGTTAGAAGACAAGGGATGTGATGTTGAATTTAGCGAGGGAAAGGCTTTCCTGCGCAGTAAGGAAACTGGTGAGACCCGGAGGATAGGGGTTTGAGTTAAGAACCTTTATCAATTGTAGGTAGATGGCTGCGCAGCAATGGCAGGAAAGGCAAAAGGAGTGGTGAGCCGGGATGATGGGAAGTTGTGGCACTGGAGATTGGGCCACCTTCACCATGGAGCTTTGAATATACTGCAGCAGATTTCTACTAGGCTTCCTAAGGGTACTCTTGCGCAGTCAGATCAGTGAAAGGGATGTACCTTAGGAAAATTTGTGAAAGCCACCTTTCACGAGAAGGATAGTTGCGCCATGACGATCCTTGAGAGAATTCACACAGACGTGTGTGGAACTTTCTCAACAGCTTCGACAGCAAAGCACACGTATTATGTGATATTTGCTGATGATTTTTCTCGTTAGTGCTGGATCTTCTTCATGTGCAGAAGAAGAGCGAGACATACTCAAATTTCTGTGAGTTCAAGGCACTGGTTGAGAAAGAATCAGGGAAGCAGGTGAAGGCTCTTAGGAGCGACAATGGTGGTGAATTCATCTCTGGCGAATTCAAGGAATTTTGTAGTGCAGAAGGAATTCGAAGAGAGCTCATAGCACCTCATAACCCATAACAGAATGGGGTTGTTGAGCGGAAGAATAGAACGATTGTGGGTGTTGCACGGGAAATGTTGCATGATCAAGGCCTTCCCATACACTTGTGGGCTGAGGCATGCAATACTGCAGTATATGTGCAAAACCGTTGTCCTCACAGGATACTTGGCATGAGTACACTCGAGGAGGCATTTTCTGGTAAGAGGCTTGATATTTCCCATTTGAGGATTTTTGGTTCACCTGTTTACAATCATGTGATGAAGGATGCTAGGAAGAAGTTGGAGCCGACTGCAGAGGTTGGGATATTCTTGGGGTACACTGATACACCCCACAACTATCGTGTGTATTTTCTAGACAGTCGCAAGACTGTTGTGTGACGGGATATCAAATTTCATGAGGAGAAAGCCATGAAGTGTTCGCTTGTGAGGGAGCCACACTTGCATGTAGAGGAGGAGCTATTAGTTCCTAAGGATGAGCTTCAGGATGTGGATCAGCCACAAGAGGAAGTTCATGGAGTGGAAGAGACCACTTAGGCAGCGCCAACCATCAGAGGGTGGAAGCGCACTATAGAAGCTGAGCGACTAGCTCAAGATGCAGAGAAGGTTGTAGGAGCACCTACATCACAGCACAAACAGAGACAGTCACCTGAACGGTATACTAGATACATGGCTCTTATGAGAGATTGTATCGTGACAGAGCCATCCTCTTTCGAGGAAGCTGTGAAGGACCCCAGATGGGTAGATTCCATGGTGGAAGAGTATGATTCAATTTTCAGAAACAGTGCATGGGAGATTGTCCTGAGGCCAGAGGGGAAATCAGTTGTGGGTTCGAGATGGATCTACAAAGTGAAGCAGGTAGCTGACGGGAGTGTGGAGAAGTACAAGGCAAGATTTTTTTCTTGAGGCTTTTCACAGATTGAGGGGATCTATTATGAGGAGACCTTTGCACCTATCGCAAGTTATTCTTCCATATGGATGATTCTTGATTTCTCAGCGTAGATGGGGTGTCAAATTCATTAGATGGATGTGAAGACTGCATTCCTAAATATAGTCATTAAGGGGGAGGTGTACATAGAGTAGCCCGAAGGTTTTGAGATCTTCAGCAACGAGTCGCATGTGTGCAGGCTCAAGAGAGCACTATATGGGTTGAAAAAAGCACCTCGTGCTTGGTACAGACAGAGAGACAGTTATTTCACCAGACTTGGATTCTCCAAGAGTGAGGCGGATCCAAACCTATACTAGATTGTGGTGGAGGGTAAGTTTCTGATCACTGTACTTTATGTAGATGATTTTATTTTGACAGGTGATGATCTGTTGATACTCTCATGCAAGGATGATCTTGAAAAAGAGTTTGAGATGGAGGACTTGGGCCTCCTTCATTATTTCCTGGGATTGGAAATTTGGCAGCACAGTGACGGACTGTTATTTTCTCTAGCAAAGTATGCCTGGGAGATACTGGAGAAGTTCAACATGCGTGGCTGCAAGCCTGTTGATACTCCTCTTCTTGGTGGATGGAGGAAGGAGGATGCTACCATGGCAGAGGTAGTGGATGCCACTGTTTATCGAGAGTTGGTGGGGTCACTTATGTATCTGGTCAATACATGACTTGACATATGATATGTTGTTAACCAGCTTTCAAAAGCTATGGTTAAGCCAACCAAGCTCTTCTGGAAGGTAGGCAAGCATGTATTGAGATATCTCAGAGGCACATCGGGATATGGATTATGGTACAACCAATCAGATGAGGTGAAGCTATGTGGCTTCAAGGATGTAAATTGGGCAGGGAACCCAACAGACAGAAAGAGCACATCTAGAGGGATTTTTAGTATCGAGTCGACAACAGTTTCTTGGTACAGCAGGAAGCAGAGATCTATGGCACTCAGCTCAGCAGAGGCCAAGTATATGGCAGCAATTTTGGCTGCATGCGAGGCTATATGGATGAGGAAGATCCTGGTCAGGTTGTTCGGTTCACACTTGGATCCTACTGTGATTTATTGTGATAATTAGAGTTGCATCAAACTCTCGGTTAATCCAGTATTTCATGATAGATCTAAACACATTGACATCTGGTATCATCATATCAGAGATTGTGTGTAGCAGAAGATCATGTTACTTTCATACATTCCCACGGAGGATCAGGATGCTGATATCTTGACGAAGGTGCTCACCAGGAGAAAATTCGAATACCACAGGGGCAGGATAGGGGTTGAAGATAATCCTTATCTTGTTGAGAGGGAGTTTTGAGATTGAAACAAGATGATGAGCTTAGTGGAAATAATTCACCTTCACTAAGTGGGCCCGCAGGCCATTTTTGGCGCAAAGTCTATTTTTAGACTATGTTTATTTTTAGACATATGGATCATGTTCTATGAGTTGCAGGATGCTATTTGTGGATGGTTGGTCAAGTTGGAAAAAATAGATGGACTTCTATTTTTATACATGCTGGGCGGAATCTATTTTTAGATTGCCAGTCTAAAAATAGATATGTCAAATATTATTAGCTCTTAATAATATTTAGACTCTAAACATTATCTTATTCTCTTGGAGCACTTCAGTTAAGTGCACATATGTGGCACAAGAGTTGACAGAAGGAATTACACTATTTTTGAGGGTTATGTGGAGCTATTGCATGGATACTTCAGTTAGAACTCATGTGACAGAGTTTGGTGGAGTTGATTGAAGAAGTTAATGGAGTTGTGTTCAGTTTAACTAAGCTAAACATAGTTGAGCTATTTGTATCCAGTTTAACTAATTAATACAATTAGTGAGAGTGGTGTGAATTAAATTATTAATTAATTCACTAATTATAAAATCATTAATCAACTAAAGAATGCATCAGTTAACTTCAGTGCATGGACAGTTTTAGTGGAGACCAGTGCAGAAATAGGTGAAAGAGCAGGTTAACTATCAATTGTGACTATACTGTTGCTATTTGCAACACACAGTGATTGGAGAAGCCCATGAGGATTGCGTAGCACAAGCCAGGTGGTTTATGTTATTTAATGAGCCATCCCATAGCATTGATTACGCAATAAAGGCTGGCTATCAAGTGGAAAATGATTGGAGCATGTGTTTTGCTATATCTAGCTTGATAGTGTGTAGCAATTCGAGGTTGTGCTGAGAGCTTGTGAGGAGCTTTGTACTATAATTGTTACATGATCTCCATGAAATATAATATATAGATAATTCGGGTTTTCATATTTAAGCTTTCCCATTAAATACTATTGTTACAAAGTAATTTGTCACCGTCCCTACCATTTCCCGTCCCGCACATTGGAGGGCCCATTTTGTGACCTGTGAACAATGTCATGCCTTGAAACCATTATCATTGCATTCCTCTAAACATGAGCTTCAATTGCCCTGAAGACATATCCTTGCAAAAAACCATAAAAACATCCCTTTTTTGCATTGTCACGGGTAGACAGTTCATCACTCGCGCCAATGAGGAAAATCCTACAAAGAGGCTGCGCCAACTGGCGCTCTGTCCCAGAGTCACAGTCGCGCCAGCCAATTTAAGGAGTGTTTTTTTAAATAAGAATGGCGGAAGTTTCATTTCAATAGACTCAGAAACTGTTACCTATCTTGAGTTGGGAGGTTTGGCTCTGGGAGTTCCATGAAAGGGAAGTGGTTTGCCACCTCTCATGGAAGCTTCCTTGATGATAGGGCCAATCCCACAATTATAGGGATCCCAACTCCTCTTCCTCCATCTATAAAAGCTTGCTCATTGCCATTGCAAGCTAGTCTTGAAGTGCCTAAGCTTTGAATCTCCAAATTCCCAAGAGCCTTCATGCTGCGAGAGCCCTCATTCTTCCCTTAAGGCCGACTCAAGCAAGGAGACTATCGTCGAGAGACTCTAAGAGAGGCTTGTCCCATCCCTCGCAGGCTTTGCGAGACGTGTATGACTAGAGACCCTTCCGAAGGAGACCTCAGCGTCAGAACATTGGTTGTACTCTCTTTCGATTGATTATTAATGAATGACTACTGGTTATGGTTCCACTCTGTTTTTCACTTATGATAATGATGAGTTATATCCTTTCTGACTGATATATAGTCGCGTATTCTAGATTTTATGCTTGTATTCGTGTTTTTTCTTGCATGTGCAGGTGTCCATTCATGGAGATCATGGGGATCGTGATCTACCGAGGCTGAGGAATGGGAACACTGTCTCTTCTACGGATCATAGCATTGGACTCCAGGTAGGCCTCCATCGTTGGTCTATTTATTCGCGATTAGGAACTTGCGCTGTAGCATTTGATGATTGTTGCTAGACCCGTGCTGGGCTAGTAGGGATCGCCTCTATCCGCAGAGGGGATTTACCTCCTCAACAATTTGGCGACTCCACTGGGGATCATCTATTTTTGATTGTCTCATTTGGATTGTCTCGTTTTGATTGTTTTATGGTTTTCCTTGCTTGGTTAGCCTTCTGGGCTGGGTTCTTTTGCTGTTTTTGCTTCTTGGTTTTCTTGGTTATCATTGATCTCCTTCTGGAGTAGTTCTTTTTTATTTTTGGCTGAGGAACTCGACTGGCGCGCTTTTTAGCTCGACAGTCGCGCCAATTGGCGCATGTTGCTTTTGTATTGCCCACGCCAATTTCTTTCTGGCGCCAGTTACAACCTCACAGTCGCGCTACTCTTGTGAGGCATTAGGGTTTGCTCAGTTTTGAGCTCTCTGGGTCTGGTCGGTGTTTTTCTTCTTGGTTTTTCGGTTACCTGAGTGTTTTGGAGTCCTGTTTGACTGGGAATTTTCCTTTGTCCTTTGGTTGTTTTCTTTTCTCCATCGATTTCACGTTTTAATCCCTAGGGCATCTAGTGGCTTTGTGTATCGAGCCCTCCTTAGGAGTTTTGGTGTTTTGTTAATCCAGTCAATTCTTTGATTGCTCCTCCGCATTCTCTTAGTAGTTGTTCACCGTTTCGTTGCGATTTTTGGGTGATTTCTCTTTTCTTCATTCAAATTTCGTTTGATCTTGCTTTGGGCCTAGATCACACGGTGCATTGGAGCCTTTGAGACTTTTTCTTGGTTTTGAGAGACTTTGGTTGATTTGAGATCTGATTGTTTGTGCCATTGAGTGAAATTTGTTTGTTTTGCTCTCTCAATATCGTTACTCAAATTTCCTCTCTTTTGTTTTCAGTGTGTTTAGTGCATCTAGCTATCAAACACTGAAAATTAAAAAAAAAAAAAATCTCTTTTGCTTTTGGTTGATTAGTGCAAATTGAAATTTTTTCGATTTTACTAGTAATTAGTGATTTGAATGAAAAATTCTCGATTTCATTAGTTGCATTAGAGATATCATTGATTGTCTTCCGATCATTTTGTTTGTGTAAAAACTCTCAACTCTTCTGTAGCTAGTTTTCATCGAACGAAATGATGTACTGTGGCATGTAACTTTGCATTTAGGAGTTTTTGAGACAACACATTCGTTAGGGCCTGAAAACTGAAACATAATTGAAGATCAAATTTAAAACCTACTCAATTTACACTAAGGCAGCATTGAAATCTAACAAAACACATTTAGAGGTCTAGGCTAGAGACGTGTTCCGACTTCTTTAAACCTAGTAGCTGTCATTTGCCTTTTGGCTTTAGACAGTGCTAGTACGGACTTGTGCTCCCCGTACCATCGTGTATATAAAGGGAGACCCCTCTAGGTTTCAATCCTTTATCCATAGGAAGCCGAGTCTGCCGCCCTATACCCGTGATACACCGAACACAACATTCGGGGAGATTGCCTGCACGTACGGAAAGTCCTTGGTTGATTTCTCTTTCATTATTAAAACCAAGGTGTATATTGCAGTTCACGGTTATTTGGTACACCCTTTTTGCCTAGTATTCCCGAGCAGTCATTTGGTCTTTTCTAACTCCCTAAATTTGAAAATATCGCCAAGCACTTGTCCTTTCATGCTTGTGTCAAATCTGAAAGAGATAGAGTCATCTTTTTATCGTTTCTCGACTCTTAAAACATGAAACGTGAAGTTTCTTATTTTTCAATGTGGTAAAAATTAATCACCCATGATTACACGCCATGTTAGATTTTTCTTGTTGGCCGTTTGATTGTGTGCCTTGGTTCTTTTTCAGCCCATGTGTGGTCATGGAGCATATGGCCGTTTGATGGCGACTTTTTCAGAGTTTACCAACCAAGGAATCCCCTCAGAAGGGAATCCTGGTCATTTTCCTCCTTTTGGGAATGTTGGTGCTCCTTACATGGTGATGTTGTCCTTTCCTGGGTTAACTGTTGGGTTGTCTGTTTGGTTGTTCTCAACCTCTGTAGTCCCGAATGTCTCCACTACTGTTCAATCAGTTCCTCTACCGGAACAACATCATTTTGATTCCAAGGTGAACCTCTCCCCTTCTTTGCCTATTTCTGCGTCCTCATCTTCTACTTCGCCTAGTGAAAGTCTGGATTCAAGTAACCAGGTGGCTAAGAAGAAGAAGAAGAAGACAAAGAAGAAGAAATCCGATAAGCGAGAGGCTGAATGTACAGCTACTGCCTCTGAGAAATCTCCTCTTGATAGGCCCTCCAACCCTCCATTGAAATTCAAGTTCCCTTGCATGTTCTGCATGGGAGACCATCTACTTCGATACTGCCCTGGCATTCCCAAGGTACTCGAAGTATGGTCCAACGGTTGTCCGCCATTGTCTTTGGCTTCCGAGAGTCAGGTTGGGGGCACATCCCCAATTGGTACTGATAAGGCTCCCAAAAAACAGGGCAAGCTCACCAATCCCTGTAAGTTGTGTGAAGGGCACCACGCCATTCACCTTTGTCCTTATATTGATGAAGCCAAGCGAGTCTTGGAAAACCCGACTATTTCTACACCATGCCTCCCGACTGGTTATAAACAGCTTTATTTGAGTCTTCCACCTACTCATGCCATGACTAGCCAAGATTCATCCTTGGTCAATCCCACTCCCCCGGAAATTCAAATTAAGGAATCCATTACCGACCAACCATTGGTAGTGGGATTAGTTGAGCTGGCCCCGTCTACGGTGCACCAGGCCTTTTCCATGGAGAGTGGATCTCATAACCCTCATGTAATTCTGGATTCTTCAGATTCTTCGGACTTGGAGAAAGATTCTCCTGTCTCTTCACCTTCAGAAGTTGCTCTTCCGCATCCCGTAGTGGAGGTCCCAGAGGATATCCCTCCCACCTTCGAGATGGAGGTCACGGAGGGTGCTTCTTCTTCCATAACATCAGGGGAAGACCTTCGCATTTCGATGGTAGCCCCTCCGAGTAGTTTGGTCGCTTCCTTTAATTGGAATCGATTTGCAGGATTTCGCCTTCCATCTTATGTGCCTTTCGAGATCACAGTACAGGCTCTTGGTCTGGTTGTACCCAGCACCATTATAGATGAAGGTGCCTCTGTTAGTATTCTGTCCTCAACTACCTGGCAAGATTTCGGTTCGCCGCCGCTTGCGCCTGTTACGCAGAATCTGTTGACATTCAATAGAAGAATGATTCAACCGTTGGGGATCCTTCCAAGGTTACCTGTTACTTTGGGAGATAAAACCATCCATATGGACGTGATGGTTGTTCCAGGCCCCTAGGATTTCAATCTGCTTTTGGAGCGCGATTACACCTATGGCATGGGAGCACTCGTCTCCTCCATTTTTCGTGTGGCCTGTTTTCCTCATGAAGGACGGATCGTGACCATTGATCAGCTTTCGTTCTTTGGTCCTAATGTGGCATCTGGCCCGCCATCACCCACTCCTAGTTTTTATCCACCCATTGTATATGCCCCACCGCAGGTCAACTATGTGGCTACATACCCCGTGCCTGTACTCAGTGAAGATGTTGTTGTGCATAGTGTGCTGGGGGCATTGGGTCCTGATTTCCAAGATGTTGTTCTCCCATTTGGTGTGGAACTCTTGGAAGCCATGACTTCCTGTTCATCATGACAAGTATTTTCTAGGAGCATAGTTCGTCTTCCTGTGTCAAGCTCCTTAAAAAATGAAACCAGGTTCTTGGAGCACGATTAGATTTTCCTGTGTCAAGCTCCTTAAAAAATGAAGCAAGGTATCCAGAGAAGAGTTCATTTTCTTGTGTCAAGCTCGTTAAAAAATGAAACAAGGTCTGTTGGAGCACAGTTCATTTTCTTGTGTCAAGCTCCTTAAAAAATGAAAAAAGCTCTTTGGAGCATAGTTCGTTTCCTTGTGTCAAGCTCCCTAAAAAATGAAACAAGATGTTCTGAGGATAGTTTGTCTTATGTATCAACCTCATTAAAAAATGAAACAAAGTCATCTGAGGATAGTTATTTTAATGTGTCAACTCGTTAAAATAATGAAACATGTTCTTGTTCAATTCGAGTCTTTGATGAGATCTCATAAAATCCCAGTCGAGTCTTTCTATTGATCTCGTAACTTGAACCTTCACTCCATTTGCCTTTCATATGGATTGAAGCTTGGGAGGCATGTACCTCGAATTGAGTCACCATGCTGGGGGCATGCTTACTTTTTCAAGCATTGTTTGTTTCCGTTTCAAGCTTGTGTAAACATGAAACCGGTTTCAAGCATAGTTTATCTTTGTTTCAAAAAACGCATAAAAATGAAGTAACTGACACGGTTTTACGATTTCATGACTTGTTATGGTAAACCATTCCCATTTTACCTCTTGTGATTGCCATTTTATCAGCCTATTTTTCCAGATGAGCCTTGGTTTTCTCACTCCATCATCACTATCTGCTTGGCCGATCATATGCCTTCACTTGGTTGTTTTACCCATTCCTGAGGAACCGCTGCGATGAGTGGTCTTGTTAGCCAGCCTCTTGACTTTTATCATGTTTTGAGAAGTTCCACCATTACCGGAACCAGTTGCTACCCTTTATACCACTCGTTCCTCCAGGAGGAGTCAACTTTCAGCTCTTTTCTGACTCTCTAAACATGAAAAGATTGTTGAGGCCCTTGTCGTTTCGATCTCGTTAAAGTGGCTGCGAATCGACATCTACCCAGTATACGTTTACCCATTTTTCGGGCTGGGATAGATTGATTATGAAAAAGGAATACCCTAGCCTATCGCGACTAGGAGGTTTTCTCGGATATTGTTTTCTACCTTTTCAGATCTAAGAAACTATTTACGAAAAGGGACCTTTGGAGTTTACTTTTCTGCTGTCTTTTCAAACTCTCTAAACATGAAAAGACGCCGAGTTCTTCCTTTGTCAGACTCGTTAAACCCTGATGACATCGGATTCAGTCGCAATGACGTTCTCCAAGTTCCTCCTTCCTAGGACTCGTTAAATGCACTAGGATGGATTCGCCCGAAAGGCGGACTTATATTACAAGCATATGTTATCCCATTCAAGCTTGTTATCAAAAATAATTGGGGTACTCGCCAGAAATGGCGGGGGAAAAATGGAACCATCATCATTTTCATGTCGGCAGTATGTCGCTCTTGAACATGGCACTTGTCTGCATTCGTGTCGGGTTGGGGACATCTGAACTCGTTTTTTCACTTGCCTCCGTGGGTTTGGATAATCCTTTTTGACCTCTCCTCTGCTCATTGCCTCGTCACCATGACCTCTGATCCGTTGATGTCAAATATTGCCAAAACCACTATTTGTGCCGTTATATTTTCAAGAGAAGTTGACCTCTGCAAATATCAACCTTCCTCTGATTCTCATACGATCCTGATTCACAACAAAAACATCATGTTCCTCTGTCTTGTGTCGATGATGTGGGAAACATTATGGCCCACCTTCGATCAAGGTCACTTCCTGTCGACATCAACTCATTATCCAGGAAGTTGGTCTGGAGACTCCTTATGGTACCTTGGAGCCTGCATGCCTCAATGGCAGGTTCGTCACATTCGACGCGAGGTTTACATCATTGGCCTCCGATCGAGTGATTATGCGGGTGTTTGACATCAACTCATTTATTCGCACGCCGTAGATTGTACCTTAGTACCTTGAGGACCATTGTCATTATTGGTGGTTTCTCTCGCGTCTGTTAACAACTTTCATCATTGGCTGGTAATCAGACGATGTTCTTGCATGTTCGACTTCAGCTCACATATTCGCATGCTTGAACTTGTACTCTGTTGGGTCGAGATGGAGCGCAAGACCCTGGATTGTGTCTGTTGTAATCCAGGCTGCGATTTTGTGGATTATTTACATGACTTATTCAATGGATGGCTGCGACCATACCTGAGTCTATTTATCGATCCTCACTGGATGGCTGCATCCATACCTTGGATTTGGATTATTGTATACTCTGTTTTGGATGGCTGCGTCCATAGCACATATACATAATGTATTTGAGATATCAGTTGTATTTCTCCACATAGGTTTTCCGACGGTGGAGTTTCAGTTGGACACATTCTCGTAAAGCATTTCACCCCTCTCTCTCTCTCGGGCCTCATGCTTTAGGGGGCATCTGTTACACAGTAATTTGTCACCGTCCCTACCATTCCCCGTCCCGCACATTGGAGGGCCCATTTTTGTGACCTGTGAGCAATGTCATGCCTTGAAACCACTATCATTGCATTCCTCTAAGTATGAGCTTCAATTTCCCTGAAGACATTCTTAAAACCATAAAACTTTTGCATTGGCGCGATTGATGACCACTCGCTACCAATGAGGAAAATCCCACAAAGAGGCCGTGCCAACCGCTCTGTCCCCGAGTCGTAGTCGCGCCACCAAACAGTCGCGCCACCAATTTAAGGAGTGTTTTTTTAAATAAGAATGAGCGTTCGTTCGTTTTTTCTGGCCGTACCCGGAGTCGAACATATTATCTTGAGTTGGGAGGTTTGGCTCCGGGAGTTCCATGAAGGGAAGTGGTTTGCCACCTCTCATGGAAGCTTCCTTGAAGATAGGGCCAATCCCACAATTTTAGGGATCCCAACTCCCTTCCTCCATCTATAAAAGCTAGCTCATTGCCATTGCAAGCTAGTCTGGAAGTGCCTAAGCCTTGAATCTCCAAGTTCTCAAATTCCCAAGAGACTTCATGCTGCAAGAGCCCTCATTTTTCCCTTAAGGCCAAACTCGAGCAAGGAGACTATCGTCGAGAGACTCTAAGAGAGGCTTGTCCCATCCCTGGCAGGATTTGCGAGACGTGCACGACTGGAGACCCTTCCGAAGGAGACCTCAACATCAGAACATTGGTTGTACTCTCTTTCGATTGCTTATTAATGAATGACTACTGGTTATGGTTCCACTCTGCTTTTCACTTATGATAATGATGAGTTATATCCTTTCTGACTGATATATAGTTGCGTATTCTGGATTTTATGCTTGTATTCGTGTTGTTTCTTGCATGTGCAGGTGTCCATTCATGGAGATCGTGGGGATCGTGATCTGCCGAGGCTGAGGAACGGGAACACTGTCTCTTCTATGGATCATAGCATTGGACTCTAGGTAGGCCTCCATCGTTGGTCTATTTATTCGTAATTAGGAACTTGCGTTGTAGCATTTGATGATTGTTGCTAGACCTGTGCTGGGCTAGTAGGGATCACCTCTGTCCGCAGAGGGGATTTACCTCCTCAACAACTATGTTCATATGTGTGATTGTTGTGGTTTTAATGTGTGCATGCAATTTATTTTATTTCTGCAATTAATGATCAATGGTAGAAGAGATTCTGTATTATGCATGAAGCTAAAATAGTGTGTGATCAGGAGAATCTTGGTGAATAATATATCAGTTATTCAAATTTCTACAAACCCCATATGGCTGCCATCCTCTTCCTTATAGACAATGTGAGCCTTCTCACCTTGGGTCCCACTCATTAGGTTTTCCATCTTCATGCAGTGAATCTCCCTCCAAAACTGCAATGTCCCATCATCAATGCCACTCCTCCATAACAGTGTTGTTGGATTTGGGTAACCTTGACTGAATCTTCATGAAATGTATTCTTCCACAGTTAAGTTGGATTTATTCTAACTATCTAAATTGATCCATATTCCCACTGGGTTATCTTCATTAATGTTCCACTTCCTTCATACTAGCCTTGTTGACTTGGTCAAACTTGACCTTGTCCACATGAATTAGCCTTTTTTCACACATGAAGGTGTTTTATCTAGCTATGAATATGATCCCTTTTCCCATTAAGAGGGATTTTATTGCTGCTAAAAATATTTATGGGTCTCCCTACCAATTTATTCATCTAATTATGTGTTTAGAGAAAAATTAATATTCCAATTAACTGCATGCTAATTTAGGAATATTACAATAGCATTCTACTTCATGTTCCAACTACGTGACCCAATCACGATGTGTCCAGGTTAGCAAAGTTGTACTCTTAAAAATCCCTGCTCTGACTACCTGAAGAGCTTCATATATCTACAGACAATCATATTCAAAACTAAAATTCATTAAGAATCCTCGAACTAAATCTGCCCAATTCATCGTTCCATGTCACAGTTTTGTCTCTAGATACCAACTCATAGGTATCACATCCAATGTGTGAAGAATATATGTACCCACATTGGCTCCATATCTTCTCCCCACATCATAGTCCAGTGAAAAATGTGCCCCTGAGGGCAATCCTTTCCAATCCTTGCCATTATATTTTACATCGATTCTGGTATTGACTTGGCCAAATTTAATCTTTATCAATCTATGATACTCTCTCCAACCTCCAATTTTTTCCTTAGGAATACCCCACTATCTAGCAGGTGTAGTTCTCAAAACTACGTCCAAAGCTTGAAATATTTGGTCTTCTGTACTTCTCTTTCAAATTCATAAAGAAACATATTGAAATCTCCTATCCCATCGTAGTAAGGAAAATTGCATACCTATGAATTCATGCAACGAAATGAACTTATGAATATGTTACATCGTTTGGTAGAGACTTTGTGCAACATCTTTTGCTAATTCTCCGCATCTAAGTTTGAATTACAGAAACTATTCCACTCCCATCTTAGCCTTCCATCCACAATGGGATTTATCCAATATTCCTCCTTAGCTATTACTTGTAGATTTTATCAAAATCTGTATCGTAGTATTCATCACAGACATACTCTGTATAGCGCACTCCTTCTGATGGATCGAGAAGAACAATGAACCTCAGATCGCCTTGTTCAAACACCATCCTTCCCTTCTTCAAATTGATGATCGCATCAGTATTGAAAGCCCAATCCAATCCAAGAAGCACTAGATATAGATTATTTTCATCTATAATTTCAATTACTTCAAAATCTGTAACAACACATACTCCTTCAATATCTACTATCACACCAGGTAACCTTCCCATAGGGATTATCTTCTGCTGGTTAGCCATTCTCCACTAGATCGATGACTATTTCAACTATGATTTTCCCATTCGATCCCACATTTTCTTAGGAAACACATTGGAATCAGATCCAAATCCATTATTACCTGATCCATGTCATCGTCTCTGACCTGTGCAGTTAATATCATTTCCCTTCCTGTACTCTTCTTATGTCGATACAACTTATTCACTGTGTGTGTTTCACTGCTTAGTTCTTCCTTTCTAGCACAAAATTATATCAAATCCTAGAGTCCTTCAACAACCCTCTGATCTTACAACACCTTCATGCAGGTCTACAAAAATGACTTTAATATGGCTGGATCAAAATCCTTCATCGTAGTAATTATTTTGGTGTTATCCTTCTTCGATATTAACTACTACAACGAATGAAATTTATATGTGGAAGCTCCAGGATCCATGAAGCTTCGCTTCACATCCATAAATGTATCCCTTTCTCACTACATAATGAATCCATAATTATTTTGTGGTCTTCCAAACCCATGTGTCTTCCATTGGCTTTTTCCTTCAGGTTTATCATCTCCTGTTACGGTGCCACTTCTTGTTACAATATTAATGCAAGGTTCATCTTCCCTTGGTTCCATGGTCATCATCTGTAGGTTTTGAATAGGCTACAAATTCCATTTATTTTTCATCTTTTCTATCATAACATGTCAATATTCAATTACATGATCAAAAGATCTATAATACCTGCAAGAGGCGACAATGGGGTTCTAACAATCCCTCGCGACATGTCCAACTTCGCCACAGTTGTAACATATTACTTGACCACATCATGGAATGATGCCTCTGCCTCGTTCACATCCTCGGCCTTGGAAGCCTCCTCGACCTGAGTTTTTTCCTTGATCCTCATGTGCACTCCTTCAGCCTTCATTCTATAAGCATCGACATTGCCCTCCATCATTAAATCATAATTGTGAAAATTATTTTCATCATGCTCTATTGATCTACAAAAGTTACAAAATGGTTGCTTTGGTGTATACACATAATTATGTAAAAAATATCACTCTTCTAAGGGATGTTGGCCTGCAATACTACATATGTTACATCATATGCTTGATCCTGGGTTCAATGGATTAGGCGCTCCATTGTTGATGTATTCTTTGAATACCAGGAATTGACCCTTATAATGGACTTATGCCTTCCATTTTATAAACCATACTTTGAATCAAATTTCTAACCTAAATTCCTTATCCTTATTCAGATCTTCCAGCTCTAAATGCATTGATTATAATTGGATTTTGAATCTCTTGTACTCCAACATGGGTATCTATGATCGGAAAATATTCCAACTTCATAGAAATTTATGGAGCCTTAGCCTATGTCGATATATTTTGTTGTGTGAAAGGGAGCCTAATATGTGGCAATAACGCAACTATAAACCACTCCTTATGCTACTCTTCAGGAATTTGGGAGCTCACCTCTCCCATTAACATCTTGAAACTTTGATCTAATTCCCAAACAGACTCATTTACCACCTGCTTAATCTCCTTTAGCTCATTGATAAACCGTGACTACCATTTTAAATTCTTAAATTATGAATTCAATTCTTTCTTTGTCTCATCCAACTTCGCGGCCTAATGCGTCGTAGAATAATTCATATACCATGGCAACACCCTTTCCTGTTGTACTCTGACAAGCTACCCATTATTTAAATCATCATCGATGAACTGTTGCAATTTCCATACTACTTCATCGACAAACCAAAATTTCTCAGGATCCTCTGATCCCTGACCTCTAAAAATAGGCATCCTAACCTCATTAGTCATATCTCTTGGGGGAGAGGGAGGGAATCCCAAAGGTGCCATGATGATCTCCAAAATATAACTGCGACTTGCCTCTAGGGTTTGCGAGGTTACTTCTCTATTCTTCGTTTTCATATCTACTCAATAATGGACTATAATCAGTCTCAATGAAGTTATCACAATTTACTCAATATTTCGTTCCACTTCGCATAGACCCAGACTTAATTCTTTCAAACATCACTCTGATTGCATGTGAAACACACCCTTTTCACATAAAAGCATATTAATTCACAACTTTAAATAATTCAAGTACTTACCTAGTGGACCCTTGAAAAATTTTCGCACAAATTTGTTTTAGAATACATATTTGTATATGGCGAACTCAATTATAAATCCTCCCAAATACTGCCGATCCAGAAATCAGCAACTCTTGAGATTTTGTTATGAGCCTTCTTGAGTCACTATAATAATTTAGGGCTCCACGCACTAGGCTTTTCATTCTTAAAACATGTCTTATTATTAGTTAACCTTGAAAACCATTCATGTAGTTCATTTGCAAATGATGAGAAGAAAATATCAATATGTTGGTCTGTAAATGATATCTTTGCAACCAAGCTTTAGTCGACAATCGTGGATTTTTGTTTTCTTGAACTGCGAACACCCATTGCTTAAAATATACTCAATCTTGTATTTCTTTTCTTATAGGATGCCACATCCACATATACCTCAATCATATCCATTTCCTGGCAACAAAACCATTTGTTGGATTGAGGGGGCTAGGATCGAGATTCAGAGTAGCTGTGCTACCAACAAAACCCTCTATTACCAACCCTTTTTGGCAATAACCTGTAGCGTAGATCGCAGTCTCAATCAAGGAAATATTGGGGAATGTTAGAACCAAGTTTCTACATCTAGAGGGACAATATGACGTGGATCTAATGCTATAATTCCTTCTTATGCTTTCCCGAACTGCGCGGATGCAATTATCTACTTCCATAGTTTATGCCCTATTCATCACTTAATACTATTTTACATTGAGACTTTATCAATATTATGCAATATTTAACCCAATATAATACATGTAAACAACATAAAAGACTTTGCAATGCATAAAACAACTTAAAGTACAGATAATAAGAAAAAAACAAAAATACACACAGTTATTCTTCAAACTTCCTTTTCTTTATTAATGATCTATCTTCTTCAATACAATACTTCACTAACTCGTGCACGCAGTTGCACGTGGTCTATTCACACAACTACAAAATCCTCAAGCCCTCCACACACATAGCTGCAGAGCCTCCCCTAAGACCCAAAACAGACTAAAACACATATTTGTCACAGTTTTCGCTCTTACAATGATGTATCTCTTATTTTTTTTGACTCAATATAACATTGCTTTATATAGCCTTTAAATTTTATAATACCATGGTCCACATAACATGGGAGAACTCAAAAATAAAAAATTAAACACGATCCCTTTACAAAATGAGGGGCTTTGACCTTCCCCAAATCCCCTAAACTCCTGTGACAATTTAACGCAGTTAATTTCTCTTTGCTAGACCGTGCAGTCCACTCCTCGAGTTGCACAATATTTTACCCATAAATGGACTAATTCTGGCTTCACCAAACATGTACTTCAAGTAAGGCACTTGAACTTATGCATACTAATTTGTGTGATCCTATGAGAAAGAAGTTTCCTTGAGGTGAACAATACTTCATATTAGTCATTGATGATTTTAAAAGAGTGTGTCAGATAGGCTTAGTTAAACTTAAATATGAATAATTTGATGAAGGAGAATGAATTAATGAAGCATCAGAAGAAGGAAATGAAAACATAGAAACATAAAAAAAAAATACTCCTTCAAGGTATGTTCATAAAATCATCCAGAATCTCAAATTCTAGGTGAAAAGGAAGCAGGACTACAAACTAGAAGAACTCTTGTTGGAACTTCTAGTTACTTAGCCTTAATATCCACAATTAAACCTCAAAATGTGAATCAAGCAAGAAAATATGAATGTTGGATTAAGGAAATTATTGAATAACGTGATCAAATATAAAAGAACCATACCTAGGATTTAGTACCAATAACTCATGATAAAAATGTTATTGGGACAAAATGGGTGTTCAAGAACAAACTGAATGAAAATGGAGAAGCAATTAGAAACAAATAAAGACTCGTATGCAAAGGCTATGCTCAACAACAAGGAATGGAATTTGAAGAAAAATTTGCACCTGTAGCTAGAATTGAAGCCATAAAAATGTTTCTTGCATTTTCAAGCTTTCATAACTTTAAAGTATATCAAATGGGTGTTAAATATGAATTTTTAAATGGGGATCTATGAGAAGAAGATTATATTAAACAACCTGAATGCTTCATTCTAGGAAATAATACAAATCCTTTTTGCAAACTGAAGAAGGCATTGTATGGGTTAAAGCAACCTCCTCATGCATGGTATTAGCATCTTGACAGGTATCTTCAACAAAAAGGCTTCACAAAAGGGTTTGCAGATAACAACCTATATATAAACTTTGATACAGATAAACTATTGATAGTTGTGGTTTATGTATATGACATAATATTTGGAAGTAATGTAGAATATATTATTTAATAATTTGCTTCAGTTACGTAGCAATAATTTAGGATGTTTGTATTTGGTCAAATAAAATATTTCTTGGTCTTCAAGTTCAACAAACAAAGAATAGTATATTTCTTTCTCAAACAAAGTACCTCAAGTAGATTTTGAAGACATGTCGAATGGAAGACTGCAAGTCTGCATGCACACCAATGGTAATAGGATGCAATATTAGTCAAAATGATGATTCTCCTTTAGTTAATCAACCATAATACAAATCTATGATCGAAATATTTCTCTACATTATAGGCACAAGGATAGATATTATGCATGCAGTTGGGATTTTTGGAATATTTCAAGAAAATCCTAAAGAAACACATCTCCAAGAAGTTAAGAGAATATTCAAGTATCTACAAGGAACTCAAGGTTTTGGTCTATGGTATCCAAAAATTGCATACTTTTCACTTCATGCTTACGCAGATGCATATTGGGTAGCAAATATTGATGATCAAAAGAGTACTAGTGGAGGAGAATTTTTTTTGGGACACTGCTTGGTATCATGGTTAAAAAAGAAACCAATATCCATCGCCGTATCTATTGTTGAGGCATAATATTTTTCTGTTACATGTTGTTTTACTCAACTTCTATCGATGATGCAAACATTGCAAGACATTAAAATCACTTGTCCTCAACATGCACCTATTATTTGTGACAATACTAGTGCGATAAGTATCTCTAAAAATCCTATCATGCACTAAAAAACCAAGCATATTCCAATCAGATTTCATTTTATGAGAGAATAGGTGCTTGAAAAAAAGGTCAAACTAGAATATGTTCCTTCAAGGGAACAAGTTGCAAATATATTTATGTTGGAAATACTGAGAGGGGGGGTGAATCAACATTCCTTTCAATTAGAGCATTACTTAATCTTCAATTATTATCAGTGTTTGTATAATGATAGCAGTAAACAAAAGGAACAAAAATGCACACATTTTTTAAGGTGGAAACCCACTCTAGGACAAAAGCCACCTAACAATTCTTTAATATTCAAATCCAATTGAAAATAAAGCTCCAACTTCCTAGAATCTAGAAAAGCATTCTTCTCCAGCTCCTACTAGATGGACGCTCCAACGCTTGAGATTCTTTAGTATTCAACTGAACGGATGCCCCAATACCCAATGAGCTAAAACTCTTCCTAGCACCACCCTACCACCCTATAGAAGAATAAAGCAAGAATGGACTCTTATACTGGGGAAAATGGTCCAGTTTACAATGATATAGAATGATGTAGAAGAAGAAGAAACACTAGACCCTAACCCCAACTATGACACAACCACCTAATGATGATCCTAGACCTACCAACACTGCCTCTTCAACTCTTGGTAGATGGACACTTGTACAATTTTTACAATGATGCATTTGCAGAGACTTAGTACAATGGTACCTTTACAATGACTGTATGCAGTGCTGCCCACTTGAAGACTTCATATGGTGAAATTCTTGTTGTTTTTTTGCACCTTGGTTGCTTCTCTTATCATGCTACCCTCTGCTTCACCTTGCTTTGCTTTGCTACCCTAGAAACACTGGTCCTTTGCAGCCCTTGACAACACATGATCTAGCTTTTTCTTGAATTCTAGGAGTTCGACACTGAATCTAGTGTATCTCTGCTATTTAGAATCCCCAGTATGTGATTTTTAGCTCTGTAGTAGTCCTTTAATTCTTCTTTCCAATGCCACAGGTCTGACCCAATTTGGATTCTTCAAGAGAGAGTTATGCCCAATCTCTCATAATGCCCTATTTATGGACTGTTTCAGTAGAGAAAACTTGTATGGAATGACACGTGTCATTGTTTCTTCATTAGGCTCTGAAATTGATACAGAGAAAACTATAGCCCGTCCATTATCTACCACGTTTTACATAATTTCAATCTGATACTCAGAGAGAGAGTTATGAAAATTTTCCCAAGGTCATTTCAGAGACAAAAATATTGCGCATCTTGATCTGAAAATTTTACAAGAGCTTCCTTAGGATTTCGGCTTTGCCTCATAAAAATTTCAACTTCTGAACCTTCGTATAAAAAAATTTATAGCGAAAATTCCACAATGCACTGTTCCAGATAGCAAAATCCCTACATAATGAGGATATGAGGTTCACAATTGATATAAATGCTTAGGTTGAGAGGGGCTTCAACAAGTGAACATCAAAGGGCTTTTAGAGGCTTAAAAATTATTAATTATTGATTTTTCAATGACCCATGCCACAAGGCCATGGGGTTTTAGCCCACTAACTGGGTTACAAACTTCAAACATGAATATCTCTCAAACCGTGAATAATTATGTGGTGTGCCACATATCAACAGAAACATATCGACAAGTAGAAACCATCAAAATCATTCTTGACCTAGAATATAGTAATTTGGAAGGTCAAAATTCCCATGCAATATTGGGGTAGCCCCTGGTGCTGCCTGGGTTGACATCAATGGCAACCGCTGATCAACAATATCCCCCTTTGGCATTGTTGGCAACATTCTCTCCCCCTTTGAAATCAATGGCAAAGGGTAACTCCCCATAGCACACAACCATCTTGCAGACCTGTACACACTTCCACTCCCCCTTTATATTCTGAATAAGGAAAATCTAATGATAACTTGAGAGAGTCCCAAGCTTATGGCGAATATATTCCAATGCTTCACGAGAACTCTCACGATCATCAACGCTTCTTGCCCAATCTACATCTATAAAGGCATGAATAATTAGATTGTTACCCTTGGGATAGCACAAGCCATATTCTGATGTTCCCTTTAAATATTGAAGAATTGTTTTGATGGAAATAATATGTGATTCTTTTGGTGCTGCTTGTAATCTTTCTACTTGTCCAACTGCTTTCATAACATCTCGCTGGGAGGCTATTACATATAGAATACTACCAATCATACATCTGTACAACCTTTGATCCACATCCCTAGATGAGTTGTCTATGCTCAATTTTCAACCTGTTACCATGGGAGTAAGGATGGGTTTGCAATCTTCCATTTTCAATTTCTTGAGAATTTCTTTGATGTAGTTGGCTTGACATATAAATATTCCTTTCTCTTGCTGAGATATTTGAAGGCCTAAGAAATATGTCAGCTCACCAAGTAAAGACATCTTGAAATCACTTTGACTTTTTGTAGCAAACTTCTTACTTAGTCGATCATCATTGCTAACAAATATTATATCATCCTCTTTAGCTATTATACATGCTTTAGTTGTTTTATCTAGAACATATATGTCGTTTGGAGCTAAACTTGATGTAGCCACAATTTTACCATACCTGCTTTTCCTGATTTCACATTTTGTGGAGTTGAATAGTATTGTGTGTCCTTGATCACACATTTTTCCAACACTGAGAAAATTGTAATTCATGTTTCCAACCAATAGAATATTCTTGGCTAGAGCATATTTGCTTCCGAGAGTGACGGTACCTAATCCTATAACATTGGAAGATCCATCATTTCCAAAGGACAAAGTTCTATCCTTCTTCTCTTTCAGAGATATAAATTTCTTTTTATCTCTAGTCATATGCATTGAGAAACTACTATCAACATACCACACATCTTTGTTGTTTTGAGCCTTGAGAGAAAGAGCACAATTATCAGTCTTCTTCTTCTTCCATGTTCGTTTGTTCTGTGGCTTCGAAGATTCTTCTGGAGGATTTTCGAGTATGCAGTCTCTGGCTATGGGTCCAAATTTTTGACATTTGTAACATTTAATATTATTTCTTAAATGTTCAAATCTATTGATGTTTCACTGAGCCCTAGGAGGTTCATATTTGGCAGATCTCTTGGAAAAGTATTGGTTCCTAGGGTACATGCGACATTCTACAACTTTATGACCAAATTTTCCACATGAATAACAATAGCCATAAAAAATATGTTGGTAGCTGGATGTAAATCTTCATCGAGGAATTCTCTTCCGAGGCTGTTCTTGCAAATCTTGTCCAATGAAGTCTGCATGCATGTCAGATCTCATAGGTTCATTGTATTTTGATGTAGAAGATCGTGCTTCTTCTTCTTTCTAATCGAGTCCAATTTCGTCATTGTAAGATCATTGATTGTTGATGACTTCTTCCAATTCCCTTGAGCTATTGGCATAGTTTTGGATAGTTTTTACCTTCTTCACCTCCTTTACGTAGTGAGACTACTTCAGCTTCTAATTCTTCCCTTTCTTGGTTGCTTTCTTCCAACTTCTTTTGAAATGACTCTTCAATGCATTTGTGTTCTTCAACTTCAATTTTCAGACCTTGAACTTGTCCTTAAAGAGTATTGGAATGAATCTTCTTAGCCTTGAGCTCTTTTATAAGCTTTATTGCTTCCTTATAAAATTATTCTAAGGTCAACCCTTCTTCTTCGTTGTTTGATACCTCTTGTTTATTGTGCTTGGCCAATAGCAATACTCTCTCATTGGCTTCTTCTTCATTGTTATTGTCTTCATCGGATGATGAGCTATCTTGTTTAGAGAGAAAGTTCCTTTTGGATCCTTTCTTGTTGAATTTATTAAAGCCTTTCTTTCCTTTTGAGTTTCGATCACTTATGTTCATACATTTTGATGCGAAATTCCCAACCTCACCGCAGCTAAAACATATCAATGGAAGTTTACCTTTGAATTTTCCCTTACCAATTTTTAGTTTTCTCATAAAGTAAGCATATTATTCATTTGAAAGACCTTATTCATCATCTCCCTTTTCTTTACACTTGCATTTGCATGTCTTTTCAATTGAAGGCTGTTTGTCCTTATTGGTTTTCTTAGATGCAACGAACGCAGTTTATATATTCGAAGTACCCTCTTCTTCATCTAGTCTCATTTCATATGCTATGAGAACTCCATATAATTCCTCTTTGCTAAGTTTGTCCAAATTTGAACTGTATTCTAAGACAGATACCTTTGGGTTGAATCTCCCTGGTAACATTCTAAGAATCTTTCGTATAATAGTCTTCTCATCAACTGTCTCTCCCAATCCTTCAAGAGTATTGGTTATTTCATCAATGTATTGGAAGTATGCAACAATGTTGCAATCTTCTTTCATTCTGAGCTACTCAAATTTTTCTCTATATATTTGAAGCTTTACATCTTTGACATTTAAGTCACCCACATATATATTATCAAGCTTTTCCCATACATTTTTGGTGGTTTTACAACCCAACACCTTATGATAAGCATATTAAATAAGTCCACTGATAATATTATTCTTTTCTTTTGCATCATTTACCAAATTCTTCTTACCTTGTTCATCCACGGTTGATGTAAATCCATTCTGAACAGTGTCCCATACTTCGTAACCTTGCGCTAAGAGATATACCTCCATTCTTCCTTTCTAGAGTGCATAATTATTTTCTTTGAATAGAGGTACACCATTCTTGGTATGCTCCATGACCTCCTTCCAGTTGTTAAACTGCTACTGAAGGAAACAAGCTCTGATACCAATTGTTGGAAATACTTAGAGGGGGGTGAATCAATATTCCCTTCAATTAGATCATTAGTTAATCTTCAATTATTATTAATGTTTGTACAATGATAACAGTAAAAAAAAGGAACACAAATGCACACAGTTTTTAAGGTGGAAACCAACTCCGGGACAAAAACCACCTAATGCCTTTCTAATAATTCTTTAATATTCAACTCCAATTGAAAATAAAGCTCCAACTTCCTAGAATCTAGAAAAGCATTCTTCTCCAGCTCCCACTAGATGGATGCTCCAATGCCTGAGATTCTTTAGTAGTCAACTAAACATATGCCCCAACACCCAATGAGCTACAACTCACCCTAGCACCACCCTACCACCCTATAGAAGAATAAAACAAGAATGGACTCACATACCAGGGAAAATAGTCCACTTTACAATGATATAGGATGATTTATAAGAAGAATAAAGACTAGACCATAACCCCAACTATGACACAAACACCTAATGATGATCTTAGAAATCCTAACACTGCTTCTTCAACTCTTGGCAGATAGACACTTGTACAAATTTTTACAACGATGCATTTATAATGACTTAGTACAATGATACCTTTACAATGACTGTATGCAGTGCTGCCCACTTGAAGACTTCATGTGGTGAACTTCTTTCTATTGTTATGCACCTTGGTTTCTTATATTGTCATGCTATCCTCTGCTGCACCTTTCTTTGCTTTGCTGCCCTAGAAATTCTGGTCCTTTGCAGCCCTTGACAACACACGATCTAGCTTTTTCTTGCCTTCTAGGAGCTTGATATTGAATCTGGTGTATGTATGTTATTTAACATCCAAAATATGTGATTTTCAGCCTTGTAGTAGTCCTCTCTGTCTTATTTCCAATGCAATAGGTCTGACCCAATTTGGATTCTTCAAGGGAGAGTTATGCTCAATCTCTCACAATGCCCTAATTATGGACTTTTTCATTAGAGCGAATTTGAATGGAATTTAGTGTGTCACTGTTTCTTTATTAGGCTTTGAAATTGATACAAAGAACACTACAGCTTGTGCACTATCTACCAATTTTTACAAAATTCCAATCCGATACTCAGAGAGAGAGTTATGAAAATTTTCCCAAGGTCACTTCTTTGAGATGAATTTCAGGAGCCTGCAAAACCACTGACTTCCACAGATCATATCTCTGAAAATATTGTGCAAATTGATCTAAAATATTTAAAGGAGCTTCCTCAGGATTTCGGCTTTGCCTCATAAAAATTTCAACTTCTGAACCTTCGTAAAAAAATGTTAGAGCAAAAATTCCATGATGACCTATTCCAGATAGCAAAATCCCTACATAAGGAGGATATGAGGATCACAATTTATATAAATGCTTAGGTTGAGAGGGGCTTCAAGAAGTGAACGTGGGAGGGATTTTAGGAGCTAAAAAATTATTAATTATTGACTTTTCAATGACCCATTCCACAACCCCATGGGGATTTATCCCACTAATTGGGGTTACAACATTGAAACATGAATATCTCTCAAACCATGAAGAATTACGTGGCGTGCCATATATCAACGAAAACATCTAGACAAGTAGAAACCATCAAAAGAATTCTTGATCCAGAATATAGTAATTTTTTAGGTCAAATTCCCATGCAATATTTGGGTAGCCCCTGGTGTTTCTTGGGTTGAAATCAATGGCAAGCACGGATCAACAATTTACAAAGCCACTTCCACTTGATTCCTTTGAATATCTGAGACAAAAATTAGGAATGATATTTGCTTCATCACCCTGCTAATTATTATTACATATATTTCATTTTTAAGGGGAGTAGAGACTATAAAATACTATAGTTTACTTTATGTACGTGGATTACATGAAGGAAAGTTGCATATATATGGGAGTTTTGATCTAGAAAACTGCATATGTTTCTCTGATAAAAGAAACAATGGGATAGACAAGGGGGAGTTTCTGATATGCTTCAATTAGTAATTATTTGGATTTTTGGTTCTGACATTGATTGGCTACTCATATGTTACTTATAAATAATGTTGGTTTATGATGGTTCATGAGTTGCTGCAAAGTGTCATTGTTACTTTGGTTCTTCATGAATTTTCTAATTGATTAATTGGATATAATCAAATTTGACAAGTGAATAGTTGGCACTACAGCTTCCTGAGCACTAATTTCTAAACGATAATGCTTATGGTTTATCCATTACTTGTTGACATCGATGAAGAGATATATGTGGATGATGATGTTATTTCTTAGTTCTATGTCTTGTGATGCTGAAGTTTCTTTGTGAGGCTTGTAAGTGTTGCATATTTTTGATGATATTAGAGATTTTGATACTATACTGTCTTAGCTTACATGTTACTCATGTTTCTTTCCATATTGTTTCTATCATAGGCTTATGTTTCAGATTTCTCTATGGTGTATGATGGTTGTTAATGACTATCATGATCTTGCGACCTCATCATTTAGGTCTCTGATTTTGGTTATAAATGGCATATATGTTTCTTTATGTAAATGTAATGTCAAAAACCATGTTTTAAATCATTTTAAAATTCAAAAATGTATGGGCTATTGGGGTCAGGTCAATCATATGTGTAATCCCATTATGTTGGGAGATTGATGTAATGTTGAGTCAAATATATAACCCCATTGTGTTGGGTGACTAATGTAAACATGAGTTGTTGGTGATAGGAAAGGTCATATTTGGTTGAGTCACAGAGTCGTGTACTTCATTGATTAACTTCCATAAAATTCAGCATATTCTCAGGGGTAGCATGGTTAGTATGTAGTTTACATACTCAGCAAATCAAATCTACAGTGATACTCTCAAAAAAATGGGAGAGATCAGTCTTCATTCAGTATTGGATAGCCCTTTTCCCTTGATGTCAAAGGTGGAGAGAAGCTTGCTGTTTGGAAAAGAATGATTGGTGAAAAGTCTTGGGAGAGAATCTTGGTGGGTTTACATATGTTTTTTTTAGGTATTTACAAGTGGTGGTTGTTATACAGAATCTACAACTGCAAACATAAGTATCTTCCATAGACTCGGTGGCCTAGCATGGACCAACTAAAGGCAATGAAGCTAACGTTTTCCTTAAAGTAAATCGACAATGGGATAAAGCCTACCTATAATATGTCATATGCTTCACTCCTCTCTTGGCTTGTATGCTCCAATCCTAGCTTTGATTGCTATAATTATAACTTGCACAATAAAAAAACACAAGCCAATGATCTATGACATCTATGTAAAATCATCTAATCACTTCATTCAATGGATCAACATGGCATCAAAATACATGAAATTAGAACATCATATGTACGAAAAAAATAACTCTTTGTATTAATAGAAATAGAGTGAGTTACCCAAATACAAGAGTTGATCTTGTAGAAGATATCCTCCAAGTTGACTTATCATTATTTTCCACGAAGTGTACCTCTATGTCACCCTATTTCATGGAATAATGAATCTCACAAAAATAGAATGAGGGTAGAATATATCTCCAAATCTAGCCCCTAGCTTGTGGATGCCCAAAAATATATAGAATAGGATGGTAAGTTGGGATTTCTTATCCATTTACCAATCTAGGCTTGAGATCGACTCTTGATGGGAGGATTAGCTCAAGGGATAAGGGATGAAAACTCCAATTTAGGATAAGATAGGATTCAAGACTTTTATCTAAGGTAAATAGTTGTAGCAACTCCTGGAAGCTTCTCAAAGAGGAAGCTTCAGGATTCTTTTTATTTTTCTCGAACTTCTAGAATCAATGCACCCACAAAATAGGGAAACCTATAGGTGATCAAACGACCCAAAAAATTAACAAATTGTAGGTGAACGCAGGTCTCCAACCCTACATAGTGCATTGGTCCTTAAAATTACTAGAATGAAACAGTTTAAGGTAGAAACTCATGGATTAGAACAAGTCATTCTTAGGGTTCTGCGCAACGATGATGACAAGGGGTAAAAGGATGTTGATTGATCAAGTTGGTAGGCTTATTGACTAGATGTGAAAAAATAGCCTATAATAGATTTCCCCTAAAGCGCAAATCTAGAAATGATTAATGATGACTAAAGTGATTTACTTTGTGACAAGTCACGATCAAGAAAAATTGAAAAGATCCTTTTCTATTACAATAAATTTACATCATGACATATTTGCTGAGGGAGGCATACCCATACTCAACACATAAGCTAAAATTTCATGTACAATGATCAAAAGACATGTCCACTGATGAAAAAAGGTGGACCATATTTGGATGACTGTCTATATGCACATATCCATCATACATTGTAATCTTGTGTATATATTGAAATCACAACCCATATGGATGAAACTAGATCTGGAGTCTTATCTCTCATTGACATGACCATCCAATGTATGAGTATAACCATGTAAATTAATGAGCTCGAGTTGAACATGGAAAACACCATCTGATTACCGACCAATGATGTAATTCATTAATAGACGCGAGAGAAATTTCCAATGATGTTAATGGATCTCAAGGTAATGTAGTACAACCCATATGATGTGAATAAATGAGTTGAAATAGAACACCACACTAAATATTTCTGTCAAAGGCCAATGATGTAAATATGTCACAGAGAGTGAGGAAAATTTCCATTGATGTATGAAAGAACCAAGGTACCAAAGGGTTGTTTCTAAGTCAACTTCTTGGATAATGAGTTGATGTCGATAAGAAGCGACCCATCGCATGAGAGCTTTGATGTATCCTACACCAACAACATGAAACATGTATCATGCTTTGATACTGAATGATGATGATACAACACTCGATCATGAGTGAAAAATATTGAATGAAGGATTAATATTATTATAGTTGATATTGAATGAGTGACTTCTCTTGAAAACAATGATGACACTGAATGGAATTACCATCATTGATCCAAAACTAAAAATGGATGCTTTGAAAATGGTATGATGAACCAAATACAAGAAAATTTTCAAATGCAACATCCATGGAGATGAAGTGGAAGAGCATCGTGTTCAAGGGAAACTCACTGCCATTTAAAAGTGGAGTACCATTTTTTCCCAATTTCCCTAATTTCCTAGTTTTAACAAGATTGAGGAGGATAACATATTCTTGATTTGTAAGTTCATCATTTAGATGAATCCCTCTGAGTACGTTTAACAAACCTCGAGAAGGAGTGGTTTGGTATCATCATGTTTGAAAATTCCATCATTCTTTGATGTTTTAATGAATCCATCAAAGGTAAAACTTGACATATTTTTCATGTTTAGAGAGTTTGAAAAAGAGGTGAAAAATAAAACTCGAGATTTTCCTTTTCGTAGATAGTCCATTGAGTCCAAAAAGGCAGAAAACAATACACAAGAGAGCCTCTCAGCCATGTTTGACTAAGGTATTCCTTTTTTGTAAATAGTCTATTTCAGTCCGGAAAAGGGCTAAAATTATACTGAGTAGATGTCTTTTCATTTGCTTTAACGAGTTTAAAAATAAAAGTGCTCAAAAATATTTTTCTAGTTTGGGAGTCTGAAAAGAGAAAAAAGAGGACTCTAAGGGGTTCCTTTTTTGTGAGTTTATGGAGGCCGAAAAAGTGATAAAAGTCCGTCAAAACACAACCAAATATGTCAAACATGTGTCGACTTGCTCATAATGCCACAAAAGGATTAAAAATACTATTTTCATGATAAAAACGAACCATTACTAGGTAAAATAATTAAATATGATAAAATAATGGAAAAATGACCATGAGTAATCAAAATGACTATTCATTTTTTACCATTTCACATTTACCTTGAACAGTGAGAGATATGAGTAATTTTTTCCCTTGATCTTCTGCAGCTGATTCTGGCCAATATAGTGGATCATTTCAATTTTTGTCACTTCTAGGTAGGGGCTAAAACCTTTATCTTTCATTTCATGGTTTCATTTTGTGATTTCATGTAATTTTCTGGATTTTTAAGGGCCTTGGGGTTTGAATAACTCGCCCTTGGACCAACACAACCTCTTAGGGTTGAAAGGAGTGTTGCATCTAGGGGATGATGCACTACATGGAAGGGTGAAACATACTATCTCCCCTTATAGGTAAGCTTTGAGTGAAAATCCCAATTTTGATTTATAATTTCCCTTTAAAAAAATTCAAAATTTTGGCATGGAAAATACCTTAATGAGTCTTTTGTTGATTTTTTAGGTATTTATTAGCAAAAAATGGCCTTTGTATGGAGAGAAAGAGAACACGAAGAACAAGACTTGAATGCAGAAAATGATCCTGCCACCATTCAAGCACTTAAAAATTGTGGATTGTTGAATTTTTTTTTGTTACTTGGTGTGAGGAAACAGATGGAATTACTAGTGTACCTTGTTCGTTCATGGGATGCAAGCACATGCATTCAAGTTAAGGGAACATTTGCTCGAGATAAAGGTAGATGACATATATTTTATGATAGGTTTATCCATGAGAGGTGTCCCCATATCTCTCCTAGGTGGGAGAAGGGGTGGAAAAACAATGAAAGACTATATTTTCACTCATTGCAAACCTCAAGCCCAACCGACTAGAGATGGAAAAATTAGCATAAGAAATGTGACCCATTTGACATTAAGAAAAATCTTATTAATCATTTCCAGATTGGATGGTAGCTTAAAACTTCATGTAGCTAGCAGTTCATCCATGCAAATACGGTTTAGAGTGTTTAGAGCCAACAACCTTCAATTAGAGCTAGGGGGTGTTGTTCAATATGAAAGAATAATTCTCTAAAGAAAGAGAGGGAAAATTGAATTTTTTTGGCTATGGTTCAATATTGATCTCTTTTTCCCTAGAGCGGATTCCATTACTACATCCTCAACATATCACACCCAAGCCTATTGATCTGAGCGTTCCACAGATGAGGAGGTGGATAGATCTTATGTCCTGACAGGCAGGTCCATCAACGATCAACTTCCCACCAGTATATTTCAGGTGGCTATGTATAAATTTCATTATGATTGTTGAAATGGAACCAAGAAATGGCACCCCAAAGGGTGCTTCTCATTTAATTTTCCCATAATCAAATTAGAAGTAAAATTGTAATTCCATCACATAACAATTTGTGAGTGTTAACTGAGTTAAGAAGACATAGTTAGCTCAGTTAATTCAACTTGAGGGTCAAACTAGAGGCATGTAGAGTCCACTCTAAGTTTTATGGGGTCCAATTACAGTTATTTGTGAGTTGTAATTAGTTAACTCAAGTATTTGAGTTAAAATTAGTTTAACTAGTTCCAACTGAGAGATGAGCTAATGATAGGTCCATTGAATTAAACACAATTTAATTCACAATTAGTGGTCAATTAGTTAACAAACAATTCATTATGAATCGATGTTGCATGTCATTTCTAAGGAATGCCCAGTTGAGATTGGGCTTAAAGGGAAGACAAATATCAATTGTATAACTATAAAATTGTACAGGTCATGCATGAGGTCATCAGGATGCCTTGAAGGAATTTCACAATCAATTCTTGGTAATTTCCTATTTAATAGGGCCACAATTACTCCAAGAGTTCATAAGCAAGGTTGGTCAGATAGAGGATGATAATTGGTTAATTGTTGGACAAATTTTTCTTAGATAAAAGTGAGACAATCAATAGAGTGCAGAGGTTTCTTAGTGAGAGAAATAGCATTGTATTGTTTCATGTTCTTGACTTTATGCAATATACAAATATCGATATTTTGAGCAGTTTCTTTCCCCAGATATATCTTGTGTTGTGCAATTGATAGTTTTTTTTCTTGTTATGTGATTGTGCAATCAAAATTGGTTTCCACAATTTGTAGAAGTGATTCAGTATTTTGTTTTAATACATTACAAGATCAGTTGAAACCCCTTTAGAAATTTCTACATGGTACCAGAGCAGGAATAAAAATATAAGAGAAGAAATAGATTTTTTTTTTAACAGGTGCATCGAATATATAGATTTATTCTTCAGGACTTGTTACACCAATTTTTGGTCATCTAACCTGTTACTATTAGATGGACTAAAGTACACCATGTAAGACCAACTTTACCATAGTAAAATTTATTTCACTCTGAGAAATAATTTAATAACCCGTAGTTTATTAAATTATTTCTAGTCTAAACAGGATACCCCATGAGGAATAATTGAATAAATCCTTATTTGTTTCATGTTCCTCTAGGAATAATTAACTAAACCACTGTTTAATTAATATTCCTAGTCATATTTAACCCGAAACATGATAATTAATTAGATAAATCATTATTCATATTATTATTCTATAGGAATAACTATTTAAATCATTATTTAATAATATTCCTTGTTAAATTTGACTAAATCATTTATAAATAATTTAATAAATCATTATTTACTTAATTATTCCTTAACCTCATCCTTGAAATAATAAATAAATCATTTATTTATTTATTATTGCTAAATAAAGGGATTTAACCAATTCTAAATTTCTTTTCCCTCCACTAAAAATAATAAAATATTACAAGTAAGTTGGATCTAGATTTGGTTAATAATATTTTAATTATGCACCAATATCTAGACTAACTCAATATTTTGTTATAAATAGAAGGGTTTTCCATTCATTCACTATCTCTTTTTTATCACCTTTTGATCTATACTTTTGGTTTGACTTTGATCCTCCATCATTGTCATATTTTTTCTACTTTTTCTTATGAGCTCCCTTTGAGTTCTATTTTGTCTAGGTTTTTTGCACCATAAAGAGAGAGAGATCTTGGATCTAAAGTGCTCAGGACATATAGGAACCCATCCCATTGAGGGGGACTGGTAACATCTTTCTGTGTTCCCTTCCCAGGTGTTATAATACAAAAATTTATTTATAAATTCGTGTCCTGTCTATTGGATGTATGGAGAAACACTTTTTTATTTTCACTGTTTAATGTCTTTAACTCCATCGATCTGGATTTTTGTAGCATTTATTTTGATCACCTACTACAGATTCAAGGAAATTGACAACCATATTTGATGTTAGGGTTGTTTGTTATGCACAGATAAAGTGAGTTTTTTTACCACGCTTGCGATTAGAATTCACACTAACAACTGGCGACTCCACAAGGTTTTTTAATTACGAACGTTGTCATTTTTCAAATCCCTGCATGACCAGCTACTTCAGTCTCTGGGTTTTTTCTTTAGCTTCTCATTTTTCATTCCTTGATGTTGTTTTTAACCTTTTTGACCCTAAAACAGTAAAAAATCTTAGTTCTTCCTATTTCTAGGCCATTTGTGTAGGCAACAAGTATTAGTTGCAATAGAGACAACACTTTTTTCTGAAACTTGCCACCAAGACATCCGATTGTGCAAGTCGCACTTTTCAGTCCAAAACCTCTGACCTCAACTCTCAGGTAGTGAATATCTACCCAAAAACTATGACCTTAGCAAAAAATAGGTCAGAATTTGAGACCTGCACTTTTTTGCAGGTTTTTTCTATAATTTTCTGGGTTTGCCGAGGGCACTATTCAGGGTTGTCTGATCTCCATCTTTACTCATCTTCGACCTGTAATTGCTTAGTTTTACTCATCAAGGTAGGAACCAAGCCCCTTAGGGATTCAGTACGCTTCCACCTTTTTAGGAGGAGTTTAGCTGAAGCAGGTCTTTTGAGTTTTTATTGTTTTTCAACCATTTTTTTAGATCTGAACCTACCTTTTCAGATCCATTTCAGATTTGTTATTTGTCCATCCAAAGAACCTCTTTTCAGTTTTGTTTGGTCCTCCCTTTAGGGTCCCCTCCATTTCCTTTTAGGTTGTATCCTTTCGACACCGATTTTTCAACATTTTTCCCTCTGTTTTTTTGTAATATTCCAAATTTAGCATACTGCTAAATGGAATATTTATTTTTGATGTTTACACTTCGGAGATGAATAAAGGGGTAAGAAGGCCCATACGTTTCATAAATAGGAATAAAACCCCTCATAATGTGAAAAGGGATCATCATAGGACCTAGATTTCACACCCTCATGTGTGAAAAGGGACATCTGCATGTGGAGAAGGTCCAGTTTGACCAAGTCAATAGTGATGGGATAGGAGGTGGAGATCATCTTTAGAGACAGCGCAGAGATACTAGGAGGAATATTCCTTGGTGGAGGAAACCATAATGAGTGGGACCCAAGGTGAGAGGGATTCCATTTGTATAAAAGGAGGGAAAGGCAACCATATGAAGACATGAAATAGATTACTAAATTTGTGGTCTGCATGACTATTTTCTTTCTTCAACTGTTTAGTTGAGATTGTTGTGCTGCTTAGCACAAGGCATTCCTATTTAGGAATTCCTTCTCCTTTCAAGAGAGGCCTCTTGAGGGATTCTATACTTCATTTCTCCACATGTAGGCTTAAGGCCAAGCCATATCCTTTAGCTACAACGTTATTTCTGCTGAAGTATAATATTGTGTTGCAGGGTGTTGCAGTGGAGGTTTCACAACACCACTTCCGAAGCTTATTTTTCAGAGGAAGAAGCTTTCCTTCCTTTGGGAGATCAGTAAGGAAGAATTTGGAGCAAATATCATATAGTTTCAATTGGCCAACATCGTTTCTATCTCCTAAAACATAGTCCCTTTCCTTGACTATGTTATTTTCAGTGTGCATCTGTAGTGAGGGTTTGCAGTGTGTGTTTGGAGGGTGAGATCTTCAGTGTTAGGATCAGCCTTTCACTTGGAAGATCCATTGGAGGAGTTTGGTTCAGATTATGTATCATCTTCAACCATCTCCATCCAGTTCTTAAGTTGTAGTTGCTACTCAGTCCTAGGACTGTAACTACGACATTTTTCCATGTTTTCATATTTCAAGAAATCCTTTCCAGATTTCCTTGAAATTCAATTTGGGGGTTTAGATCTTTTCTCTCAACATTGTATGAGCTCTATATTTGTATATTTGTGTATTTACACTTTCCAGTAGCAATTATCCTCAATAAAACTGCACTGTCATAGCCTTGGGAAATATTTGTGTAGCAATGTTCTGTATTTTTCATGTACATGTTCTCTTGAGGCTTGTGTTACCTAGATTGATTGACTATTTCCTCAAGGTCTTGTATCTATTTGCTGCTAAGATATTAATATGATGGCTATTTGGATCTTCTTACATTTTATGTGCTGATGTATTAGTGCTCTTTCATTATTGTGTTCAAATATTGCTACATCCCCATTTTGGGATATTACAGTGGTATCAGAGCATAATCTTGGCTCAGTCTGTGAATTTCAGCCATTATGATTTCAGGAGAATAAGAAGAAGAAGAGAAATATCAGAATGATGGAGAGAATGAGTTTTCTCTCATCTCTTTTCAAAAGCAGGAAGGACCTCATCAAGGATGTCAAACAAAGAAGAGAAGAAAAAAGCAGTTGGACTATGCCCTTTCCTTTTGAAAAATAGGACAAATTGCATAGAGATGGAGGACACGTGGATCATGAGATTCTAAGTGAATACCTTGATGAGTAAAAATATAAACCTAGAGCCTTCAAGGAGACTCTAGCTTTACCTCAGTTCATTCAGCTGGAGGAAGAAAGGAGACCTTGCAACAAAGGGAGAATCAAGGGCAATAGGTTTCTATTGTCTACTTTTGATGGGTCATCGATAGCAAGAGCTTGGGCAAGGAGACTTGATTCATTATTCCTACTACATCCAGTGGTAGAAAGATAGGTTGTAGAGATCGTAGCACTGCACCTTGAGAGTGAAGAAAACATTTGGTGGTTCAGCCATTTGAGTCATGCAAGGGTATCTACTTTTGTAGAATTTACTCAAAGGTTGATTAAGAAATTTGATAAGGAAAAATCAGAGGAGGAGAAGCCCTCACCATCATTGATGGAGACTTGTACCAGCGTTGTCACAACCAGGGAGAAGCATCCATCATCTTCAATAGTTGAAGGAGCCAACACATTGGAGGAAGGAACTCTTGCACCCTTCCATGATGTTCCCAAATTTCACCAAGGTATGCCTAAGCTTCCAATTCCTATTGTTTAAGACAATTCCTATTGTTTAAGAAAATTCAATGGAGGGTTGTATACCATTGCATACTGCTTATTTAGAGCAACATAATTGCACTGCACTATTCCACCTTGAGTTATTCAAGGGAGGGATGAACCATCATCCTCATGTGCCATTGTCGAGTTGCACACAACACTTGAGGTTGGGGTGTGAATCATTGGAGGATAGGATGAACCTTGTCCAAAACAAACTCATAAAAAACCATATGTTCATCCTTGAGTTTTAATATAAGACAAAAAATACACCATTGAAGAGTTTTACAATGCTGTCATTAAGCAACAGTATGCAGGTTTTACCTCCAACACACTTGGATCCCTATGGATTCAAGAAGGAAATTGATGTGAGATCCTCTCTAGGATATCTCCAAGGAGTTGCATTTCAACATCCTATTAAATCCAAGAAGAAAAATCTGATTTGGGAGGATGGTAGTCTTCATTGGAAGGGTACCACGATAGAGCATGATGGGAGACACCCACATTTGGATAGATGGGTGTGGATGGTGAGAAAGAAGCTGGAGAGATACTTGTAAATATATGACACTGGGTAGCAGGAGGTTTGGCTGCATTGGCTACTCTTGAATGAGTTTGGCCATCATGGGACATATCCTCTTTCAAAGGGTATGTGGGTGGAAGAAGTCTGGCAGGATACTTGGATCATAGGGCAGCAATGAGTATGGAAGAATTGTGTTGATATGACATTCTTCATATCAATCATTATGTCTTCACCACATGATTTGTATGATGGAGCTATGAGGAGGTAGAAAAAACTTTTGTTGCTTTGGTTGTTCTTGGGAGAGCAGGGACAGATTTTCTCTCACACTTTGCATGATGTTGCAGGAGTAGGAGATGGCACTATCATGGTGCAAAGGGGCTACTTCTTAGCCTTGGATGAATGAGAGGTACTTCCACTTTGGAAGGAACTTCTTATATATAACAACATTGTGGGAGATTTCTTTGACAAGGAGCATGTCAAAGAACGGAGCTATGAGTTGGCAGAAGCCTATTTTCATAGGCCAATAACAGTGTCACTTTGGAGCTTGGACTTATTGATGGAGTGTCCCCAGGATCACTTCAAATTTGATGCACTTTCTGGACAAGGAGGAGGTGAGAATTATGGAGTAGTGGATGGAGGCATCTATTACTGTGATATGTTCTTCTTGACTTGGATTTCCAAGCATAAGAAGCAGGATTCCCATGCGGCATATGATTCATTTCTCTTCATGAGAGTGTGCCATACCATTATGGAGAGCTTGTTCATGGATCTTGTTATCACAAAATCAGACCTGATAGGCTTCTCATCAAACTAATCTTGTGCAACTATTTCAAACCAAGCTTTTGGTTGAGGCTTAGCCTCCTCAACCTGAGAGGGCTCTCTCAAGGGTTACTGATTATGAATAAAATTGAAGATGGCTAACTCTATGTGTGATCATAAAAATACAAATGATTGAATTTGATTGTAAATCACATTACCAAGAGTACTTTGGGCTTATGGAGTCATGATAGCTTCAGTAAAAAAATCAATCTAATTAGCATGGAAGTTAAGGCATGTTAGAGTTTTAGTCAAAAGATACATGTGAAACAATAGAAACACGGTCAATTTGCATACATAAGAAGTCAGAGAATCAAGGATGAATTATGAGTAAACATAAGAAAATACCATTGCAATAGATAGTAAAATGATGCAATAGAACAAACACACACTAAAACTCTATATGAATCTCAAGTTGGCTAAGTAAACTTCTTTGTATTAAAGATGAAAACAATCACTTACAGTAAACACATTCTTTTTGCTAAAAATGTTCAACCCTTTGCAAATTCGACCCCTTGGTCTTTAATAGACATATTACAACATGTGATGATCTACCTCTAGGCTAGATACATCAAATTTCCAACTACTGACACTAACTGACACCTTGCATAATTGTAAGATATGGAATTTATTACATAAAGACACCTAATCTACTTAATAGTCTTAATCCAAAAAGGACTCAAACTACTTATTGTTATATAAAAAATCCTTATCCACCTAAATTTACATAATTTTCCAATTGTAACAACACATATTCAAATTTTGACGATGGGCTTCAGCTCTTCATGTCCACTTTGTTTGACCTCCACAAAAACAGGAAACCATGCCCTGTTTTTTAGGCATCACATGCTTTGCATTCTTTGAACAATTTTACCATCAATTAAGCTTGATTTCGTGGTCCTTATATGTTTGATATTATCTTGACATGTCTCCTCACCTATCCCTAGTCTCCTGCATGTAAAAACCACTTCCAAAAACTGTTTAAGAAAGTTGTAATAAACTGCACTACGAAAACACAAGAGTTTCGTAGTGCCTTTGAAAAACTATCATTTCAAGTCTTAATTCTTCAAAAACTGAATCCTTTCCACTTGCATCACTTCACTTATCCCTTAATACATCTCCCATATCAGTTTCAGCTCTTTAATCACTCTTAAACCTCTCAAAAATTGACCAAAATGAACAAGAAAAGCCGCTACAGTAGTTTCATAGCGCTTTTCTGCTTTTTTACACTGAATGCGTTACGAAACTGCTGAGTATGCAAATTCTTCCAAATTTTTCCAAAATGTAAAGTGTGAATGTGCCAAAATCTTAAAATAGACCTGATTTCATCATATCACTTGAAAAACAGAGTTATTCTAGCCTTCTTGAGGTCCCTTCTTCATTTGCAATAGGTTGGCCTATTGGTTTTTCCTGTTTTTCCCTAAAAAATAGGTCTTGGGACAGAGCCTATATCTCTTAATCGATGTCGTATTTTGAGAAACTGAAGGAGTTTTTGTAGGCCATTATGTCTTTAATAACAACCTCTCTTTTTTTTTTGAACCATATCTCCCATTTTCCATAAACTTCCTTTAAAAACGATGTGTAAAACAGGGAAACTCCCTTTTTGAAAATAGGGCTTCAAAGAAATCCTTGTATATCCCCACTTATAACACATATGAGAAAATTGAGAGAGGTTATTGTAACTGGGGCTATGATAAATATAAACCTCTTTCATAATTTCAAAATACTCTTTCATGTGGCCAAAAAATAAACTTTAAGTTGACCGCTAAACAATCATGTACAGGACATTTTGTAACAGAAGTTTCATAGCGCATTTTAATTTATCAATTTCTCCCACCTCCTAATGAATGTGAGGAAACTGAGAGAGGGTTTTTTATTTAGGCATGGTAGGAAGAAAAATCCCTTTTAGTTTTCCTAAATTCATTTTTAGTTGGTTATAAACCTCCTTGGAAGTTGGCTACTCGAAACCAGAAAACAGAGTTTTTGCTTCATATTGCGCTACGAAAAGACAACTCTTTCGTAGCGCAAAACGACTATTTTGAACTAGTGGTGCTACGAAAGTAAGGTTTCTTGGCTAATTGGATAGTTTTGATGAAAAAAATTAGGGAAATGAAATGAATGATGAAATGATGAATGGCTTGACATGAAAAACCTTTAAAATGAATTTATTTAACACTAAGGAAGGTTCAAACCTAAAAATCTAACCTACCCTTAACCAAAGCCTACATTGACTTCTAAACCTAATTTAAAACATGACCAAAAACAAACATAAAAAAATGATGTCTTTTTGAGAATTTTTGGGTGATAACAGATCCTATCATCATCTTACTTTTAGTACATGGTAAGAATCTTGCTTTTGCATTTATTGATTGTCTAACACAGTATTTTCATACTCTTACCATTCTTATTCAGTGCATTGCTCCACAAGAGGGTAGGCTTTTCTTTGGTCTCCATGGTCAATTTTGGGCCAAATTATATGATGGAGACAACCATCTTTTGTGTGGCCTTGGGAAAGAATTATATTATTTCGTGTACACTCAGTTGATGTATCCAGTAATTTACTATTCACTAGTAGATATGATGACATACATAACTAGCAATTTGTCAAGAAATAACTTGCCATGCTATTTTATGAAGAAGCAGTTTGGAAATCTATGCTGTGACCACTTGGGAAACTATTGGTAACTTCTAGAACCACATGAAACCTTCAGTATTTCCCTCATTTTGATGCTAATCATGATTTCACTTGCTGATGTTGTTCTTATTTTTATTGGGAGCATGATTGGGGGAGAGACACATTGGTTGGATGTGTTCTTGGGGGAAGAGATTTCCCACACTTTTTGCATTACATGTTCCAAGGGGAGCATGGGAGATGATATGGCCACTATAGTAAGAAACTTTATTTTTCATGAGGTGGGCCATGAGATTGATTGGATACCATATGGTGGTGATTTCATATCCATAACATATGGGATGGTTTGGGCCAGCATGACTCATAACGTTGGAGAAAAGATCTTTGGAGATATAGTCTTCATCTTGCCACTTGAGGGAAACCTTATTGCAACCCAAGATTAGCATACAATCTACACTTATCATAAGTGGAGAGGAGGACAGCATGGGGTAGGCTATTTTTTCTACCATGTTCAGATTTTCAGCCCACCTACTTTGTAGGAGCCAAAGTTGGAGGAGGATTTTCAGGAGTTGCCATGTGGAGAGGTAACTCATTTTGTATGGATGATAGCTTGGGGATGGGAGATTCATATTGGGATGGTAGATCCCAATGTGTAGCATACCTCATGCCTCAAGAAGGCCTTTAGACAACCTATTGTTGCCTCCATGGATGTTTTATTGTTACATGATGATAGCTATTTGGGATGCTCACCAAATGCTTGCTTGCATACTTGGGAGGGGCAACTTGGAGATGTATCGATGAGACAACATCTTTATCCTTGGAGGATTTTATCATATGAGGATGATACATGGGAAGAAGAGGAGGCTCTTCAGTTCTATCCTTGTACTTGCTTGAGGACAAGCAACATTTGGGAGGGGAGGACTATAATATTCCAAATTTATCATACTGCTAAATGGAATATTGATTTTTGTTGTTTACACTTAGGAAATGAATAAATGGGTAAGGAGGAACATAAATTTCATAAATAGGAATAAAATCCCTCATAATGTGAAAAGGTATCATCATAGGAGCTGGATTTCACACCCTCATTTGTGAAAAGGGACATTTGCATGTGGACAAGGTCTAGTTTGACCAAGTCAACAACGCTGGGATAGGAGGTGGAGATCATTTTTAGAGACAACGCAGAGATAGTGGGAGGAAGATTCATTGGTGGAGGAAAAACTAATGAGTGGGACCCAAGGTGAGAGGGATTCCATTTGTACAAAAGGAGGGCAAGGCAGCCATATGAAGACATGAAATGGATTATTGAATTTGTGGTCTACATGACTATTTTCTTTCTTCAACTGTTTAGTTGAGATTGTTGTGCTACTTAGCACAAGGCATTCCTGTTTAGTAATTCCTTCTCCTTTCAATAGAGGCCTCTTAAGGGATCCTGTACTTCATTTCTCCACATCCAGGCTTAAGTCCAAGCCATCTCCTTCAGCTGCAACGTTATTTTTGCTGAAGTATAATGTTGTGTTGCAGGGTGTTGCAGTGGAGGTTTCACAACACCACTTCCGGAGCTTATTTTTCAGGGGAAGAAGCTTTCATTCCTTTGGGAGATAAGTAAGGAAGAATTCAGAGCAGATATCAGATCTTGGAAATTCGCCAACATAGCTTCTATCTCCTACAATGTAGGCCCTCTTCTTGACTGTGTTATTTTCAATGTGCACCTGCAGTGAGGGTTTGTAGTGTGTGTTCGGAGGGTGAGATCTTCAGTGTTAGGATAAACCTTTCAATTGTAAGATTAATTGGAGGAGGTTGGTTGAGATTATGTATCATCTTCAGCCATCTCCATCTAGTTGTTGACTTGCAACGGCTACTCAGTCCTAGAACTACAACTCCGACATTTTTCCATTTTTTCATATTTCAGGAAATCCTTTCCAGGTTGTCTTGAAATTCATTTTGGGGGTTTACATCTTTGCTCCCAAAATTTTATGAGCTATATATTTGTATATCTATGTATTGAAACTTTCCAACAACAGTTATCGTCAATAAAAATGCATTTTCATAGCCTCGGGCAATATTTGTGTAGCAGTGTTTTGTATTTTTCATGTACATTTTCTCTTGAGGCTTGTGTTGCCTAGCTTGAGTGACTATTTCCTCAAGGTCCTGTATCTATTTGCTGCTAAGATCTTAATATGATGGCTATTTGGATCTTATTACATTTTATGTGTTGATGTATCACTGCTACTTCATTATTGTGTTCAAATATTGTTGCATCCCCATTTTGGGATATTACATTTCTTGTTGTTTTCTGCGTCTCTTTTTAGCATATCTTCCCTTTAGATTCATGTCCCTCTTGACCTTATATCTATTCACCATATTGTTTTTTTTTAGTAGATTTCACCCACCCTTAGACTAGTTTTTGGGAAGCCTTCCTTTTTGGGTTTAAATTCATGCATCTTTAGCTGTTTATTTTACTATTTCCTTCAGTTTTATTCACTGTTGCTTTCAGTTTTATTTACAGTTATAAAACATCTTTTTTCTTTCTTATATACACACATTTGGGCTTAATTAAAATTAACACACTTATCACACACACACACACCTAGAGCACCTGGATTACACCGCCAGGCCAAGCCTAAAACATTGTAATTAATTAATCTGCACCTCTGTGCCCTTGTTTACCTCTCTTCCTTATTGGGTTTCATGTATATTTTCCATCATTGCACCCCCAAGGTGTTTATCCCAGAGACTCCAAGGCCTTCATCCTCAGTTTCCATTAGGAAGACTTACTCCACCATGTAGGGTTTGAGTTAGTCCTCCACCGAGTCCCCATTCCGACTCTGATTTTGGTTCATCGGGTTCTCCTTTTGTTTCTATCCTCTGTTCTCCTCCACCTTTCACCTTCATCATGTTTGGTGCATGACCTACCGCTAGTGGTGGCTCCGACTCTAATGCTGGTGCCGCTACTAGTGGAACCGCAAAAAGAACGATTCTGGCTACTCCCTTTCTTCCTTATATGGCAGGCCTAAGCCTTCCTGAGTTAAGCTAGTTGATTAATGGCCTTATACAAAATGATCTCGGATGGCCTACTATGCCAACCAAGATTGCTTCAAACATCCCTAAGTTTGAAGGAAATAATGGAGAGGATCCTACCAACCATGTTCATTCTTTCCACATGTGGTTTTTGTCCAACTCTGTCACTAATGGCTCTATCTATCTTCGGTTATTACAGCGTACACTCACTAGAGAAGCTTCCAAGTGGTATGTCGACCAGGTTGCTGCCTCTCATGCTACTTTTGCAATTCTTGAAAAGGCATTGTTGTCCTACTTCTAGCTTCCCCTTCACTATGACACCGATACTGAACTTTTGACCACATTCCATCAAACTTCTACTACTTGCCTATCTGACCATGTTAAAGAATAGCACAAAAGGAAGAGCTTATGTCAAGCTCCAGTTTTTGAAGACCGTGTCTATATGGACTGGTTTTTTAGATCCCTTCTCCCTCTATTGATAAAGATGTCACGTCTCACTTTCCTCAGATTGAGGAAGAAGCCGTCCAAGTCACATTGAAATATGACTTGGTCTATGCACAATATGGTTTTGTTTATACTATCTTACCTGATCTACCTATACCTAGTGGTGCCAACGCATCGGGGGCATCTCATGCCACTGACGGTATTGTTGGATCCCTTTCACATCTGTACACTCATCCTCCTATGGGTTATGGTTTCCCTCAGGGAGGGGCTAGCTCCTCTAGCACTTTTCCCCCTCCCAGCAGCATGTATCCAGGACACGACATGCCTCACTCCTTTTTCCAAATGCATCCTCTGATGCCAGGGCCCACTTTTTCCTAGCCTGTTTACACAAATTTTGTTCAAACTCCTTACTATTTGTATCCATGGCTAGGTGCTCTAGCTCCTCTAGCACAAGCACCTCCACTTCCCATGCCTTCTCAAGCTTCGCAGCAGTAGCAATCACCCCTCAGGGTCAGGTGAACATGCATTGGACTGTGACTAATCCTCCCACTTCAAAAAATAAGAGGAAAGGCAACTAGAACCAACCCACTCTAGTTAATCCAGGAAACAATACCCAAGGGAATACATCTAACACTGCAGCTCAGCAACATGGCGATTAGCCCAAACAGAACAAGCCTCTTCTTATGAATAAGCCTTGTTCTTGTTTCGGTGTCCATGATCACTATACTCATGATTGTCCCCTTTTACCTCAGATGTGTCAACTATGGGAATCTCAAGCAGTATCTCAAGGAATGCAAGCCTCTGCTTTGGTCCCTCCTAATGTTGTGCCTACTCAACCGGCTGTGTTTACCAATCCTTTCCCCCAGCAAGGATATGTGGCTACCCAACCCCCTGAAGGTTAGGTGGCCACTCAATCTCCTTCGTCTAGTACCTCTAATTACTAGACCCTCATGATGTAATCTAACTAGGCCAATACCGCCGATCCCAACCTTCAGACTTGGTCGCGCCAATACACCAAGCCTCCTGCTATGTTCAAAACCAAGCCCCAATATTCATGTCCCAAAGAGCCAATTTTGACACCCAATGGTCCTTTACAGATCCCTCAGCCTAAGGTAGAGGTACATACCAAGATCCCTAAAGGACCATTACATCGAAACGTTGCTTCTGGTAAAGCCTCCCACACCTATAGTATAATAGATGACTTAGCATAATTCCCTCCCACAATGTCAATGCTAGAAGTCCTCTAGTCATTCCCTTCACAAATTAAATCTCTACTAACTGATATTGGCATTGTGGATCCTTAAAATGATCGTTTGATTGTCTTCGGTGTTGAAAAGTTAGAGCATCCACCACTACCTACATCCATCGCCTTCCAAATACCTGTCAAGATCTAGAATTCCAACGTCTCCCGATGTATCATTGATGAGGGGGAATCCACTTGCGTGATGTCCGCTTCCTTTAGGAAAAAGCTCAAATTGCCCGAGTTAGCCCCTTCCACTATCACCCTCCATCCATGGGATGGCCACTCTTCCCAGCCCCTTGGCATGTTTCATAACTGTCCTATAACTCTTGTGGGAATTTTTTTTTGCGTTGACGTTGAAGTCATTGATGCCCCCTTAGAATACAACATTCTATTGGGTCATAGCTATACTTATGCGATGTATTCTATCCCATCTGCGGTTCACCATAATATTAATTTCCTCACAACGGGAAGATCATTACTATAGATCAGCTGGCATATTATGAACCGAAGTCTCAGACCTCTCCAGAGTCCATTATTTCTTTGGTGGCTAATAAACAAAGAGTTGAACCTGCAACTAGTGTCTCACTCGAAGTCTAAAAATATTCCTCTTTGCTTGGTTCATTCCCTGGTCTCCCCCCTCTTATCCCTGACCCTAGCTCGTCAAAATTTCGCATGATGCAATCATCTCAGTCCGACCTCAAACATTCTGTTTTGACTAGTCAGCAGCCTGGCCCTTTGCAACCTACTCCTAGTACTTCAACTAAGCCTTTGGGACCTCCTCCTTAAGGCCCTTCATCTGTAGTTGGTGTCCCTAATCCTATTTTTTCTCATTGAACGGTTCCCCCTAGCCTTAACCATCTAGGGTCTATTCCGCTTGGCCACTACCCCTTCGGTCATATACCATTTCTTACTCCCCTCCTCGGAGTATTTTTGGTACCTATTATGGCTACCTTGACCCTTCCCAACATGACCCTAGGAATCCCAGTCTAGTACGTTGATCCCCCAGCCAATACTTCTCTTGGTCAACTCAAACCTTACATTGTTTTGACCCTAGTCCAACCGATCACTATGACCCCTCCCTTTGCTTCTATGCCTCATCCATCTCAAAAGGAATCTACTCCTGTTATGAAAGCCTTGGGTGAGGCAGGAAAAGCTCGCAAAAAGGAACCTAAGGACAAGGCTACCAAGACAACACCTGCTCCTCCTAAGCCTCCAAAGTGTACACCTCTATGTTCTTTGTGTGATGTTCTTGGTCATGCTACCCACAATTGTCCCGAATTGTCTCATATGTAATATCCCAAAATGGGAATTTTCTACAACAAATGGAATATCTTGAGATATTCCAAAGTTGGAGCTTCAAAAAATAATGAGCATGGAAATGTAGGTCAGCTCATTGGATGTAAGATAACATCTCACCAGCAGATAAAATAACCTCAGCAAGAGTATGGCCTATATTCTCCTTCTCGGGTGGGGAAATGTAGCAATATAGGGCATAAAATAGTTGTCTTTATCAAATAACACAATAACAGTGGATACTGGGACTTGGATCACTTATTTTAGACAATATAAAACCCACTTACAGAATTGGAGGTGAAACAAATGAAACTAGCTACACTAAACATATCTCCATAGCTCAAGATAGCTCAAAAACACCACGATCCCATGACTTCTCTACAACAGAATTTATGAAGACTGTGAGAGCGTAATTTCCATGAGGGTTTCTATAAAAAATTATGAAATGACTTATTTTGAGATTAGATTAATAAAATAGCAGGGAAATGAAGATTTAACCTCTTGTACACAAAGAAAAAGACAATCGGCAAGGGTTTCCAGCAATATACATGTACAAAAAGCAGCACTGTAAAAAATAATGCAGTTTACTGCAACTATATATAAATTATGGCTAAATATGACATAAAATGGCTGAATAATATAGAAAATGGCCTTTGGCCTTCTTTATTAGAACTCCCATAGGGAAATAAACACCTCCTCCTCAAACACTAGGACAAAACAACAGAGTTTAACCCAGCAACAAATGCCCCAGTAGAAATGACGTAGTTCCTGAAGGAAACTGTGCTGTAGATGTTAATGGCCATTTGGCCCTAAGACAAATGATGGAATTGATTCTTAGAACCCTCCTTTAGATCCCTCAAGTAAGTTGATCCAAGAATGGGATGGAATTCCCACAGAAGAATTCTTTGCACGAAGCAGTGCTGCAACCACAGCTAAACAGTTGAAGCATGCAAGTAGTCAAAGACCAAAGATATTTGAATACTGAATGATCTCCTTGATGCTATGCCATCCTTTTTATCTTTTTTGAGCCTCCTCACCCCAGACCCCACACATTGTTGAGGTGACTTCCTAGTGAAGATTCCTCCTCCAAAACTGTGTTGTCCTTGTTGGCTTCCCTCTCCTTGTAGCAACGCTATGGACTTGGTCAGCTGGGACTAAGCCACCTGCAATGCCTCTTTTCACAGTAAGGGATCTTCAATCCAGTTCTCATATGTGTGTCTAGGTTGATCTTTGTTCACATTGAGCTAGTTTACTTAGGTGATCTCTTCCTCCTCAAGAATGCATGTTGACTTAGTCAAACTTGACTATGTCCACTTCTATTTTGCCCTTGTTCACACCTGAAAGTGTAAAATATAGCTCCTAAGGTGATATCCTTCCTCATTAAGGTGGAATTTATTCATATATTTATTGTTCATGAGCCTCTTGACCCATTCTTTCCTCTCTAAGTGAAAACAACAAAATTTAAGATTCCAATTTCCTTGTATGCAATTTTTGGAATATTACAGTCCTCCCCTCTCAAATGTTGCTTGTCCTCAAGCAACTTCAAATTTAGGACTGAAGAACCTCCTCTTCTTCCCCTATAGCATCCTCCTATGATAAGATCCTCCAACGATCAAGGTGTTATATCATCAGTATATCTCCAAGTTGCCCCTCCCAAGTAAACAAGCTAGCTTCTGGTGTATAGAAAAAATAACTATCATTATGTGATAGTGAAACATCCATGGAGGCAACAATGGGCTGTTTGAAGGTCCTCTTGAGGCATGAGGGTTTGATATAGATTAGGATTCATCATCTCCATTTGAATCTCCCATCCCCAAGCTATCAACCATACAAAATGAGTCACCCTCCAAAATGGCAACTCATAAGGTATCTCTTCCACCTTGAGCTCATGCATAATAGGTGGGCTGAAAATCTGAACATGGTAGACAATATAGAATACCCCACACGGTATTCCTCTCCACTTAGGATAAGTGTAGAGAATTTTCTAATCTTGGGCTATAATAATGTTTCCCTCAAATGGCAAGAAGGAAATTAGACCTCCAAAGTTCCCTTTCCCAGTGTTGTGAATCAAGCTATCCCAAACCATTTTATACATGATGGATAAGAAATCACCACCATATGGCATCCCATCCATCTCATGGCCCTCCTGATAAAGAAACAAATATTTTTTTGTAGAGGCCATGTCTCTTCCCATGCTCCCCTTAGAACATGTAATGCAGAAAGTGTGGGGATGCTCCTCCCCCAAGAACACATCCACCCCATGTGTTCCTCCTCCAATCATGCTCCTCGTAAAGGAAAGAATAATATCAGAAAATAGGATCATGATCAACATCATAATGAGAGAAATACTGAAGGTTTTATGTGGTGTTGTAGGGTACCAATAGTCTCCCAAGTGGTCACAGCGCAGTCTTCCCCACTGCAGCTTCAGATAATAGCACGGCAAGTTGTTTCTCGAAAAATGGCTAGTTTTGTAAGTCACCACATCTACTAGAAAATAGTAGATGGCTAAATGTATCGATTGAGCATACAAGGAGTGACCAAACACTTGCCCTAGATCATATAGTAGATGTTTGTCTCCATCATAATAGCTGGCCAAAATTGGTCCATTGAGCCTAAAGAAAAACTTGCCCTTTTGTAGAGCAATGCACTACAAGAAAGTGGTAAGAGCGTGCAAATATTGTGTTGAAAAATAAATAAGTGCAAAAATAGAATTATTAACATGTAATGAAAGCAAGAGGGTGACAAAATCCATATATGAATCCTCCATAGTGGTATGGCATACCCATATGAAGAGGAATGAACCACATGCTACATGAAAATTCCCCTTCTCATGCATGGAAATCCAAGTCAAGGATAACATACCACAATAACGGATGAGTCCATCCCCTACTCTACCAATCTCACCTCCTCTATGCCCACCAAGTGCACCAAATATGAAGTGATCCTGGGAACACTCCATCAACGAGTTCTTGCTCCAAAGTGACAGTGCTATTGGCCTATGAAAATAGGCTCCTGCCAACTCATAAATCCTTATTTTTACATGCCCCATGTCAAAGACTCCTCCCATAATGCTGCTGCATACAAGAAGTTCCTTCCAAGGTGGAAATACTTCCAGATAATCTAAGGCTAAGGAGTAGCCTCCTTTCACTATGATAGTTCCATCCCCTATTCCTGCAGCATCATGCCAAATATGAGAGCAAATCTGCCCTTTCTCTCTTCCAATCCTCCCAATAAAAAAATGTCTTTGTTGCCTCATCATACCTCCATCATACAACTCATGTGGTGAAAAAATAATGACCATATCATCATAATGCATCCACACTCCTTAGTGCTCCGTGATGCAGGTACCCTACCAAGTCCCTTCCATCCACATACCCTTGGAAAAAGGATATGTCTCATGATGGCCAAACTCTCTCAAGAGTAGCCAACGCATCTTTGCCTCTTGCTGCCCTGTATCATAAATTTGCAAGTGGCTCACCAGCCTCTTGCTCTTCCCCCACATCCACTCAACCCAATGTGGATGCCTCCTGTCATTCTTCACCTTGGCATTCTTCCCATGTGGGCTATTATCCTCCAAAACCAGTTCCTCTTCTCTGCATGCCATGAAGTGCTGAAATGCATTTTCTTGGAGATCTCTTAGAGAACATCGCATGTCCATAGCCATCTTGAATCCATCAAGATCCAAAGGTGATAAAGGAAAATCCCCTTCACTACTATTTTTTGACAACGCTGATAGCCTCTCCCATGATATAGTTGCTGCCTCATACTCCATCTCAAAGTTCATGAATCCCTCCAAAAGATCATACTTCAACCTCGAGGGTTGTTTGAAACTCAATAGGGGTCCATGAGAATGATGGTTCATTTTCTCCGTGAACCACTCAAGCTTGCACAGTGCAGTGCAATCTTGCTGCTCTACCTCATTAATAATGTTTGATCCTGGGTCATATGAAGACAAATTTCAACAACTTTTAGAAGGATTTGCTGCAGTAAATAAAAGTGGAAATATTCCCATACGTTGGTGAGATGTGGGAACTTCTTGTAGTGCTGCAAGGGCTTTGTTAGGGATCTATAATTTTAGCAGACAGGTGAGACTAAAATTGCAGAAAAAACATCGTTTCAACCAACTTTGGGATTCCGGTATCTAGCCCTCTTGAATTCGGAGAGGGATCTCTCCAATAAGTACAAAGATGGATTTGTCTTTGAAGTTTGGGGTAATGATATTAGGCTAGTTATGAAGGCCAAGGGTTTTGTTTGTTTTTGGATGGTTGAGCATGAATATTATTTTGAGGGGAAAGTTCTAAGTGCAAAGAGTTTCAAAGGTGAGAAGTTGCAAGTGGATAGAGCAGCTAGGTTAAAAGATAGATATAACGTTGGTTTTTAGTCCATTGGGCTATAGAGTCATATCAAGGATTTAATTGAACAACAACATCAAGAGTGATCCAAGGGGAAAGTCATCTATGTCACAAGATCATTGAGATTGAAATGATGGGATGGAAACAATAAAGTGTTGGAGGGGTGGAAACTGATAATAATTTCACAAGGGATTTATAGTCAGTCCAAACAATAAAAAGCCTCTTAAGTAACTGTTTAAAACCAACCAAGTGTAGGGCCAACCATTTAATTCTTGGGAAATTTTGTATTAAAGAAGCTCAATTGACAAACAATCCAGTAATCCACATAATTACCTTCAGAAAGTATGAAAACACATAAGAGAAAACAAAGTGCAACTTAAGATCAGATAAAGTACTTTTAAACCTAATCTGCTTTCAGCCAACACCAAGGGAAACTTTCAGATTCTACCTTTGGAGAAGAGAAGCTAGAAATAGGGAAAACCATCACTTTCTAGTCTAACTTTAATAAGAAAATAAGGAAAATAAATTTGAAGAACAATGTTTTAAAGCAAACAGTAGGATGAGGGAAATCCAACATTCCTAACTACTTGAACTGTACTAAATCATTCTTGAATAAAGAAATAAGAGGAAAACATTAAGATAAATATTTTCAGTTAGAGAAGGGAACTGATAAACATTAAATCCTAACTCTGTAAATGCTATTCTTTATTAGAGAATAGTGAACAATATGGCATACTTAGAAGGGAAAACAAATAACAAAGAAAGGGCACTTCACCAGTAATATAGACCAGGATCCCAAGAAACAGCTTGTTATTGATGTCAAACCAGTTACAGTCTTCAAGTCCAGTGTTTCAGTTCAACAATCATCTTCACTATTTGTCCTAAATTATCTATTACAAATAGAGCTTCAAGGGCCAATGAATAATATTTACAATCAGAAGTTTCAGGTTCAATTACATAACAATGCTCAGCAACGTGATCAACCAACAATTTCTCATCTTCTACTGAGGTATTTATAGAAGAATGAGGGGGTGAGAACTAACAAAATATCTCAAAGATCATTAATACAGATTAAATGACTTCCCGGCCTTTTGAGGGGCTTGATGGAGAAGTGTATAGGTGGACTACTGTATTAATGTTTTACAATTATGAATTTAAACTCGGTGGGAGCCTTATTTGACTTTGAGGCTCTGCGTGTTGTGTGGAGTAACTCTACAGATATTTTATTCATTAAGTTTTTTGTAGAAGAACTCTCTGGCTATGCTTGAGACAAATATCTAACTTAAAACCATAACTTCAACCTCTGTTTGAAAGGTTTGAGGCAACAAGTGGCTTTGTGGTAGCTGAGGAATCAATTTGCCTCAAATGTAGCGGTGGAGGTCTTTTATGTCTAATAGATCTTCTTGACTTTATATTAATTCTACTTTAATTTGGGGGATTAGGCTTTTAATATTCAATCTTAGCTATAATCCCCAAATTTTTCCTCAATCTTCATTCTGCCGTGCTCTGTCTTCAACAACTGATACTCTTTAACATCTTGTTTAAAACATAGTGTCTTGTCAATGTGTAGAGCCGTGTCGGGCCTTTTAAGGTATCAATGCTCATAGAGCATTGACAAATGATGAATAGAGCCTGGCGGACAGTCCTTTTTAGTAGCTCAAAGGTGCAGGAAATGTCTTTCCCAGCCCTCGGCTTTCCTTCATTATTTCAATGGAACACCTGCAAAACACAAAGACAAATTAAGAAATCCTGCATTTTGGGTTAAACTGCTTCAGACGGCGGGAGAGGAGCGTAGCCGTTGGATGAAAGCATCCAACGGTGGAGATATGCAAATAATAGGCAAAAGAAGAGCGGGAGAAGAAATAAAGAAGAGAGATCCTGGACCGTCCGATATGGACACGTGGACAGTCCAGATTTAATCAAGAAATCGCAATCGGCAGGAGGAGGAAAATAATGCGATGAAGAAGCTCCGATGTGATTGCGTGATTGGGAAGGTGGAGGCAATTAAGTGATGGTCGTTGATCTAACAACAAGATCAACGGTGGAAAATGAATCGGGGAATCGCAATCGGAGGTCAAGAAAGAGGGGATGCGATGGAAATAAACATTGCGATGGAGCGTAGGCCGTTGATCAGATGTCGATCAATGGCAGAGATGAACTAGGGGCAAACCTTTATAATTTATATAAAAAGCGCAAAATTTGGAATAAAAACAAAGGTTTTTATGCTTCGGGGTGGAAAAAATATATAAAGTGGATAGGCGCTTGACTACAGGGCCTTTGGTCTTTACGAAATGTGATATGCCCGGGGTGTATAAAACAAAAGGGCCAATCGCAATCGGAAATCGGAGACTGGTCTTTTGATTGACTCGTAAAAACATTTTCAATGCGATAAGTGCCTTGGGACCTTTAACTCTCGGTCCTGGGGAAAGTAATATGAAACAGAGTCGGGGGGAAAGCTTTAACATGTAAGACCCAATCGCATCGGAACTTTGGATGCGGGTCTTTCGATCAACCCATTGAAATTTCTCTGATTGTGATTGCGCGATCGGTCTTTTTAATCTACCCATTTAAAGTATTTCAACATGTGACTTTAAGTATTTAAGTTAAAACTTTGGATAAGTGGGTTTTTGGGTTTTACAAAGAAAAAGCAGATCAGGAATAAAATATTAGAAGGTCTTAGCACCCAAGGGCGGGCTCAAGGTTATATGAAATGATAATACGATCGGGGTTTCAAATATGAAAATGGCTATTCGCATCGGAACTTTTGAATATGGCAAAGACTGCATTCTTTGGATTTTTTTAATTGTGATTAGCACTGAAAAGGTTCAAGCGCTTGGTTTTATCGTGTGGGCATGTGGGGGGTAGTGGTTTAGGACTTAGCCCAAAGGGGCTTAAATCCATAGTAAAGACTTGCATTTTTTATGAATTTTTCATGGTTTTTCAATGGAATGGGGGGTTTCGAAATAGTTAAAAAATGAGTTTTTAACTATGGAAGGGTGATTTTCATGAAGGGAAGAAAGGAAAACATGGAAAAATAGAGGAAATTCATGGGGAGAAAGGGAGCAAATGAAGGTCAATTTTGAAAGAAGGGGAAGGGAAAAAATGATAATTTTGCAGCAGTTTCTTCTCATGATTTCGGCAGAATTCCTGAGTATGAAAAATGGGAACAACAAAGAAGATTTTGGCCAGAGGCATGAGGCCTAGAAAAGTCTTCAAGAGCCAACAATTTTTAGTGATAAAAATTTTTCCTTGGAGGCTCAAAAAGTCTTAGCCACCTTTTGGTATAACAAATATTATAGGTGGCTAACAGTGGCTCCACTTGGGGATGGTGCCTTCTTGAAGGCATCAAGAACTTCAGACTTGCATTCTCTAGGAGGCTGGCCTGTGCCTGATCCATTAAGTTTCTCTGGGAGGCTGACCTGTGCCTGACCCATTATGTTGCTCTTCTTTTGCTAGGGTGATCTTGTTCTGAAAATATATTAGCAGCCACAAAAAACCATGGATTTTTCATCTACAAGCTTTCTACCTACCCAATCCTACTGATCTAACATTTTTTCTTCATTTAGAGTGCACTTGGATTGGAAAACTCTTTTTAAAAAATTTTATTCTTTTGAAAGTAGGAAATCTAATCTATTTCTACTCCCTATTTCTCCCTGAACTCAGATTTAACAGTTGAGTTCAGATGTTTCTCTACCTATTCTACTATCTGTTGGGATTAAACTGTCCAACAGATTTTATTCTCTAATTTCTACAACATAAATTTAAAAGTATTTAAGTCAGGATTAAACAGTCTAACTTGATGCTGATCCATGGCATGAAACAAGTTGCACATAGACATTTATTTTGCAGAAAAATTAAATAAAAATGGAAGGCTTTAAGATCTGAAAATTTAAAGTACTGCCTTCTCTTTTACAACTCTGTTTTAACTTTGTTTGAGTTGTTTCTTCTTCTTTCTTTGGTTCTGATTTTGAGGTAATAAGAAGCAGATTTACATCTCTTGAATCAGAAAATAAAACAAATTTGAGTCATCTCTTGGTCAGAAACTTAGGTTCAGGTTTTGAACATGTTTGAACCTTTCATTTCTATCCTAATCTACCTACTGATAAACCAAGATTAAACAGTTTGGCAAATCAATTTCACTATCCTATCAGCATTAAATTCAAAAGCTAATTAGTCAAGATTAGGCTGTTTGACTAACTAGAAGTGTGTTTTGTAGGAGTGGCATTTAAGCTTGCACACTTTCAGATTTGTTTCTCTTTTTGGTATGGGGCTGTACCTTTATTGTTTTATCAATCTACCCTCTTTTCTTTCTTTCACTGTTTTTGTATTTTAATTTTTCTAACTTTGAATGCAATGATGGATGAGATATTTATAATGGAAAAAAGATAAAAAAATAAGGCTTCAAAACATAATAGCATGGACTAAGAGAAGTAATGTTTGAGCATTCTTCCATTGACAGGACCCCCAAACAATTCTTCTCCATTCAACTCTTGCAAGAAAAATGCATTTTTACCAGCAGCTGAATGAATAGAGTAAGGGCCAAGCCATAAGTTTTCGAACTTCCCATGCTTGCCCTTTTCTTCCCTCCTTGAGTCCCACATTAAAACTTTGTCCCCAATTTTGAAATTGCTGGCCTTTTTTCTTTTGTCAAAAAGCTTTTTAATGCTATCTTGTTTCTACAATGCATTGTTGTAAAATTCCTCTCTGGTTTGTTGAAGATGAATGGTCTGATTTATCCTTCTGATCATATCATTATCTTCAGTTTGCAACTCTTGAATCAACTTCATTACTGGTACACCAAGGCTGTTAGGAAAAATTGCATCAGTACCATACACAAGATGGAAAGGTGACACACCAATAGATTTCTTCAAAGTTAATCTGTCAGCCCAAAGTGCATGAACAAGCTTTGTGTGCCAAGAATTCTTGTTATCCTCCAACAGTTTCTTGATTATGTTCACTAGACTTTTGTTTGAGGACTCTGCAAGTCCATTGCCTTGAGGGTAATAGGCCATGGAATGCCCCAAAGTTATCTGATATCTATGACAAAACTCAACCATCTTCTTTGATCCAAATGCTGTTGCATTATCAGTGATGATCTTGGTAGGACAGCCAAATCTGGAGAGAATGTTAGTCTCCATAAATTTTATAATAAATGAATCATTGGCCTGTCTACAAGGTATGGCTTCTATCCACTTAGTGAAATAGTCTGTGGCAGCGAGAATCCATCTATGCTGGGCAGAAGATGAGGGATGGATTTCTCCTATGAAGTCAAGTCCCCACTGTTGAAATGGGGCTTCAACAGTGATTGGATGCAGAGGCAGGGGTAGGAGTTTTATTTTTCCTTCAAAAATTTGACATTTATGACAAGAAATAACCATCTTGTGGATATCAGTAAAAAGAGTAGGCCAATAGAAACCAGCCCTCAAAATTTTGTTGGCTGTGGTCTTCCAGTACAAATGGCCTCCACACTCTCCTGTTGGGAAAAATACTGAGAGGGGGGGGTGAATCAGTATTTTACTGCATATTCAAAACTTTTACTTTTTCTTGCTTCTAAAACCCATACGCTACTTTCCTGAAACAGACTCGCGTATATACGCGGATACCCTTTATGAAAATCGCGTATACACAGATATCTAATTATGTTATTAGATCTACACTTAAATCATTCCATCATTCATTCATCATATGTTTAATAAACAGTGAACATGAATAGTAAAAGCAGAGTAAATCATCACACAAAGCATCACACATGAACACCAGGATTTTTAGGTGGAAACCCAAGTCAGGAGAAAACCACCGCTGCCGTTGCTCAGCCTTCAATCTTTTATTATAGAGAAAACATCTTACAAATACAGCCGGTGCGTACTCCTTTTACCGCATGCGGTGCCCCCACCTCGCCCGCTACGTCTCTCTCCTGGAAGGGAGCTCCAACCCCCCTGACTCGTTTACCAGCCTCTCCTGGAAGGGAGCTACGACCCCCTGATCTCGTTTACCAGCCTCACCTGGAAGGGAGCTACAACCCCCTGACTGAAGGCTACAACCATCAGCACCTCTATGGACCACGTTTCATCAATTTTCACACTGGATCCAAAGCTTCCTTTAGGATACCACTTGCAAGTCACATTTCATCATATTTTCAGACTAGACCCTTTCCATACTTTTAAGTTCAAACATACATCACCAACAGATACTTATCAATTCAGACAACATAGGTCAGATAGCAGTAATATAGCAGAATAGATCAGATGCTTCATACCCCATGCTTCAGCAACCCTAGTTTGCATACGCGCTTTCCTTTCACTGATGTCGCGTATATACGCGCTTCTGTCCACACAAACCAGCGTATACCTCTGTATATATTTCAATGCGCATACGCGCTTTCTCTTCAGCGAAGCCGCGTATATACGCGCTTCCTCTGCGGCGAAGTAGCGTATAGATCTTCAATCAGATATTCAGTTCAGATTTACCTTTTTACTTTAGATAGATGTTCGCCTCAATTCAGATCTAAGCCTTCCATAAGCAAATCTAGTAGATACAAGTACATTTCAGATCCAGATCCCCTTCTTCATCATTGGTGCATCATACATTCAGATTTATCTTCAAGTGTAACCCTTTTCATTCAGATCTACTTCAGAGAGAAGCATTCATTCAAGCTCAGACATCTTGCACCCACACTCATAATTTGCATAATGAATTTCTTCTCCTTATATAGGTTTACCCTTTTTTCAATACCATGAGCCAAAAACCACATTAATTCCGATGGTATTCCTGGACAGGGTCATTTAGACGAACCATTACCTAATACAATGGGTCAATACCATGGTGGTTACCCCTGGTTTTGCACTTTTTGAGCGCTTTTTCCCATACGCGACTTGGAACGTTGTTTCCCGCGTGCATACGCGACTTCCCCTAGACATATCCGCGTATGCCTTGAGACATACTCTTTTTATCATACTTTGAGCACATTCTGAATTCCTTTCTTCATTGCCTTCTGTACACACTGTAGATACATCAGATTTTCTTCATCAAGAACATATTCTCTCAAGCACAACTTCATCAAGTAAGTTGTCATCATCTTCATCAAGAGGGTTGCCATTTAAGGACAACACTTAGCACCATATTGCTAACAAACATCATATCACATCAGATTTACATCATTTACCAAGTCCATCAAGACAAGAATAACTTCATCAGATGGATTTCCATCAAGGACAACACATGTCAACAATCTCATGTGTTCATCTTCATTCAGTGGGTTGCCATCAAGGACAATAATCTGCATCATATTGCCAACATCTCCTTCATGGAACTCATGCTTAACCTTCTCTACATCAAACTCAGGCAAACATTTAAGCAATAGACCACATGGATTTCTCCAATAAAGACATCTATCTATAATGCAATAGTTTACAGCTTTCAATTTGAGGAATGTTGCCTTTGTTTTTGTCAAACTAGGAGGTGTATTCAATTTAAGAAAAACATAAATAATATTAGCATACCAAGGAGAATTCATAAAATGATCTTCAACTATAGGAGTTGAGAATTCTTCTTGGTCATCCAAAGCATATTAATATCAAGAACTTCAAAGTTGGATTCAGCCATTAATCTAGCTAGACCTTGGCCTTTGATGATTTTAGTGGGTTTTATCTCTAAATCATACTCAAGAATAACAGCAATCCACTGACCTCTTTTACCATCTGGGTCCTGTGTTAGGATGTCTTTAACAACTGAATTTGGGACGAAGGCAATGATGTGTGAGTGAAGGATGTACACTCTGAAGTCTTTCAAAGCCTTAACCAAAGCAAAATCTTGCTTTTCCATAATGCTATACTTCAAAGGGGCATCCCTCAATGCCTTGCTAAAAAATGCAATAGGCTGCTCTTGTCCTTGTGGATTTTTCTATAAAAGGACAGCAGTTATGGTATGCTCCGATGCAAATGAAAAGATATAAAAATATTTTGAAAAATCAGGACTTATTAGAATCGGTGTTTTGGTTAATGCTTGTTTCACCAGCTCAAAGGACTTCCTTGCTTCCAAGGTCCATTTTACCCCTTGCTCCTTCTTCAACATGTTTGTGATATTCCTAAGGAGCTCAGCCAAGTTGGGGATAAAACTTCTTAAAAAGTTAATCTTTCCAATGAAATATTGCAACTCTTTGATGTTTCGAGGATGAGAAATTTGCAATATGGCCTCAATACTCTTTGGATCTATATTTATACCCTCTTCCGAGATAATGTGTCCAAGAAGTTTACCTTCTTGGAGACCAAACAATGTCTTCTTAGGGTTTAAAGATATCCCAAACTTTCTGCATTTCTCGAAAACCTTTCTCAAATGTTCTAAGTGCTCTTTATCTGTTTTTGAAAACACAGTGACATCATCTAGATAGATAATTATGAAGTGGCCCAGCTCTTCCAAGAATGCTATGTCCATGGCTCTTTGAAAAGTTGTTCCAGCATTCATTAGACCGAAAGGCATTTTCACATACATGAAAGTGCCCCATGGTGTAGTAAAGGTTGTCTTTAATTGATCATCAGGGTGAACTAAGATCTGATTGTACCCTAAATAGCCATCCAGGAAATAAATTATTTTAGATCCTACCACCCTTTGTAAAATATGATCCATCTTGGGTAAAGGGTAGTTGTCTTTTAATGAAGCTTTGTTTACGTCTCTAAAGTCTATACAAAGCCTGATTTCTCCATTTTTCTTCCTAACACACACCAGATTAGATACCCATTCAGAATATCTAATAGGGACAATAATACCAACATCATTCATTTTCATGATCTCCTTCTGAACCAGTGGTAACTGAATAGGGTTTATTCTGCACAACTTCTGTTTGAATGGTTTTTGGTTCTCCTTGAGGGGAATTTTGTCTTGTATTATTTTAGTGTCATAGGATTTAAGATCTTCGTAACTCCAGGCAAAAACATTAGAAAACTCTTTAAACAGCTCAATATATTTAAGTTTAATGTGAGATGGTAAAGTCTTAGATAGTTTAATCATCATAGGTTTAAGTTCACTGCCTATATTGCACTCTTCTACCTCAGCCTCTACAGGTTCTAGTTTTGGTTTATTTGCCACATCTTTAAAATCGAACAACTCTTCTAAATGAGCCAGACCTTTAGGCAAACTTTCATCTTTAGAATGCAGAGTTTCTAACTCCTCTGTTCCAGATTCTGCATTCATTTCTGTTTCTCTTCTAAGTTTGCTTGACAACATATTTATATTAGCAAGTTTGGGAGACGGTTCTTCTTCATCAAGAAAATTTTCTTCCTTGCAGTCTATTTCATAGCCTGAGTCCGAACTGTTTAGTTCGAATTCATTTTTGAACTGCATGAAGTCTTCTATTTGTTTGTCATTGTAAAACACCTACCAATATTTCTCATTATGAGGCACAGCTGGTCTAAATTTTATCTGATTTGTACAGCCTTTGGTGTCATGTGGCGTCAAGCATGTTCTAGCTGCATAGGCTAAGCTGTGGGCGGCAATGTTTTTCTTTCTTGGGACAAAAATCAATTGGGACTCTTCAAAAGATTCCAAAAAGTCCACAACATCGTTTTGGTAGGCCCGAAGTCTAGGATGATGAGCATTATACTCCCCGTTAACTTGCCTAATGATTAACTCTGAATCCCCGTGAAATTTAATTCTTTTGGCTCCTATATTTTTTAACAAACGTAAGCCTAAAAGCAAGGACTCATATTCCGCTATGTTATTGGAACACTGAAATTTTAGTTTACAGGAAATGTTTTCTATGTGATTATTTTCAGTATTAGTAATCCAAACACCTGTGCCTGCATTAGTTTTAGTGCAGGATCCATCAAAAAACATACTCCATAGAGGACTGTTTTTGGTTTCGACTGTTCAGTTACCGTCCTCTTCAACTAACGTGTTCAACAGTTGTGGAATGTTAGCACTTAGTCGTATTTGTTTTGATTCACCAGAATTTGTGTTCATTTGAGGGTCATTTTCTTTAGTGTCCAGGTTCAAAAGCAAAGGACGTATGACCCATAATTCAAGACTCTTGTTTAGTTTGTTAAAGTCTTCCAATGCAGCAAACTGTTTTGTCAGTTTTGTGGTATTTACCTCCTCCTCTCTATTGGCCTCTAACTCTATTAAAGTTATTTGTTCATCTAATGTTTCTTCGTTAAAAAGGATAAATGAATCAAGGTCAGTATCTACAGAGTATAAAGGGGAGTTTTGCGGTCTGTCTTGACTTCTAACCGTGTATTGCATATGAGACTCCCTGTAAAGTCTTCTATTCTGATTGAAAATAGGGATAGTCGTGTAGGTCATGTCCATTTGCATAGTCCCCTGTAACTTAGCTCCCCAAGACCTTGATAGTAACATTCCATACTTGGGGGGGACATCAACCACAACAATATCCATAACAAGGCATTTGGCTAGAATCTGGGCTAAGTTAACACAGAGGTCTTTGATTAATCCTAAACACCTTACTCTGTTGGAATCAAAGGAGTACAAGTCTTTATATGGTCTGGTAATTTGTAAACCAAGGATCTCCATCACAGCTTTAGGCATTAAATTATGAGAAGCCCCAGAATCATGCATAGCGTTGTGTAAAATTTTGTCATGAACGTTTAAACTTATGTAAAAGGGAGGGACAGGTCCTTCTTGATATTTACCTTCAATATTTGGACCAAAAATAAGCTCTGGCTGGTCATCATTAAGATTGACTGTATCCCCATTTTCCTCCATATTTAAAGCCTTTAGAATTTGGGTTCTATATACATGTTTGGCAGATAACTCATTTAAGGGAACAGAGATTTTGATTTTGGAAATTTCTTGCTCCAGGATGAAAGGAATTTGGCTTTTGAAAATGCTGGTTTCAACCTTATTAATTGTCACTCTATCAGCATTATCAGCTTGTTGATTTGTTTTATTTACACTTGACACAGTTGTTTTCACAGGAGTACTAGCTGAAGTGTTAGTACTACTAGTGTCTACACTCTATTTTTCATTGTTTTGAGTGCTTTTCCCTTTACCTTTATCAGAATTTATAGCTACTGTTTTGTCCTTCTGTTTGACAACTTTAGGCTTGGTTATAGTGTTGTTTTGTGAAGATTGGTCAAAGGTTTTGGTGTTGGGAGTTTGTTGACTAGTTTTTCTCCTAAGGTCATATTCTCTTTGAGACTCAATGATGACATTTTCCATGTCTTGATAATCATTTCCATCATTATCTCTTTTTTCATCATAAGGTGTATATAGACCTTGTTTTTTATCATAATGAATCTCAAAATCATCATCCTCCACCCTGAACATGTTGATATTGTCTCCCTCTGTTATCTCATCCGTTTCCTCAACCTCACTCACATAGTTTTGATGAAAGGGAGGGGAGATCTACCGATCATCTTCCCTGGCCCTATTTGGAGGTTGGTTCCTTCTAACATTCTAATTTTGGTTCTGGTTTCTATTTTGAGGAGCAGTTTGGTTTTGATTTTCTTGTGCTCTCTTAATTATGCTCATCTCTTTCATCATTTCTTCCATCATTTTCTCCATCTTTTAGTTTGAAGTAGAAGGTGTGTTTTCCTCTCTAAAAGACACTCTCCTTTCATTTTTCATTCTTTCTCTTTTCTCCATTAAGTTGACTCCCACAGAAAGAGCACCTCTTTGCATATCTTCAAGAGTTGCAAAAATCTCTCTCTCTCAGCTGATAGGTCATGTCAGAGTCAAACCCTTCAGGAAACTTGTTTAAAGCTGAGCCTTGTGGAGGTTTTAGTTCTGGGGAGAGTGCATTGTATACAATATTGAATCTAGTGCAGTAAGCTTGCACACTTTCCCCAGTGTTTCTATGGAGGTTCTTGTAATCAGAAAGGACTTGGAGCGGATTCTTCTTTATTTCCCACTTGTTTAAGAACGTTTGATGGAAGCCTTGGAGATCATTAATACTATGGGGGGCTAAACATTTAAACCATTTTCTCACTTCTCCCCCTAAGCTCTGAGAAAATAACCTAAGATTGACATAATCATCATCAATTTCATTTTTGTCAAAGTAGTCATTCATCTTATTCACATGTTGTGATGCAGTTGTATCATTGCTAGCATCATACAATGGAATTTTGGACTGATAGTCCTGTGGAAGATTGACTAGTGGTATAGGAAGAACTAGGGGTGCATACCATGCAACCATGATAGGTGGTGGGGGTGGATTTACAAGAGGGACAATGGATGTAGGGTGAGTAGAAGTGGATGGACCAGGAAAAGAATACTGACCTGATCTTGGATGAGAGACACCTAAATTGTGAAGGAAATGCAAATCAGGGGGTGTTGTTTCTCTATTACTAGGATGTTCACTTGCCTCAGGGGATGAAAGTGAAAATTCAGAGTCTATCTGAGTTATATCATCAAATGACCTACTTCTAAATGGATTTACTAAGTCAGGTGGTAATTGTTGTAGAGTTGTAAGATTTTCGGGAACTGAATTAGCTCTCAAGGGTGATATGAAAGCAATTGATAATTTAATTCTAGGAGACTTCCAAAGGATTCTTTCTGGGTCATCAACTATCTTAGGTGGATCCGGGTCAGGATGGGCTCTAGTGTGAATCTTTCTAGAAGCCACTATGCTATGTTTTCTAGACCTAATAAACAGGAAAAGTTCAACCAGATATGACAATCTTTTAAGAGGTTAACTAGTCTGTTTGAAACTCAATCCTACAGTCCTCTAATTGAGTTTGAAAGATGTTGTAATGATAAAGGTTCTTCCCAATGGAGTTTTAAGGCCTATTAAGGATTGTGGAGTCGCCAAGTGGAAGTTTTTAGCTCCTAAGGAGGTAAAAGGTTTTTATGGTCCACCACCATGTTTATTGAGAAACAGTCTGAAATATTTTTAGGTTTTTCTAAGTTATTTTTCAGTCGTATTGTTTTTAAGAAGATCCTAACTTTTTTTCAAAAATTAGCTACGGTTATGAGACAAAAATAGCTTACTCTTATGGCTAAGCCAACTGATCTTTCAAGGTTAGATAAAGTCTTAAGAGAATCCTAGGTCTTGCCTAGTTTGTCACTGATTCAAACAAGTTTTACCATGATTACCTGACTTGGTAGTGCTTGAAAAGGCTGTTTTTTACTCTCAAGGTTTTATGAAGTTTTTAAGGGAAATTCCTTCCCCAACGGAGTCGCCAGAAATGTTAGTTGTTGGTGGCTCAGCTGGTTAATATAGTAAATGTTCTTGAACCAAATCCATGATATCCTATAGTTACGCTAAAATGAAAATGTTTCTGGGTTTCTTCCCCGACGGAGTTGCCAGGAATGTTAGGGATCTGTAATTTTAGCAGACTGGTGAGACTAAAACTGCAGAAACAACATCGTTTCAACCAACTTTGGGATTTTGGGATCTAGCCCTCCCGAATCTGGAGAGGGATCTCTCCAATAAGTGCAAAGATGGATTTGTCTTTGAAGTTTGGGGTAATGATATTAGGCTAGTTATGAAGGCCAAGGGTTTTGTTTGTTTTTGGATGGTTGAGCATGAATAATGTTTTGAGGGGAAATTTCTAAGTGCAAAGAGTTTCAAAGGTGAGAAGTTGCAAGTGGATAGAGCAGCTAGGTTAAAAGATAGATATAACGATGTTTTTTAGTCCATTGGGCTATGGAGTCATATCAGGTATTTAATTGAACAACAACATCAAGAGTGATCCAAGGAGCAAGTCATCTATGTCACAAGATCATTGAGATTGAAATGATGGGATGGAAACAATAAAGTGTTGGAGGGGTGGAAACTGATAATAATTTCGCAAGGGATTTGTAGTCAGTCCGAACAAGAAAAATCCTCTTAAGTAATTGTTTAAAACCAACCAAGTGTAGGGCCAACCATTGAATTCTTTGGCAAGTTTGTATTAAAGTAGCTTAATTGACAAACAATCCAGTAATCCACATAATTACCTTCGGAAAGTATGAAAACACATAAGAGAAAACAAAGTGCAACTTAAGATCAGATAAAGTACTTTTAAACCTAGTCTGCTTTCAGCCAACACTAAGGGAAACTTTTAGAATCTGCCTTTGGAGAATAGAAGCTAGAAACAGGGCAAACCGTCACTTTCTAGTCTAACTTTAATAAGCAAATAAGGAAAATAAATTTCAAGAACAATGTTTTAAAGCAAACAGTAGGATGAGGGAAATCCAACATTCCTAACTGCTTGAACTGTACTAAATCATTCTTGAATAAAGAAATAAGAGGAAACCATTAAGATAAAGATTTTCAGTTAGAGAAGGGAACTGATAAACAATAAATCCTAACTCTGTAAATTTTTTTCTTTATCAGAGAGTAGTGAACAATATGGCATACTTAGAAGGGAAAACAAATAACAAAGAAAGGGCACTTCACCAGTAATATAGACCAGGATCCCAAGAAACAGCTTGTTATTGATGTCAAACCAGTTATAGTCTTCAAGTCCAGTGTTTCAGTTCAACAATCATCTTCACTATTCATCCTAACTTATCAATTACAAACAGAGCTTCAAGGGCCAGTGAATAATATTTACAATCAGAATTTTCAGGCTCAATTACATAACAATGCTCAGCAACATGGTCAACCAACAGTTGCTCATCTTCTACTAAGGTATTTATAGAATAATTAGGAGGTGATAACTAACAAAAGATCTCAAAGATCATTAATACAGATTAAATGAATTCCCGGCCTTTTGAGGGGCGCGATGGAGAAGTGTACAGGTGGACTACTGTATTAATGTTTTACAATTATGAATTTAAACTCGGTGGGAGCCTTATTTGACTTTGAGGCTCTGTGTGTTGTGTGGAGTAACTCTGTAGATATTTTATTCATTAAGTTCTTTGCAGAAGAACTCTTTGGTTGTGCTTGAGACAAATATCTGACTTAAAACAATAACTTCGGCCTCTGTTTGAAAGGTTTGAGGCAACAAGTGGCTTTGTGGTAGCTGAGGAATCAATTTTCCTCAAATGCAGCGGTGGATGTCTTTTCTGTCTGATAGATCTTCTTGATTTTCTATTAATTCTGATTTAATTTTGGGGATTAGGCTTTTGATATTAAATCTTAGCCGTAATCCCCAAATTTGTCTTCAATATTCATTCTTCCACGCTCTGTCTTCAACAACTGATACTCTTTAACATCTTGTTTAAAACATAGTGTCTTGTCAATGTGTAGAGTCGTGTCGGGCCTTTTAAGGTATCAATGCTCATAGAGCATCGACAAATGATGAAGAGAGCCTGGTGGACGGTCCTTTTTAGTAGCTCAAAGGCACAGGAAATGTCTTTCCTGGCCCTCATCTTTCCTTCATTATTTCAATGGAACACCTGCAAAACACAAAGACAAATTAAGAAATCCTGCATTTTAGGTTAAACTACTTCAAAAGGTGGGAGAGGAGAGTAGCCGTTGGATGAAAGCATCCAACAGTGGAGATCTGCAAATAATAGGCAAAAGAAGAGCAGGAGAAGAAATAAAGCGAAGAGATCCTGGACCGTTTGATCTGGACACGTGGATGATCCAGATTTAATCAGAAAATTGCAATCGGTAGGAGGAGGAAAAGAATGTGATGAAGAAGCTCCGATGCGATTGCACGATCGGGAGGGAGGAGGCGATTAAGCGATGGCCGTTTATCTAAAAACGAGATCAATGGTGGAAAATGAATCGGGGAATCGCAGTCGGAGGTCGAGAACGAGGGGATGCGATGGAGCGTAGGCCGTCGATCGGCTGTCGATCAACGGCAGAGATGAACTGGGGGCAAACCTTTATAATATATATAAAAAACTCAAAATTTGGAATAAAAACAAAGGTTTTCATGCTTCGAGGTGGAAAAAATGTATAAAGTGGATAGGCGCCTGACTGCTGGGCATTTGGTCTTTACGAAATGTGATATGCCTGGGGCGTATAAAACAAAAGGGCCAATTGCAATCGGAAATCGTAGACTGGCCTTTTGATTGACTCATAAAAACATTTCCGATGCGATAAGCGCCTTGGGACCTTTAACTCTCAGTCCCGGGGAAAGTCATATGAAACAGAGGCGGGGGGAAAGCTTTAACATGTAAGACCCAATCGCATCGGAACTTTAGATGCGGGTCTTTAGATCAACCCATTGAAATTTCTCTGATTTTGATTGCGCGATCAGTCTTTTTAATCTACCCATTTAAAGTATTTCAACATGTGACTTTAAGTTTTTAAGTTAAAACTTTGGATAAGTGGGTTTTTTGGTTTTACAAAGAAAAAGCGGATCGGGAATAAAATATTAGAAGGTCTTAACACCCAAGGGTGGGCTCAAGGTTATATGAAATGATAATACGATCGGGGTTTCAAATATGAAAAAGGCTATTCACATCGAAACTTTTGAATATGGAAAAGACTACGTTCTTTGGATTTTTGCGATTGCAATTAGCGCCGAAAAGGTTCAAGCGCTTGGTTTTAACGCGTGGGCATGTGGGGGGAAGTGGTTTAGGACTTAGCCCAAAGGGGCTTAAGTCCATAGTAAAGACTTGCATTTTTAATGAACTTTTCATGGTTTTTCAATGGAATGGGGGGTTTCGAAATAGTTAAAAAATGAGTTTTTAACTATGGAAGGGTGATTTTCATGAAGGGAAGAAAGGAAAACATGGAAAAATAGAGGAAATTCATGGGGAAAAAGGGAGAAAATGAAGGTCAATTTTTAAAGAAGGGAAAGGGAAAAAATGATGATTTTGCAGCAGTTTCTTCTCATGATTTCGGCATAATTCCTGAGTATGAAAAATGGGAACAACAAAGAATATTTTGGCCAGAGGCATGAGGCCTAGAAAATCCTTCAAGAGCCAACAATTTTTAGTGATAAAATTTGTTCCTTGGAGGCTCAAAAAGTCTTAGCCACATTTTGGTATAACAAATATTATAGGTGGCTAACAGGCTCCTCCCTCTAATGTAATGGCTTCTCCAACTAAAGATGATGAGGGCTTCTCCCCCATGGTTGTGACAGTGCTGGTACAAGTACTCCAATGGAGAAGAGGACTCCTCCTTATGTGCAGAAACCTTCAGAAATATTTAAGGGTGAATGATCATCATCCCTTGATGTTGATCCTCATCCTCTTCTTCCATGCATAATAATGTCTCATCCTCAATGAGAGACCCTTTATCTCGGTCATCCCTTGAAGGAAAGGACTCCATGTCTTCAAAAATAGAAGAGGGCTTTTCAAGAAATGGGGATCTTTCCTCCTTGAGTTTGAAAAACCCTTGGAAGTATAAGTTCTCTTTGAATCTCCATGACTGATATTCATACTCCTGAAGGTAGTCACTCAAGGTCTCCTCCCTTCGTGCACCTTCTTCCTCCATCCTTCTTGTAGTCAATGTGGGCAATAGACTACGCTGTGGATCTAGATGTGTGGCTGAATGCTCACACCCATCATGTGAATAGCTAGGGCTTGCTTCAAACCATCTTATAAATCTTATACATTCCTTGCCTTCCATCTCTTTGAGATCTTCTTCAATACTTCCCAGGGTTTGGAAAAGAAGCAGGGAGATCTCCTCTTTTGTCATTCCTCCAGGTAATGGAGTCATGTCTTGGTTTCCTCTGCACAACTTATCTCTTCTATGAGAATATTATCCTCTTATTATTATTTTATGATTGGATCTGAAATCCACAGGCTGAGCCAAGAAGGCAACTCTGATGCCATTATAATATCCCAAAATGGGAATTTTTTTACAACAAATGGAATATCTTGAGATATTCCAAAGTTGGAGATTCAGAAAATCATGAGCATGGAAATTTAGATCAGCTCATTAGATGTAATATAACATCTCACCAGTAGATAAAATAACATCAACAAGAGTATGGCTTATATTCTCCTTCCCGGGTGGGGAAATGCAGCAATATAGGGCATAAAAAAGTTGTCTTCAGAAAATAATGCAATAAAAGTGGATACTGGGACTTGGATCCCTTAGTTTAGATAATATAAAACCCATTTGCAGAATTGGAGGTGAAACAAATGAAACTAGCTACACTAAACAGATCTCCCCAGCTCAAGATAGCTTAAAAACACCCCGATCCCATGACTTTTCTACAACAGAATTTCTGAAGACTGTGAGAGCATAATTTCCATGAGGGTTTCTACAAAAAATTATGAAATAAGACTGATTTGGATATTACATTAATCAAATAGCAGGGGAATGGAGGTTTAAATTGTTGTACACAAAGAAAAAGACACCCGGCAAGGTTTCCGACAATATACATGTACAAAAAGCAGTACTGCAAAAAATAACGCAGTTTACCTGCAAATATGTATTAATTATGGCTGAATATAACATAGAATGGCTGAATATTATATAAAATGGCTTTAGGCCTTCTTTATTAGAACTCCCGGAGGGAAATAAACACCTCCTCCTCAAACACTAGGACAAAATAGCAGAGTTTAACCCAACAACAAATGCCCCTGCAGAAATGACGCAGTTCCTGAAGGTAACTACGCTGTAGATGTTAATGGCTATTTTTACTTAAGCCAAATGATGTAATTGAAGCTCAGAACCCTCCTTTAGATCCCTTAAGCAAGCTGATCTAAGAATGGGATGGAATTCCCGCACGGGAATTCTTTGCACTAAGTAGTGCTGCAACCATAGCTAAATAGCTGAAGCATGAAAATAGTCAAAGACCAAAGATAGATTAATATTGAATGATCTCCTTGATTCTATGCCCTCCTTTTTATCTATGGTGAGCCTCCTCACCCCGGACCCCACACATTTTTGAGGTGACTTCCTAGTGAAGATTCCTCCTCCAAAACTGTGTTGTCCTTGTTGGCTTCCCTCTCCTTGTAGCAGTGTTGTTGACTTGTTCAACTAGGACTAATCCACCTACAATGCATATTTTCACACTAATGGATCTTCAATCCAGTTCTCATATGCGTGTCTAGGTTGATCTTTGTTCACATTGAGCTAGTTTACTTGGGTGATCTCTTCCTCCTCAAGAATGCATGTTGACTTAGTCAAACTTGACTATGTCCAAATCTATTTTGCCCTTGTTCACACCTAAAAGTGTAAAATCCAGCTCCTAAGGTGATCTCCTTCCTCATTAAGGTGAAATTTATTCATATTTTTATTGTTCACAGGCCTCCTGACCCATTCATTCCTCTCTAAGTGAAAACAACAAAAATCTAATATTCCAATTTTCCTGTATGAAAATTTTGGAATATTACATCATATCAAACACATGGTCAATGAAGCGTTTCCTAAGTCTGATATCCCAAAATTCCATGTTACTTTACCAGCTTCAGCCAAGAAACTCAAGAATTTGCACACAAACAACCCTTGTGCTTTGTGTTATTTCCATGGCCACCATACTCACCTATGCCCCGCCTAAAAGATTTTTGCACCTCCTTGGAAGTAGTTTTCCAGTACGAAGCCGAGCGCAACGAGTCTACCTCTCCCTTACTTACAAGTTTTTCTTCAGAAAAATGAGATGATACAACCACTCCCTTTGACATACCCCCTCCCAATGTCGAGATGATAGATTCCTCGAACACTATCCTCTACCTATCATCATCTATGAGATCCACGGTGGAAGATCCCTCTGGGGCATCCCCTTGTGTTGCGCCTAACCTCCCCTCAGTGATCACCTTGGACTTAACATCGGCAGATTCTTAATCTACTTTTTCTCCTCTCACCCTCTGTGATGATGCACATGTGAACCTCACTTCTCATAATTATGAGTCAAGTAGCTTCACCGCATCATGTGGTCACCCTTCCACCAGTCACCCCATATTCTATTTCAATGACGACATTATGGAATCATTTACCACCCATGGCTTTATCTATCCCCCCTTACATTGAAACCTTGCATTCAAACCACATACACCTTGTGGTCATTACAAAGACACCCAATGTTTTGGTAAGGGGGCATCCATATTTGAGAGTCCAGGAGAAGAAATTCTCCACAACCCTCTTAGTGCATCTGGTAGCGTCAACTCTAGTACCATTATTCTTCCCCATTTAGAAGAACCTCTACAGTTCCATGTCACTTCAGATCACTCTAGAGATGATCCACTTCATCATTCCTTCATCTTACATCAACAACCCAGTCCCTTAGACATTTTTGTTGACCAACCTCTATATTTTCTTAGTGAGCACTAGTTCATTGTCTCCAAAGGCACTCTTTGGTATAGTGACACCATGTATGGCACTCCATAAACTCCTCTTTCTAGGGGAATGATTTCCACCTTTAGATACCAGATCAGTCCCCTTCATCACATATGCTTGGGGGTAGTATCCCATGCTTGGGGACATGATGGCACCCCTGGCCACCTTCTCACTTGATTAACCAAAGTCTCCACCTAGACACACCCGATCTATGTATGGTTGATTATCCTCCCATTCGTTGGATAGTTGGACCTATCGGCCTCTCCAACGAGCCATATATCGTAGATGTTTGATACCCTATCTTAAAATATTATTCTTTATGTGATACCATACTTACCACTTGGTCCCTCTGTTTGACTTGGTGGGTGGGGATGATTCTAGACCTTCTCTAGCAGTTTATTCCTGTATTCTTTTCTTAACTTGATTCTTCACCAGGACCATCCTTCCAAGAAGCTTTAAGGTTACTTTTAGACAAGTAAGGTCACCTACCTAAAATTCATGAATCTCGATTCCAATGGTCAGTTTTTCTGCTACAATCGCTGCAATATTTATGGCCTTTTCCTCCTCTCCACATTCACCACAACTACACTTGCAAATGAACCAAATTGGAGGGAAATTTCCTTCTTAAAACCCTAATTTTTCTTTCACCAATTGCGACCAAACTGTAGCTTATTTTGACGAACCATCAACACCATTGGAAATCTTTCACCAAGCGATAAAATGGGTATACTTTCATTTTTGGTGATTTGATATTTCACCTAAAAGCCTTTTTTCCAAGAAGCGTCACTTCGCCCACTTCTCAAAATCGAATTTCTTCACTTTTGAAGCTTGCACTTGGGGCACCACTTTTCCTTCATACTTTTCAATGCTCGTGTTGATTTTCATCATGAGTAGCCATATTTTACTCATGTTTTTATTGTCCCCACCAGCCTATTCTGTGCGACAACACCATCGAGTCGCCCTCGTTTAGAGCATCCGTGTAATATTCCCAATTAGTCCTAAGCTAATTGAAATATTAATTTTTGTTTTATTTCTTTGTTTAAAGAATAAAAGTGTAAAGAAGGTCCATAAAACTCCTAATAAATAATAAATCAATTCCAAATGTGAAAAAGGCTAAATCTTGGCTACGTAAGCAAGCACCCTTAGGCGTGAAAGGGGCTGGATATTTTAACTGGGTCAAACTTGACCAAATATACAACGTTGTCTTGGAGGAGTGGCCATCAATGAGGCACAATGCAGCTTTAGATGGAAATGATTTGTATGAAAGGAGTGTTTTCATTAAAGGTGGTTTAGGTTTTGCAAGCTCTCAACTTATAAAAGGAAGAGGATGGCAGCATGAGAAGGTTGTTGATGAGATTATATTTTTGAATATATTGTTTGTTTAGACATATATCATTCTCTTGTTGTTTAGCTAGGAATAGTGTTTTTCAGCATTGGGTGTTCTTTATCAGGAATCCCACCTCTTTCCTTGAGATGCTTCTTGGAAGAGTTTGCTTTGTATTGTCCACTACCTGGCTAAAGGCCAAGCTTCTTCTTTCAGCTACAATGTAGAACTTGTTGAGGGTTTGGTTGTCTTTGCAAGTTGTAGCAAGTGGAGGCTATATCTACTTAGATATATGCCATTTCAGTGCTCCTTTTCAGTGGGGAAGGCTTCTATCCCATTGGAAAGAGAGTATTGGATCATTGGAGCATCATTTTCAGACCTTGGCATGTGGCCAACTATGTTTTAAACCCTAGAGTGCAATTTTACTTCCATATCTATGTTATTCTGTAGGTGTTGTTGTAGGGTCTTTTTGGCACATCGATTGGAGGATTGGTTTTTGAGAGTTCGGGATCTGCCCTTCACTTTGGAGATCCATTGGAGAGGATCCCTTTATTGTACACATCAGATCAGATATGAATATTTTTGAATATCTGAATATTTCTGTAGATCTGTAGATTTAGATCTCAGATCTACTCCTTGTACATGGTGTAATGCTGAAAACCCCAAGGGGAATTTGAAGAAGAGCCTATATAGTGTATGGATCTGTTGTAGATCTAACTTTTCATGCACTTGTTTGCTCTAGATCTGAAGTGTAATCAACAGATGTTGCAACCTAATAAAATAACGTTGTCAAGCTATTTCTAGTCTTAATAAATGGTTACAACACCTATTTTTGAGGATTTACGTTTGTTGGTGACTTGTATTTCTAGTTATGCATCTTATGGGCCTCATTATACATCTATTTTGCTACTATAAATACATCTAAAAGGTCTCCTTATTGACCTCCTGTTGTCTATTAGATGAACTGCGTTATTTTCCTGCATATCTGTCTTATATTGTTGCATTCCCTATTTGGGAATATTACAATCCGAGTTGAGTCATCATCGCATCCATGGAGTCTGTCTCGAGTTCATTTTGTCTCTCGTCACAGTCTTTGACCCTTCATTTCTTTGTACCTCTCCTGTGTCACACATTTTGGCCTTCAGTCATACTATCCCCTATCCCCTCCAGAGTCGAGTCAGTAGCTGCCAGGTCATTCATTCCTTTTATGCTCTAACAAGGGAAGTCATTAGCCCACTACTCAGTCCCCCCCCCCACCCCCCCATTCCACCATCATCTCTGGTGTTAGTCTATTAGTCACTCTACTATTATCCCTGATGCCTTAGTTGAGGAATCCTTATTGCCACACTTATGGCGGACCTCCTTTGTCTACATTAGCTTATTCATTCCAGAAGATAGGTCTAGAGTGCAGTGTACCTTGGTTATAGCTTCCACTCTTGTTTTGTGCCTGAGATCAGGTAAAGGGACCCCTTATTGCTCTTTGACTTTATGGTTTCTCAGTTCCAGCTCCTTATGGCATGATCAAGATCTGTATACCTGATGGTTTAGTGTTGCATCAGATTGTACCCATGATTGTTGGGTGTGTATGAGATGTTTTAGACCTCATGAGGGGATGACCCTTCAGGTAGCCCCCCACATACCCTGATGACCTCTTTACTACAACCTTATATGAAGCTCTACAGATTTGATAGTTCCAGCCTCAACCACTTGCAGTGCCTTTTTAGTTTGCATGTATCATTCATATTTTCAAAGAACTTTCCTATTTTACAGGGCCTCTTTGGTTGTTATTATATCTCATGTACTCATATATTATTGTATAATTCTTGGTTGTTGTCCTAGGCACAATATGTGTATGGGATCCATTATGTTTTTTTATTTGGCCCATTTTTATGCTAGCATGTACTATATAGATAATTTCCATGTTTTTTGGGTGCACCATTATTCTTTGTACTTTGTCATCTTGGCGGGCATAGGTATGCCTCCCCTTCATAATTTGATAATAGGTACTCACTCATAAAAGAGACTTGTCACACCTGTAAGTCTTGCCTCGTCAGGGTCTTGTCCTCTCTCACTTTAGTCCGTATTATATTTCTCTCTATCTAACTCCCCTTCAGTGTCTAGTGATTGTGTTCTTACAATGCACTTTGGTCATACGATTAGCTCCTAATGCTTGCACTTTGGGGGGGAATTTGTTACACCAAATTTTGTTCATCTAACCTGTTACTATTAGATGAACTAAGTACACCATGCAAGACCAATTTTACCATAGTAAAATTTCTTTCACTGTGAGAAATAATTTAATAACCCATAGTTTATTAAATTATTTATGGGGTTATTAAATTATTTTTGGTCTAAAGAGGAAACCCCCTGAGGAATAATTGAATAAATCCTTATTTTTTTTATGTTACTCTAGGAATAATTAACTAAACCATTGTTTAATTAATATTCCTGGTCATATTTTACCCAAAACACGAGAGTTAATTAGATAAATCATTATTTATCTTATTATTCTCTAGGAATAATTATTTAAATCATTATTTAACAATATTCCTTGTTAAATTTGACTAAATCATTTATAAATAATTGAATAAATCATTATTTATTTAATTATTCCTTAACGTCATCCTTGAAATAATAAATAAATCATTTATTTATTTTTTATTTCTAAATAAAGGGATTTAACCAATTCTAAATTCCTTTTCCCTCCACCAAAAATAATAAAATATTCCAAGTAAGTTGGATCTAGATTTGGTTAATAATATTTTAATTATGCACCAATATCTAGACTAACTCAATATTTTGATATAAAGAGAAGGGTTTCCAATTCATTCACTACCTCTTTTTAATCACCTTTTGGTCTATACTTTTGGTCTAACTTTGATCCTCCATTATTGTCATATTTTTTCTACTTTTTCTTGTGAGCTCCCTTTGAGTTCTATTTTGTCTGGGTTTTTTGCGCCATCAAGAGAGATATTGGATCTGAAGCATTGAGGACATACAAGAACCCATCCCATTGAGTGGGACTGGTAACATATTTCTCTGTTCCCTTCCCAGGTGTCATAATACAAAAAATTCTTTATAAATTCTTGTCTTGTCTATTGGATTTATGGAGCAACTCCTATTTATTTTTGTTGTTTAATGTCTTTAATTGCATATATCTAGAATTTTATAGCATTTATTCTGATCACCTACTATAGATCTAAGGAAATTGACAGCCACATTTGATGTTAGGGTTGCTTGTTATGCATAGCTAAATTGAGTTTTTTCTTACTCTTGCGATTAGAATTCACACTAACAGGATCAGTAGAAGATCAAGATGTCTTTCAATGGCTTGAGACTCGAATGTTCCCATGAGAGAAATTCAAATTACATAGAATGGAAGGAAATGATGGAGAAAATGTTCGAGGAAAACGTATTGAATGCATTCATAGAAAATGATATTCTACGACCTTCAACAACAGATGATCAACTTCTTGACACGTGGAAGAAGAATGTACCAAAGGTGAGAAGGATCTTGTTACAAGGAGTTTGAGATCACATTGTTTCAACTCTCCATGGAAAGGAAAATCTATATGCTATGTGGAAGGCCTTAACATATTTGTTTCAGAATAACAGTGACCATAGGAAGTTGGCACTGAAAGACAGGCTTAGAAAGATAAAAATGGAGAAGGGCGAATCAATCCAAAAATACTTGACGAAGTTCACTAAATGCCTATATTAGCTTGGAAGTGTTGGGGTAATAGTTTCCCAGGAGGATTTGGTGAGCCTATCACTTCAAGGCCTCCTCAAGAGCTGACATAGTTACCAGGACTCTATGAATGGGAGGGAAAATATACTACAGTGGGAGCGATTATGGTCTGACTTGGTAAAATAAGAGATTCGACGGAGCACCAGAGTTGGATCCTCATCAAAGACTAATGATGAGGAGAAATATGCCTTGGATGGAAAGGAAAATAAAGAGAAAGGGAAGGCATCCCATTCCAAATCAGAGTGTGACAAGGAAGGCAAGAAGAAAGACCTTTGAAACGTAAAAAATTTTCACTATCATGACCTTGGACATTATGCTACAAATTGTTTGCACAAGAAGACCAACAAGAAGGCCTCAGGATGAGTAGTAGGTGAAGCACTTGTTTCACTGTTCAAGTTGGATTTTTCTCTCATCGCATGCATGGTGTCATCGATGATGGGTTTTGTTTGGTACCTAGATAGTGGAGCTTCATTCTATATGACCGACAATAAAGAATTCTTCAGTATCTTGGAGGAGAAGGATCTCCAAATTCACATCAATATGGGAGACGAAGGGAGGTATAACACTACTAGTGTAGGTACAACTACATTTCATAGGGATTTAGGTAATCCTATCACATTTAAATATCTGTTAGAGGTAGGATTCCCTGAAAAGTAAAAACTCCGCAAATCGAGGAGCAAAGTGCACATAGAAAAGTATATTTTTGGTCTTAGGGGATTTGGGGTGGCTCAAATCCCCTTAATTATGTAATAGGATGGGATTTTTGATGAACGTTGGACTCCACCCATGGTTTTGGACCATGGTATTATAAAACCTAAATCTATACAAGGAGTCTAGATAGAAGTCATAGATATGTTATGATTAATGATATGCAATGCATTTGGATGTAAGACTGAGTTAGAGTCTATGGTTTGGGTTAGAGGAAAAGGCTCCTGCATATGTGTGCAGGGAGACCTTAGGAAATATTTTAGCTATGTGTGCAGGCCCTTGCAGCTATGTCCATAGGGCAAAAAGTGATTGTATGAGACAGATCTAGATATGATTGAATGAACAGTTGAGAATATTTGAGTTATGTTGATGTGTTTTCTTTTTACTTATTGTTTATGAATGATTATGAAAAATAAGGGTTTTGTTATGTAATTGAATAGCAAAGTTATTTTATGTTTATTTATTGTGTTTAATGCATGAATAAGTAATATCGCACATTTGTTGAGTAAGTTCAACAGTTGTGTTGAATAACGCTAGTAATATTGATAGATATGAACTGTGGAGTTTTGATAAGAAGGAAAAGGTATAACTCTACTATCCTTTATCCCTTTGGATGCATAAACCTATTTCTAGCATCCCCATATATTGCCTCAGGTGAGACTTTGGTCTGCATAAGAAGATGGTTGCCAAAAGGGCCGGTAATAGTGAGTTTTGTTGGACTATGCAGTCACTTTGAACCCGGGTCTAGGCCCCATCAAGCCAAAAAATGGTTCCATTTCCAGGACTGAGATCTGACCGAGGGATATTTGAATGTGGCATCTGTCTAAGAAAGAGAGAGTAGATTGGATAGATCTAAAGGAACATGAGAATTTTGCGAAAGAAAGCAGAAATTCACAGATCTCTACTGAACACGGGTTATAAAAGAATATATATACATATCGGTACAATATTTTCTTTGCATCATTCTCTAGTGACCTACATGAGTGGATATCAATTCTAGCTACACAAACGGGGTACTATAATAATAGATGTATTGTGTGGACCCTAGATCTAATTGAGAAGTTGAAAAATACTGATAACGAGATCGCGAGATTTTTTGATTATTGGATTGATAGCATCATTGGAGGATTCATTAATGAGTTCACGGTTGAGACATATTTGTCTTATAGTGAAGCAAAATGCAAATTTTTCAAAGGCCTGTGAGGTAAGTACCTAAATTCACTAAATTTCTAGAAAAAATGCTATTTTGTGAAAAGGGTATACTATGGTTGCACTTAGGTTGATGGTTGAAGAAAAAGAACTTGGTGCTACATGAAGTGTTAAATGATTCTAAATATGTTGGGGTACATACATTGAAACTGAATATAAACAATTGCTTGAATCTGAGAAAGGAGAAAGCAACCCTGCTACTTCGCAAAGTCTATCATTGGGATATGAAATTCAGTAAAGTGCTGAGGAAATTCACCAAAATTCTACCCCCATCATCACTCCATCCCATTCTGTCCCTCCACCTCCACCTTCCCCATTCAACATGGCCCAACCCCCAAATATGCCTTTGTTCAAGGGGACAAATGACCTTGAATAGTTCTAGTTTGCAGTAGAAGCAATATGGAGTTCGCAAATGTTACAGATGAAGATATGAAGAAAGTGGAGTTGGTTACTGCGCTACAATATCATGCATTGTCCTGGTACATGAAGTTTGTTACAACAAATGTGAATGCTTCATTAGCTAAAGCAAAGTCCACGATGAACGTTGAATTCAAGAAATCGAAGTCGCAATCTCAGTGTATAACTAAGATCAAGAATATTAAGGAATAGACTACTGAGAATGTGTGGGAGGTAAATCAGTGATTGAAGACATTGTTGAGCCAGATTAGCTTTAAGATCCCGAACTAACAACATAAATAATTGTTTATTGATGCCTTGTTGCCACATCTTAGATTTCCATTATCACAACAAAAGATTGCAACTCAGGCTGAAGAACTGAATATTGAGATGAAGCTAGAGGCTTCTCTAGTAGTTGATGCAAGCATAGCGGTGCAGCAAATTCAGACTCAGTTGGAAAGTTTCCACATGGAGCTCTAGGATATAAAGAAGGGAAATTAGGTTCACCAATAAATCTAGTGTATCAAATGTGAAGATGAGGGTCAGTAAAAGGAGTAGTGTCCTATTTTTTAGATATTATGTGGGCACTGAGATGTTGAATCCATTAAAACCTAGACCGAGCAGAGGGCCAAGTGCAAGGCCTAATGTATGGTGTAGTATTAGGCGAGGTTGTAGGCCAACATTCAAACCACCAAAGAAATTATTCTGCAACTTCTATAGTTCAGTTGGGCACAATGAACAACATTGTAGGAGCTATGATCTAATGTTGAAGAATAGTATAACGTCACGAAGCTGAGGATTCACCAACTGCATGAGGAGGTTTTCAAGGCAAAGGGCATGATCGAGAAGGAAGCGTTGGTCAAGGACGAGGACAGATTGAATGTTATAACTATGGACAACCTTGACACTTTTCTTGAGATTTCCAGAATGCTACTACTGTGTCCTGTAAGTATTTTCAAGAATTTTTGTCATTCTTTGGAGATGATACCTCAACAATGGTATCTTGAAAGGAAACTTCACCATGGAACGACAGATTAGGATGATATGGTAGACACGTTCTTGTTGACATATAGCATAGTTGATGGGTGGGAAGGAATTAATGAGGCGCTTCGGGAAAGTAACGCAGGAGGACTTTGCATTACCAAGGATCCAAGGATGTTGGTTCAGAAAGATCGAAAAATCCTGGCCAACAAGCTTGTGTTGGGGGAGGAGATCTCTGGATGCCAAGGTGCTCCAATGTAGACGGAATATGGTGATGGATGGAGTTAGTGCAGTCAGAGTAAAATGTGGAATATGGATTACGAGTGCAGTTGGAGGTTCCTACACCCTGGGAGTCAGGATTTCGTTGAAGCGTTGAATATCACGAAGTTCATCCAAAATATGATCGTTGGAACAATTCGAGTTTATTGGAAAATGACATGGACATTAAGAGGATAGGGAGGAATGAAATTAATTGGCATATCTGAGTAGATCTATCACCAAATCAACACTTATGGAGAGTATCTAGCTGCAATTATGCAATTTGAATTCAAAAATTTCTATAAAGAAGGTAGCCCACACCCCATTCGAACACTTTGCCCACCGTGACCCTGGGCTGAAGATAACCCCAACCAGAACTAGAACCAGGAGCCAAGCAATTCTCAAAAGCAAGGCAAAAGTCCACCTCTACCAACAAACCATTCTTGTTCAATATGTGGTGAGTATGGGCACTATACTCACCACTGTCCTAAACTCCCTGAGATTAAAAAGCTTCAGAGTAACTGAGGACAAGGAAGATCTTCCCAGACAACTGCAGTTATGCAAGAACCCTTCCCCCATCAAGGAACGGTCAGCACTCAGCAGCAAAACCCCAATTATTCTGAGAAAAACAACCTTGAAATTTACATGGATGGGGAGGAAATGTTTTTTCAAACCTGGAATCACAACTACGACACCCCACCAGACATCGGTACATTAGGGGATAGTACGTCCGCGCCGACTACACCTTTGACCATTCCAAAGATTCCTTTGGAACCATTTCCAAAAATGGTTAAACGGCCTAATAGGCGAGTAAGTAACTACTCCAAAGTAGCCCACAATTATAGCATCGTAGACGATTTAGCCCAGTTACCTACTGCTATTTCCGATTTGGAGGTCCTGTAGTCGTGCCAGAAGCAATGGAAAGCCCTAATTTTTGCATTAGGTGTCGTCGACCCTTCCGACACGCGCATGATGGATTTTGATTTAGACAAGGCCACCCCTAGGCTTCCTTCCATGGTTGCCTTCCAGATACCAGTATTAGTATAGAATATCACTATTCACTGATGTGTCATTAACAAGGGTGAATCCACATGCATCATGTCAAAGAATGTATGGAAGAAGTTAGGAGCCCCAGAACTCAAACTTTTCGTCATCACACTCAGAGCATACGACGGTCGGCCCTCGACCCCCATTGGTCTCTTCCAAAATGTATCAGTCTTCTTAGCCAGTAAAATGGTCCACATAGACATCGAATTCTTGGATGCTCACTTGGATTACAATATACTCCTCGGGCGGAGTTACATGTATGCCATGTCTGCCATAGCATCCTCTGTTTTCTGCATCATGATGTTCCCCCACGAGGATCGAATCATTATAGTAGACCAGCTGACACACACTGAAAATTTTCCTTTGCCCAACACAGATATGGTTCTACCCTATGTAGATACAACCATAGATGGCCTTGTACAGTATCAAGAATATGGCCTTGGCCAATAAAAACCATTTTCCATCTTAGGATCAATCCTAGGAGATCCTCCTATTATCCCTGAGGTGTTGCCCGATGCCACAGGGGCCCTAGTGTGCATGATGTCCACATCAAGCACCGAGGTTAGTCAAGACATGGACTCAAGCAGTAACGACACCAAGGCATCAGCTACTGCAGCCTCCCTAGTCTATGCTGCCTCCCAAACTCCTTTCATATACCCACCTCCTGGCTTCACCTTCCAACAGGTCTTGGAAACACTAGTACTACCCAAAATATCATTGGCATTCTCAGCATGGTATCTCGTTCCCCCACCAAGAATGCCAGCTACCAACATTACTGCATTTGGGTTAAAGCCTTCCGGTCCCGAGGAGCCCCAACCTACCCAAGTAGCAGTCGAAAGCGCCCCTGCAAGGGAAATCCCCACTGCGAAACCGACAACCATGGTAAAGAAAATTTGCAAGAAAGGAAAGAAAGTGGTGACCCCACCATACAACAGGAGTCATCAGCCTGCGCTATATGTGATGTCACAGGACACCCTACTCACATATGCCTGGAGTTGTATGAATTAAAACCACTCCTCGGCTATGAGGTGGGCACCTCAAAACGACATTCCCATAAAAAGGAACTCGCCACCAAAAGTACAAGAAAACCGCTGCGTACCAATCAAGCATGCACCCTTTGTGACATCTATGGGCATTATACCCACCATTGTACAAAAATACCATGGTATAGGGATGCCTTACACACGATCGAGCGATCCTATCAAGAGGATCCCTCCATCCAGTCTATTAATGATGAACCACGTACCATTCAGTACCTATAAGAGGAACAAAGGTCACCAGGTCGACAACCATTTGTCCCTCCTCCACCAAAGCCACCATACATCAATGAGGGAAAAGGAAACCTAGTTGCTTCATCTTCTTGAGATTCAGGCACATCGATTACTGCAGACGGCTTGGTCAGGTCTTTGACCTAAGGTCACCTAGGCAGCAGTAATATGTATTCGGGGAGATCCTAGATGGGGGCACTAACCGACAATGCCCTCCCCCATGATCTCATTCCATGGACAACCACAACTAAAATCAAAACTAGGATCCAAGTAACAGCTCTCAACAAATAGAGGAGATGCCACACATTCGCACTCCTGAAAAAATATTTTTTCAAGCTCTGACAGGTATGCACCCTCCCATCTTCTTTTTCAAAATTTATGTTTTTCAATAATATTGGATGAAAAGAAGATGCTTTCACTTGAGGTAGGTTTTTTTTGTAGGAAGAACCCGCAAACCATTCACAACACCACCCACTGAAAGTTCTGGAGCAGGTATCATTCTACCCTCAGCATGATAGAGTCCCAGAGAAATTTGCATATCCTAACATCATTTCTCCATCAGAACTAAACCATAGGGTCCTCATACCCGACCACATTTATCATCACCTCACCCTCCATATGATAAACGTTCGCGATGGTCAGTTGAGCCTCCCCTCCATGGTGAGTGTCATCTCAGGTAGACCATACATCACCCCACAAATGACGTCATGGCCATACTGTTGTCAATCTAGGAAGCACCTCATGCCCATCCATATACCATGCATAAGTTCAAGTTCACCATTATAAACTAACCCCCTTCCCAGACGATTGGGTTGTACAAGCAGAATGAAAGCACACCTCCATGCACTACATTTGGCCAACCATACCTCCATCAACATTAACCCATCTGCAACATCTTCCACTTCTTCAACCCTACACATGAGACCAACCAATGGGACCCCTACCCCCAGCAAAACACCGTCCTTACACCATCAAGTGAGTGACCCTCTTTCATGTTTTCGGGTACCCGTCTCTGTGTTTTGTACAAACCAAACCCCATTATTTTATTCTTTTGGTAAGTGTACAAATATCACAAACAATGCCCTTTGCCTCTTTGCCCTCATATTGCACTTTTTCTCCTGTGGTAGTAGTCCTCCATCTCCCTTGGTCGAAGTATTTCATACCCCCCATGCACACACCATTACGACAATCATAGCCAGTTCATACCTGCCCTGGAAGTCCTACTGACTCCAGGGAATTTTCCCTTCAAAAATACCTACGACTGTCGCCAAGCTACTCAAATATACTTCTACCTCGGGCCACTAAATCCCCATCATCCATTTTCAGCTACTGCTCACCAACATGCCTATGTTAAAGCCATTATGGTTCGGTTAAGGCTTCCTTTTTTTCGACATCAACACCTCTTTTCCAAAAAGGAAGCGGTACCTTGGATGACCCCTCCCCATGCAAAGGGGTATCCTCGGGTGGCACTATGGGAGACATCATTGTCCATAGATTTCATCGATCGTCCTGAAATTCAACTACAACAAAAGATTTCATGTCACGATGGTATCGTACCTTACAACCATTGCACTTTGATCAAGATCTGTCGAATACTCATGCCTTTATAAGCGTCTCTGACAACAATGCTTACATGGGAAGGTCCCAGCTAGTACATATACATACATGGCATAGTAATATGCCATACCAAAGTTACACATAAGGGTACCACATTCCACCCATCTTCAAAGAAAAAATTCCCCTGAGGGCGTCAACAGTCGTCGTCAACAACCACCAACATCACTACCACAGTAGTGGCACAGACAGCACATGTATCTGTCAATTTTTTTTAACTAGCCATAGCATCACGAGCATGGGACATGCTTGCCTCATTGAAATTTTTCAAATATTTTGTATATTTTGTCTTCTTGCAGGGGGTCCCTTAGGCCATGGTTACTTAAGAAATGGTGCAAGGTGTTTTCTATTCTACACGCAAGCCTCTCTCTCTCTCTCTCTCTCTCTCTCTCTCTCTCTCTCTCTCTTCGTACAATACAGAAAAGAAAATATAATGTATTTTGGCTATACAGCTCTTCCTAGACCTCACACATTAGGGGGAAACTGATAACACTATAAAATCGTACAACAGAAGACAACATCAATTAATTTCATGCCTAAGGATTTACAGGACAGGGATACATTATGGAATCAAAAAGTATTTAAAATCTCTAAGGTTTTGAGAAAATCAAATTTTAACTAGTCATCAATGCTTGAATGCGCGCTTGTTCCTTCGAAAAGAGCACCTTTTTCATGCACTGGAGCCTGATAAGCATGCATTCCTGGAAGTGGAAAAAATTCACTTTCTGGGACCACAAGAAAGCAAAAGACAGTTTCTCCTTATGTGAAAGCCACCTGAGGATAGCACCAACGCCTCCTTAGGCATTGTGTGAGCACACAAAAGCATATTTGAGCACACAATGGATTCATACCCCTCCCTTGGGTCACCATACATCATGTACCAAGGGAGCGAAGGAGGATTTGAAGCTCACCTATTTAAACCCACCAAGAGATGAACAAATGGTGATCACAAAGTTATGCTGGCCAAAGTTTCCCAAGCAACACCAGCATCTTGTGTGACCCAAGGAGCTGAAGAATAGGACTCGATGGTTGGCCACCCAACATCCTAGTCCATTACAATAGAGAGAGAGCATTAGACTATGTCAGAAGGCAGAACTTGAAGGACAAACATCCTTGCATCGGGACCTAGAGCCATTGCCTAGGTGCCCTTTGGAATGTCGGTAAGATTTTTTTTCATTCCAAGCATTCAATAAGAAGAGGCCATCGAGTTGTTGTTTACCTTGTTACTGTTTGGAACTCTCTATATAGCTTCTTTTGTTTTTTTAGTTTTAGTTTTTTAATAGAGCATAATTTTGTGTATTACTTCATTTAAGTTTTATACTTCTGAGCTCCCCCCAGATACTGCCTGTTAACTATAGTTTAGAGGGTAGACCACACTCTCTAAACTCGTGCGATTTCGTATACCCTTGTGTCAAATCCACCACAACAATGGTCAACCTGGGTAAAACCAAGGTTATGATATTCAATGGGGTGAAGAAAACTTCATACCTTCACTTTCTATTTAGAGGGGAGGAGGTTGATATCACCAGCACACTTGGATCCTTAGCCCTTCTCGAGATACAGTGATTTTGACATCACTTCTAGGACATCTTGTCCAATATTAGCCTCATGGAATCCTTGATCTGTCTTGCTATTCTATATGGCTCAGTGATTTGGGGACCATCTTTACTTGACTCGAATTGGGCTTCAGTTGAGAGAGTCCAGATTCTTCTTCTCCAATGCATCATTAGATGCAAACATACAATACCTCAGCACACCATCCTTGTAGAGTTGGGAGCTCAACCATTTCGGCTTGAGATGTTCTTCAGTTTGGTTACATTCTTGCATCGTGTCTGAGGCTTTGCAGACTGGATAATGAGTAGGGACCAATATCTTTACATGGCATATTGATATTTTGAGACTATTGCTAGTTCTAGCCCCTTGATCTAGTCTAAATGTTAATTTACAGGAGTTACATATCACATGCACTATCTTCTCAAGCAATTTCATCAAGGAAAAAGTTGTTTCTTCTTAGGGTTTTCTTCAACAAATTTTTCACCAATTTCTGTACTCCATGATTTTAATGAAGGAAATCTATCTTTTATTCACTTACACTATCACCTGCACTCCATAAAAACCCTATCCTACACACTCCCTATCACTCATTACTCATGTACCATTGATATCATTAAACCTTAGCCTTCTACCAAGCTTCCACCGCACATTTTGTAAACTTCTTGAAATTTCATTTCATCTCATGAACAAAATTTTATCACAATATTTCATCTCATACTCATCTTTGTTGTTAGTGTGAATTCTAATAGCAGGCGTATGAAAAAAACTCACTTTAGTTGTGCATAAAAAACAGCCCTAACATCAAATATGGCTGTCAATTTCTTTATATATACAGTTATTTGACCAAGACAAATGCTACAAAATAAAGTTCTATGTAGTTAAAGACATTAAACAACAAATAAAAGCAATATTTGCTCCATGCATCCAATAGAAAAGATAAGAATATTTTTAAAGAATTTTGTATTTATGACACCTGGGAAGGGAACATAGAGAGATGTTACCAGTCCCCCTCAATGGGATGGGTTCTTGTACGTCCTTAGCACTTCAGATCTAATATCTCTCTCTCTTGATCGTGTAGAAAACTGAGACAAAAATGGAACTCAAAGGGAGCTCACAAGAAAAAAGGTAGAAAAATATGACAATGATGGAGGATCAAAGCTAGACCAAAAGTATAGATCCAGAGCTATCTATAGGCAACAAAAGGTGGTGAGTGAATGGAAAAACCATTCTATTTATAAAAAAATATTGAGTTAGTCTAGATATTGGTGCATAATTAAAATATTATTAGCCAAATCTAGATCCAAATTTTGTGGAATATTTATTATATTTGCTGGAGGGAAAAATAATTTGAATTTGGTCAAATCAATTTATTTGTAAATAATAAATAAATAAATGTTTTATTTATTATTTTAAGAATGTGGTTGAATGATAATTAAATAAATAGTGATTTATTCAATTATTTATAAATGATTTAGTCAAATTTAACAAGGAATATTATTTAAATAATGTTTTAAATAATTATTCCTAGAAAATAATAAGATAAATAATGATTTATCTAATTAATTTTCCTATTTTGGGTTAAATATGACAAGGAATATTAATTAAACTATTTTTTAACTAATTATCCCTTAAGGAAAATCAAACAAATAAGGATTTATTCGATTATTCCTCATTGGGTTTCCTGTTTATACCATAAACAACTTAATAAATTATGGATTACTATGTTATTTTTCATAGTGAAAGAAATTTTACAAGGGTAAAATTGGTCTTCCATGGTGTACTTGGGTCCATCTAATAGTAAAAGGTTAGATGACAAAAAAATGGTGTAACAGTTACCTCCTAGTGTGCGAGCATTAGGAGAAAATTGTATGACTAAACTACATTGTAAGAACTCAATCACTAAACACCAAAGGGGGAGTCAAAGAGAGAGAAATATAAGGAAGACTAAAGCATGAGAGGAAAAGACCCCGAGGAGGTGAGACTTACACGTGTGGCAAGTCTCTTTTATGAGTGAGTACTTTTTCTACATGAGGCAGGGGAGGTATACCTATGCTTGTCAAGATAACAAAGTACAAATAATAATGCATCTAGTAAACAAGGCACTGAACTATATAGTACATGCTGGCATAAACATGGGCCAAATAATAACATGATAATGGATCCCACATACATATTGTGCCTAGGACAACATCCGGGACTTATACAGTAATATATGAGTACATGGGATATAAGTTCAACCAAAGAGGCCTTGTAATACAGGAAAGGGATATGAAAATCTGAATGATACATGCAAACTAAAGAGGCGCTGTAAGTGGCTGAGGACAAAACCATCAAATCTATGGAGATACATCCAAGGCTGTAGTAGAGAGGTCATCCGGGTATGTGGGGGGCTACTTGAAGGGCCACCACCTCATGAGGTCTGGAACATCTCACACACACCTGGGAACAACCGGTACAATCTGATGCATCACTGAACCATCGAGTATACGGATCTCGATCATTCCATGAGGAGCTGGAGCTGAGAAAAAATCAAGTCAAAGGGAATTAAAGAGTCCCTTTGCCTGATCCGAGGCATCAAACAAGAGTGGAAGTTGGAACCAAGGTATACCGCCCTATAGAACTGTCTTCTAGAATGAATAAGCTGATGTCGACAGAAGGAGGTCCGCCATAGGTGAGGAAATAAGGAATCCTCAAATAAGGAACTAGGGAAAATATTATAGTGATTGATAGACTAACACCAGGGATAACGGTGAAATGGGGGGTACTGAGTAGCAGTCAGATGACTTCCCTTGTTAGAGCATAAAGGGAATGGATGACTTGGAAGCTACTAACTCGACACCGAGGGGGATAGGGGATAGTATGAATGAAGGCCAAAATGTGTGACATGAGAGAGGAACAAAGAAATGAAGGATGGAGGACTATAGCGGGATACAAAAGGACCCAGGATAGACTCCATGAATGCAATGATGACTCAACTCAGATGCTCTAATCAAGGGCGACTCAATGATGCTGCCACACATAACAGTTCCAGTGGGGACCATAAAAACATTAGTACAAGATGGTTACTCATGAAGAAAATTGACATGAGCATGGAAACGTATGAAGGCAAGTGGTGCCCCAAGTACAAGTGTTGCAAGTGAAGAAATTCGATTTTTAGGAGTGGTGAAGTAACCCTTCTTGGAAAAAATGTGTCTGAGTGAAGTATCAAATCACAAAAAACTAAATGATACCAATTTGAGAGCTTGGTTAGAGATTTCCAATGGTGCTGATGGTTTTTGAAACCGAGCTACAGTTTGGTTGCAGCTGGCGAAAGAAAAATCTAGGGTTTCTCTTTTAATAAGGCATTTTCCCTCCAATTTGATTCATTTGAAAGTATAGCTGTTGTGAAAGTAGAAAGGAGAAAAGGCCCTAAATCTTGCGATGATCATAGTGGACAAACTAACCGTTGGAATAAATATCTATCAACTGCAGGTAAGAGGCCTAACCATACTCTCTCAATTCAATGGACTAAAGTTTCACATTAGGCACCCAAAGCTCAGGAACAGGCTGGGTTGTACTTTTTGGGGTGTGTTCTGCGACCTAGGTAGCAGGTACTCGGTAGAAAACTATGACCTGTCCCAGGAAATGACCTGAAAAGTGAAACCTATCAGAGAAAGGGGGTTTCAATGTTGTTTTTGGCTGAGAGCTACGATTTTTATGGTTGAGGGGAATAGGTGCCCCCAAGCATGCTATGGTCATGCCAAATGTATTTAGAAAAGGGGAGTCTGAACACATTTTTATGATGTGGTGGGCCATTTTTTTTCGTTATGGTTATGCAGTTCGAGAATGGCAATGGAGGATTACCAATCTCCTTTGGTACTGAATATATGAAGAAAATGGAATAAGTTTCTAGGTTGGCATACATGGTGTCACTATCCCAAAGGGTGGATTTGGAGATAATGAACTGGTGCCCACCTAGAAAACACACAGGTGGGTCAACAATAATGTCTATGGGACTGGTTTTTTGATGTAAGAAGAAGGAATGATGAGGGGGATCATCCCTAGAATGATCTGAAGTGATATGGGACTCTAGAGGTTCTTCTAAACGGGGAAGAGTGATGGTACTAGAGTCGACATGACCAAATGCACTATGAGGATTGTGGATAATTTCTTCTTTTGGACTCTCAAATATGGGTGCCCACTTACAAAAACATTGTGTGTCAATGTAATGACCACAAGGTGTATGTGGCTTGAATGTATGGTTTCAATGTAAGGGGGGAGAGATAAAGTCAGTGGTGGTGATTGCTTCCATAATGTCGTCATTGTAATAGAAGATGGGGTGACTCATGGAATAAATACCACCTGACGCGGTGAAGCTACCTAACTCATCATCATGAGAAGAGAGGTTCACATGTGCATCGTTGTAGAGGGTGACTGGAAAACAAGTAGATGAAGGATCCACCGATGTTGAGCCCAAGGTGGTCACTGAAGGGAGTTCAGATGAAACAAAAAGGGAAGTCATAGAGGGGTCTTCCACCATGGGTCTCATAGATGATGATAGGTAGAAAATGGTGGTAGAAGGCTCCGTCATATTGACATAAGGAGAGGGAATCTCAATGGGAGTAGGCGAGACCTCTGGTTCGGCCAAAGAAAAACTCGTAAACAAGAGAGAGGTGGACTCGTTGTGCTTGGCCTCGAATTGGAAGACGACTTCTAAAGAGGCATGGTATTCATTGAGGCAGAGACAAAGGTGGGTATAGTGGCCATGGAAAGCACACAAAGCACAAGGATGATTTTCGCGCAAATACTTGAGTTTCAGGACTAAATCAGGCATAGTGACATAAACCTCTGGGATTTTAGACTCTAGAAACACTTCGTTGACCATTGGTTTGATACGAGGAAATTCAGGAAAATGATGGGTGGCACGACCGACAACATCACACAAAGCACACGGGGGGGTAAGCTTTGGAGGATGAGGAGAAGCAGGGTTTTTCTGGGTGGCCTTGTCCTTATGTGCCTTCTTGTGAGCTTTTCCCCCCTCTCCTGAAGCTTTCAAAATAGGAGTAGGTTCCTGTTGAGGTGGCTGAGGCACAAAAGCAAAGGGAGGGGTCATGGTGATCGGTTGGACTGAGGTCAAAGCAGTATAAGGTTTTGGCTGACCAGGTGGGATAGTCGTTGGGGGGTAGATGTACCAGACTGGGATCCCTAGGGTCATGTTAGGGAGAGATAATTTGGCCATGATAGGTACCGAAAATACTCTAGAATCAGGAGCAAGAAATGGTATCTGATCATAGGGGTAGTGGCCAGACGAGACAACTCCAAGGTGGTTAAATCTAGGAGGAAATATTCCAGGAAGGTAAATAGGATCATGGACACTAGCTTCAGATGAGGGGCCTTCAAGATGGGGTCGAGGAGGATGAGTTGAGGTGCTAGGAGCAGGTTGCATAGGGCGGGGCTACTAACAAGTCAAAACAAGTTGCTTGTGGGTGGACCAAGATGATTGCATCATGCAAACATTCGGCGAGCTAGGGTCAAAGATAAGAGGAGAGAGACCAGGTAAAGTACCAAGCAAAGAGGAATACTTATAGAATCTGGGTGAAACGATGGTCAGAGGTTCGATTATTTATATATTAGGCACCGAAGAGATGATGGAATCAAGGGAGGTTTGAAACTTTGGTTTGTAATATGTCAACTAGTCAATGGTGAAAATATCTCTGTTATGAGGAAAGCACATTTTGAAAAAAACATCACATAATTGTAGCTACGACCCAATAGAATGTTTTAGTCTAAGGGGGCATCAATGGCTTAGACATCAACAGAAACATTCTTGCCCACAAGAGTAATGGGACAGTTGCAGAACATGCCAAGGTGCTGGGAAGAGTGTCATCCCACGCTCAGAGGGTGATAGTGGAAGGGGCCTACTCAGGAGATCCAAGTTGCTTCCAAACTGAAGCAAAAATTACACATGTGGATGCCCCCTCATCAATGGTACAATCGGAGATGTTGGCATTCCGGATCTTGACAGGGATTTGGAAGGTGATGAAAGCAGGAAGGGGAGGATGTTCTGACCGATCAATGTCGAAGACAATCAAAAAATCATTTGAAGGATTTGCATCACCTATGAAATTTAGTAGATCTTTCATTGTGAAGGGCACGACTGGAGGAGGTCCAGTGTTGTTATGGCAGCACTGGATTGCTCCAAATCATCTACTATATTATACGAATGAACAAATTTACCAAAAGCAGTGTTTAAGAGTAATGGTCCCTTGGGAATTTTGGTATGAGCCTCTGCCTTAGGTTGAGGGATTTGTAAAGGACCATTGGGTGTCAAAAGAGGCTCTGTGGGACCTGAATAAGGGGGCTCGGGGGCAGACATAGCGGGGGTCTTGTTGTACTGACGAGGTCGAGTCTGAAGATTGAGGTTTGTGATATTAGGTTGATCATAGTTTATCATGAGGATCTAGTAATCAGAGGTACCAGATGGACGCGGTTTAGTGGCTGCCTGACCTTCAGGGGGTTGGGTAGCCATGAATCCTTACTGGGGGAAAGGATTGGTAAACACAGCCGGCTGGATAGGTGCAGCATTGGGAGGAACCGAAGGGGAGGCTTACTGTCCTCAAGATGCTGCTTGAGCTTTCCATGTCTAACGCATCTGAGGTAAACGAGGACAATCGTGGGTATAGTGAAAATATACACCACAATAAGAACAAGGCTTATTCATGCGAACAGGCCTATCCTACTTGGGTTGAGTGCCCTGCTGCTGGTTAACAGTGTTAGATGCATTCCCTTGGGGATTGTTTCTTGGATTACCTCAGGCCGATTGGTTTTGGTTTCCTTTCCTCTTCTTTTTGGAAGTAGGAGGATTATTCGTGCCCTGTTGTGCATACAAATGACCCTGGGGGGTGGTGGTTGTTGTTGCAGGGGTTCAGAAGGTAAGGGAGGATGAGGTGCCAACACTAGAGGAGTTGGAGTACTATACTACGGATACGGATAATAAAGAGGTTGGGTAACATTGTGGTAAATAGGTTGGTAAAAAGGAGGAGGAATGATGTATCCTAGATACATGCTACTGAGGGGGGTGGGGCAGTGCTGGAGGAGTTTTCCCCTCCTTGAGGGAAACCATAACCCATGGGAGGATGAGTGTACACATGATAAAGGGCTCCAAAAATACCGTCGGTGGCATGGGATGCCCCTAGTGTGTTGGCACCACCGAGTCTAAGGAGATTAGGTAATATGGTATAAACATAACCAGACTATGTGTAGATTAGGTCAAATGTCAATGAAATTTGGAGGGCAGCTTCTTCGGTCTTAGGGAAACGAGATGTGACATATTTTCCAATAGCAAGGAAAAGGGATATGAGAAGCCAGTCTATGTAGACACGGTCTTCGAAGGTAGGGGCTCGACATGGGCTCTTTCTTCTTCACCATTCCTGGACATGATCGGATAGGTGGGTCACAGACGATTGATGGAAAGATGTAAAAAGTTCAGTACCAATTTCATAACAAAGGGGAAGCTGGAAGTAAGACAGAAAATCCTTGGCAAGAGTCACAAAAGTAGTATGAGAGGAGGAGGCCTGGTCGACATAACACTTAGAAGCCTCTCCAGTAAGCGTACACTGGAACAACCAAAGATGGATGGAGTCATCGGTGATGGAGTTAGATGAATACCACATGTGGAAAGATCGAACATGGTTTGTAGGATCCTCTCCAGCAAGACCTTCAAACTTGGGGATATCTGAAGGGATATTGGTTGGCATAGAAAGCCAACCAGGATCATGGTGTATGGGGTCATTGATAAACTGGTTAAAATTAGGAAGACTGAGGCCTGCCATATAAGAGAGTAAGGGAGCAGCCGAGATAGTTTTTTTTGTGGTCCCACTAGTAGTATTCTCAGCATTAGGGTCGGGGATACCACTAGCATTAGGTCCTAAACCAGGCATGGTGAAGGTGACAGGAGGAGAACTTGAGATAGAACCAGAAGAGTAACCCGATGAACCAGAAGCAAAGTCAGAATGGGGAATTTCGGGAGGGTAACTTGAACCCTATGTAGAGGAATAAGTCTTCCTAACGAAAACTGAGGATGGAGGCCAAGAAGTCTCTGGGATAAATGCCTTGGGGGTGCTATGATGGAAAATAGACACATATCACAGAAGGAAGAGAGACCAAAAAGGGGAAGGAGGTGTAGGATCAAATGAGTACAATGTCGAAACAAGGGCAGTGAGCTGCAGGATCAATTGATTACAATGTTATAGTCTTGCCCTGGCGGTGTAAACCAAGTTCTCTTCACTTAGGGTGTGCATGTATGTGATAAGTGTGTTAACTTTAATTTAAACCCAGACGTGTGTAGAGAAAAAAATAAAAAAGGTGTTTTATAACTGTAAAGAAATATACAAATAACAGTAAAGTAAACTAAATATGACAGAAGATAAATAACTAAAGATGCATCAATTTAAACCCAAGGGGGAGGGCTTCCCAACAACTAGTATATTGGTGGGAAAAATATAGTCAAAACACACAAGATGGCCAATGGATCTAAAATCAGGAGGGATAGGAATCTAAAGTTCAGATCTGCCAGAAATAAGTGTAGAGAACAATAAAAAACCAGAGGGAAAAATGCTGCGAAAAAGGTGGCAAAAGGCTACAACCTGGAGGGAAACGGAATGGACCCTAAAGGAGGACCAAAAAAAACTGAAAAGAGATGTTTTGGATGGATGAATAACCAATCTAAAATGGATCTGAAAGGAAAGGTTTAGATCTGAAAAAATGACTGAACACACTAAAATCTCAGATGACCTGCTTCAACTAAACTCCTCCTAAAAAGGCGGAAGCGTATTGAACCCCTAGGGGGCTTGGTTCCTACTTTAACGAGTAAAACAGAGCAAGTACAAGTCCAAGACAGGGAAAATTTTAGGGGCTAATATTCACAAGTGGGCTAATTTTCAATTTGTTTTCAAAAAAAAAGATTCGTTAATTTCCATTTTTTCTAAAAATTATTCGCCCAAATTTTATAGTATAAAATTGTTTTACCTTAAAAATCACCAAATTTTTAAATAGAGACTATATAAAATTATTAGAAATTTGAATACTTTTAGAAAAACATTGCCAAACATTTTAAAATTTCATTTTATGTACTAGTGAGATTCTCTAAGGTTTCTAAAATTTAAAATAAATTTACATCCTTAAAATTTTCCCTAGTCCAAGATGTGTGGAGAGGGAGGTTAGAAAACCATGAATAGTAGCCCATACAAACCCAGAAAAAGCACATAAAAATTCCCACAAAATGTTCAAGTCGCATTTTATGACCTGTTTTTGGTAGAGGCTGCAGTTTTCTGGTTGTTTTCTACACCCTGAAGGTTGAGGTCATAGGTTTTGGCCCAAAATGTGCAACCTACACTTTAGGCACTCTTAGGATCAGGTTTTAGAAAAACATTTCATCTCGGCTGCGGCTGATACCTATCACCTACGCAATAGGCCCAGAAACACACAAAAGTTAGAATTTTTATTGTTTTAGGGTTTTAAAGGTTAACAACATCAAGAAGTGCAAAATAATAAGTTAAATAGAAACCCTAAGGGTTGAAGCAGCTGGTCATGCAGGGATATGAAAAATGACAGCGGTCGTAATCATAAACCCTTGTGGATTCACCAGTTGTTAGTGTGAATTCTAATCGCAAGCATACGAAAAAAGCTCACTTTAGTTGTGCATAACAAACAACCCTAACATCAAAGATGGCTGCCAATTTCTTTATATCTCCAGTTAGTTGACCAAGAAAAATGTTACAAAATCCATATCTATGCAGTTAAAGACATTAAGCAACAAATAAAAGCAAGAGTTTCTCCATGCATCCAATAGACAAGACGATGATATTTTTAAATAACTTTATATTTATGACACCTAGGAAGGGAGCATAGAAATATATTACAAGTCCCCATCAATGGGATGGGTTATTGTATGTCCTCAATGCTTTAGATCTAATATCTCTCTCTCTTTTTGGTGTTGAAAAACTAGACAAAAATGGAACTTAAGGTGAGCTCACAAGAAAATAGGTAGAAAAATATGACAATGATGGAGGATCACATTCAGACCAAATATATAGATCCAGAGTGATCTTTAGACAACAAAAGGTAGTGAGTGAATGGAAAAACCCTTCTATTTATAACAAAATATTGAGTTAGTCTAGATATTGGTGCATAATTAAAATATTATTAACCAAATCTAGATCCAACTTTTGTGGAAAATTTTATTATATTTGTTGGAGGGAAAAATAATTTGAATTTGGTAAAATCCCTTTATTTATAAATAATAAATAAACAAATGATTTATTTATTATTTTAAGAATGTAGTTGAGTGATAATTAAATAAGTAGTGATTTATTCAATTATTTATAAATGATTTAGTCAAATTTAACAAGGAATATTATTTAAATAATGTTTTAAATAATTATTCCTAGAAAATAATAAGATAAATAATAATTTATCTAATTAATTTTCCTATTTTGGGTTAAATATGACCAGGAATATTAATTAAACTATTGTTTAACTAATTATCCCTTGAGGAAAATCAAACAAATAAGGATTTATTCAATTATTCCTCATGGGGTTTCCTGTTTAGACCATAAAAAAATTAATAAATTAAGGATTACTAAGTTATTTTTCATAGTGAAAGCAATTTTACAAGGGTAAAATTGGTCTTACATGGTGTACTTTGATCCATATAATAGTAACAAGTTAGATGACCAAAGATTGATGTAACATTTGTCACCCAAAAACCTTTGAGGAAACCTCCATATCATCACTAACTTTCCTTTGTTTTTAAAACCACTGTGACCTATCATCTAAAAACCCTAGAATAAGATAAATTTTGTCCTTCAAAAAGAATCCATGGAGAGTGAAACATAGAGAAATCAAAAAGTGAAAAATGGAGGACATCATTCAACATTTGATCCCATTAGTTTAAGTGAAATTAACGCTTCTCCATTTGTTAAGAAATATTTTGAAAATGTTGGATGTATGAAATTTTGTGAGATGATCACAGAGGTTGGATCTCATGTTGCTTTGACCAGCCTCTTTGCCCATAATTTTCACATAGACAAAGTTGTCATAGCCAGTGTGTAATTCAGTGTTTTAGCAAACCATATTTCTTCAGCCGCAGGTATTCCAAATCAGGGTGAAAATTGGTTTACGGGTATGGATATACAACATGATGATTACATAATGTTCCTAAAACCTAACCTCAAATATATTCCTGAACATGTTATTCCTTTAATATTTCTCTGTGACAAGTATGCCCCCTTAATGAAAATCATTATGAAATATATTACTTGTGAAGGGAGGTTTTCTTGAATGTACAAGTATCATGTTAGGTTTCTTATGCACTTCACCTCTACAAAGGCGCTTAATTTGTCCAATTTTCTATTTAGAAGTGTGGTGAATATGACTGAAAAGTTCAAGACCAAGCGAAAACCTCACATCACCAACCTATTCCATCATAACTTGATTAATATTTTGGTCATGCATCAGATTTCAGCCAAGCAAATCACCTCGGAAACATTCATGGATAAACTTTACATTGCTCCTGGTATTAGTCCCACTATTTTTCCAAGAAAAACAACACCATCAAAGTCTACAAAGCCCATGGAGCCTTGCTCATCAATAAAACAGGTTGAGATTTTAAAGAGGGCTAGGCCTGAGGTTACTCTCACCTGTAAGAGAGGCAGGAGGCTTGTGCTTTCTCCTCTAAAAGAGGAAGGGGCCAAGCCTATTTCACCACAGGGATCACCATTAGTTTTGCATGATGAGGAGGAACATGATCTTGATCTGATTGACCTAGAGGACCATGATGATCATGATATTTTTTATAGAACAATTAGACACAAGGAGTCTCAAATCAAAGAGCTCCAAGACAACCTAACAAGGGCTCAAATTTTCATCTCCTTTCTTGAGCAAGAAAACAGTCAATTGAAGACAAATCATTTCATCTTGAAATAGAGGTTATATGCAAATAAACAAGGAAGGGGAAAAAAAATGGCTAAACCTGATGACCTTGAACACCAAGGAAAGAGGAAGAGACCAATAAATATGGGTCTCAAGAAGGCTTTGCCGAAAAACATAGGACTAAATCCTACATGTGAGCAACTAAATTTTAAGGAGAGGATGGCTCAAGAAATCAATGAAGACAATGAGTTTTAGCTTGAAAAACTGAAAACTCACTTGGAAAAGCTATTGGAGACTACAAAGAGGGATAATAAGATTAAAAAATTCATGGTTTTCTGATGTCATACCATAAATCAGATTGCACATGTGAAAATTGGGCAATTAAAGAGAAAATTGCAAGAGGTCGAAGAAAAAGAAAAGGAGACAAGAAAAAGTGGGAAAGGAGTGAAATTGATGGCTAAAACATCCTTGGATGTTTATCATAACATTGAGAGTAGTCGAGGAATTTTTTTTTAAATTTTTGGAGAAATTTGAAATTTTGCTGAAAATGATGCACAGAAAGGTCGCACCAAGGTACGACCCTTTTTCTATAGACACCCAAATAATATTTTCTCTACATGTACACATATATATTCATGTGTACATACTAAATTTGAAAGGGTTTTTCCATGACAACTTCCCAATTTGATGAAAAACACAAAAATCCTCACCTTTTTCATGGTTCTGCCGCAAATTCTGGACTAGTGCAACCTTTTTGAGTGAGGTTGGAAAAAGAAGGTTTTGGAGGCCTTCCCTTGGGCATGTTTTGGAGTTTGATGGTTCATCAGAAATAATTCATGTGTGGCTACTCAAAAAAACTTTCAAAATGTATTTTTTACTCATACAGGTCAGTCAAAAGAAACCCTCAACTGGCACGACCTTTCTGCGACCTTTCTGCTAAATTGTTGTTTTAGTCAATTTTGGTGTGACCTTTCTATAGTCTGGTGCGACCCTTTTGTTTCTGGTGTGACCCATCTAGTTTGGAGACATTTTCATGCCATGAATGATATAAAATTCAATATATTGTAATTAATTAATTTTATCTTAGGATTCTTAGTTGGTTTTTTCCTCACTATATGAGAAAATTTGTAATTAATGAGGAGATAAGCTCTCCTAAACTTTGTATAAAATCTTGGAAATTGTTTTAACTATCCTAGTGTTTAGGTGAGGACTCATAAAAGTAATTTATGATGAGCCTTGAATGGGATTTTCAACCAGATGAGCTGTGCTATGATGTATTTTCCTATATTACAGAGTTTGTGATCATCTCCAAAGGTTGGATGTTGTGGAATTTATCGTGGAACACTAGTGTATTCAGTGATTTTGGTAGGAAATAATAGACAGAGTTTGCAGATATTGTGGTGGGATTCATGTGGTATATGTTTTAGCAGTGTCACTTCTTATGTTTTCATATGTTTGAAAGTATTTTACCTTCCATATTCATGTCCATGTCTTATGTGATAGATTTCTAAGTTTGATAAGAAGAATTCATTGATTTCAATGCTCTGTTTGGGAGAAGTTATCGCCGTTATGTTCACTTTCTTCTGATATAAAAAAATTCATGATTCTCATGCTCATTTTGAAACCCTAAAAATATACCATATTCACCAATATACTTTGAAAGTGCTAAAGTCTGTGCCTACCTTGCCCCATTACATTTCTGCAAGTTTGATTTTCAGTGCCCTGACCTAGTTTTTCCTAGACCTAATTCACCATCCAACGGAAAATCCAAATCAATAAAACCCTAAATATTACTATAAATATCCTAAAATCTCCATGATCTATTCAATTTGGATATGAATTTCATTAGGATATCCCTCTCATCCTAGTAGGGCTAGCTATTAGGTCAAAGTGGTTTGTGGTTACCTTTTCTAGTCTCCTTCTCAGCCTTCATAGATCATGTGGGTGATAAAATATTGGCGACCATACTGGAGAATAGAGTGACATATCCTCCCTAGTTGTACCATAATCTCATCAAATTCTAGGCCTGTGGATGATAGGCCTTAGTCTTCGTGAAGGTTGATCTGAAATTTGCAAAGAATCGAGTTACGAAAACAGAGAACATTCTGGCTTCGAGAAGATACACTAGATTGAATCGAGGTCCTCATCCAACTTCTCCAATTAAATATCTAGAGAATATTTTTAAGAATTAGAGATCCCAACACTCTGAATTTCAGTCGAATCCTTCTCCATTGGTAAGATCTTCCTCATTACCTACAAAATTTTGATCTCTCCAAGACATACCTCTTGATTTGAAGTTTGAGTTGTCTCTATTTCGATCAAAGTCTAAAACTTCACTGTCAAGATAGTTAGTGACCCATTAAGACTATCTGAAGTAAAATCATTTTATGAGGTGGTTTTTTATTCCTTTGAACTTGAAGATATTTTACATTATGAAGAATCTAAATCCGAATTAGAATTTGACAGAAAATTCTAGAGTCAATTTTATAGGCTTGAAAAGTTAGCTAATCAACTTCAATAGGCATCTGAAAAAGCCATCATCCAATACTAACAAGATTCATTATTCATTACGAAAAAATCCTAATCAGTTGGTGCCTCCTCCTCCATCCCTTATAATTCATTACCTTCTCAGCCTACCCCTCTCATTCTAACTCTTGCACCACATTCATTAGGAATCATGGCAAGATTTTCACCCCCAGTCCTACCCACTCAACTTGCACCCTTGCCACAAGGCTATGGCCAAAGACTCCCTCTCTTTGATGATAGTTATGAAATTAGTGCAAAACAAAATTTAGTCAAAGTCACTGATTTCATCTACCTAGAAGAGATATATTCTCATGAAGCCAAGATGAGAATAATTTCCCAAAGCTTCTCTGGAGATGTTAAAAATTGGTTTATATATTTGACTTCAATTTCTATAATAAACCCTGAACAGTTGGTTGATGCTTTCATAGCCCAATGGGAAGTAAAGAAGAACCCATTGCAGATTCTTTCTGAGTATGACAACCTGAAGAGGAATCCAAATGAATAAGTTCAAGATTTCACTTCCCATTTCAACTGAGTGTACAACTGAATTCCAAATGAGATAAAACCTCCCTAGGTTTGGCTCTCTTGCACTATCGGGATGTATTTAATCTAGATGTGGCATACCGGCTCTGAGAGAGAAGTCTTGCAACACTAGAAGATATTCAAAGTAATGTAGTTAGTGTGGAAGAAAAATTTTCGATTAAAAATTCAAAGACAAAGGGTGAGATAAAGGTAACAATCAAAGAATAAAAATCCTCCTCCTCTGAGGTAAAATCAGATACTTTGATCAAGACAGTGGAAAGAATGGTTGACATAATTTCCATTACATAAAGACAACTAGAAGCACATGTTATAAATCCTAATTTCAAGGGACAACAACAACAACCTCAATTTAAGATCAAGAAAAGAGAACAAAGGGCTCTTGGGTAGCCAACATAGCAGTAGATTCAGACACCTTTGCAAAAAAATTATGCTCAAGGGGTTGAAGAAGAAGATGAGATCGCCAATCCATATTTTTGACAGAGGATGAAGAGTACATTGAGAAATAATATTTTCCTAAAGATTAATATTACATACTTTCCAATGATCATGATTTGTAGGTTGAGTCTGATTATTATGAGCGGGGTTATTTAAATTAAATCATCTCACAACATAAGCAATATTCATTTATAGGTAGATATTTTCCTGTCACTCCTACTCAGAAGAGGGCATCCCAACAAAAATATACTCAGTCTAAGCAAACTCATCAAGGTAATTAGAACAAAGGAAAGGAACCTGCAGCTGAAAATCAGAGAAATATCAATCATCCATCTACAAGAACACCAAGTAAAGAAAAATAAAGTCAGAAGAAGGAAAATACAACAAAGGATCAACCCAAAAAGAGATACACCACCATTAAAGAGGTATATAAGTCCAATCTTTTTAGCCTAGAAAATAAAATATCAAAGTTAAAAGTATTTATCCCTTTAACTGAGCTTGTCAAAAAAAATTAATATAAATCTCACGTGGCCAAAATGTTGAAATTAGATCCTTTGTCTAATATGTTAAATGTTTAATATGACCAACCTGAGCTCATTTTTGTTCTAGCCATAGATGGCTAGTTAGAGGATAGTGAAGTTCCCCCATTTTATTTGAGTCTGAAAATTCATTGGTGTATCCTTCATAATTCCATGCTTGACTCTCGAGCTTCCCATAACCTGATGCCGAAGGCCATTATGGAGAAATTGGGCCTGTAGATAACCTATCCTTACCATGATCTCTATTCCTTTGATTTTGGTAGAGTTCATTGCCTTGGTCTCATAAAGGATTTGGTAGCTTCCCTTGAACAAATCCGAACAAAGAATGTCTTGATGAATGTGGTGGTAGATGATATACCTCCACAGTTTGGTATGTTACTATCAAGGTCTTGGGGAGCGAAGTTAAGAGGTACTTTGCAACTGGATTTCTCTTATGCCACCATCATGGTTTTCAAACAATTGAGGAAGTTGTACCGAGAAGAAAAGATGAAATACATGATTACCAGCAAAGAGAAACCCAAAAATCATCCTATTAATGTTGTACATATAGATCTTGAATAATTTTTTTTTTTTTAATGATAGTGCTTTGAATGATGTAGATAGTCAGCTCATAGAAGTAGAAGAAATTCTAGAAATTTCCAATAGTGTTAGAGCTGTTTTAGAGGAGAAAAACGGTAAACAACCTAGTTCTTCAGAGCACTCATCAGATAAGTTAGAAAAAGGTTTATAAAATATTGAAGAAGTGGCCTGAAAAGATGAGATAGAATAGAATACATATTTCCAACATCTTGATGATGAAAATGGTCTTTGGACCATGGACTTTTATGGTGTCTGTAATGTTCCCAAATCGGAATAGCTAGAAATACATGGCTGAAAATACATTCTCCAGAAATGGAGGCAGCAGGATTTGAAACCAGGACCTGGATCCCTTAGATAAATGTGTCTAAGAATGAAATCCAAGAGGTGGATCCAAAGAAATCCTTCTAAGGTGGTTAAACCGATCTACCACACTTATATGTCCTTAGAAAATTCTCGGTGAGGGACTACAACAATGTATGAACATAAAAATGGAAAGATAGAATTATTTTACTAAGCCATGGCACATGAAGAAGTAAATAGCTTACCAATGAATAATATAGAATTAAATGTGTACAATTCTTTGAGGATTCAAACACTCAAGCTTGGAAATGAAAGCCTCAACAAGACAAGTACATGAAATGTGACAAAACACTGCTATGCAGTTATGCCCTAGCTATGACTGCACAGTTATGAATGGATACTGCAACATAAAAAATGTAAATACAATGATATATCAATAACAGCTCAAATAAATAGGGGGAGAAAGCTCTCAACCCCTAAATATACTAATACAACACCAATACACAATCCTTAGAAGGATTGGTTGCAATACATGTACAAATGGAAATTCTGCAGAAATGTCGGAGTTGCTGGGCAGCAGGTGCAACTCAAACTAAAAAAATATGGAGATGGCTGAATAAGATGTCCAATATGCAGCAAACCTCCTCCAATAGATTTCCCAAGTACAAGGCTGATCCTAATACTGGAAATCTTGCCCTCCAAAATGCCAGTGCAACCTCTCACTACAGATGCACTCTAGAATAACGCAGTCAAGGCACTAGACTGTGCTGTAGGAGATAGAGAATGATTGGCTTGGTGCCAAATATGTGCAATCAGCTCAAAAATCCCTTTCACTAACCTGCCGGAGCAAGATAAACTCCCTCCTCTGAAACATGAGCCAAAGAGAAGTCTTGTGGAACCCTCCACTGCAGTGCCCCAACAACACTGCGTTATACTTGAGCAGAAATAATGCAGTATCTGAAGAATGGCTTTGGCCTTGAGCCAATATGTGGAGAATATGAACTGAAATCCTTCAAGAGGCCTCTCAATAAGGAGAGTAATTCCTAAACAGGAATCCCTCGTGCTAAGTAGCACTGCAACTCTACTGAACAACTGGAGTGTGCAATTTGTCTGAATAGACAAAAAATCAAATGATCCAAGATATCTATCTATGGCTGCCTCCTCCTCTTCTTATACAAGTGAATGCCTCTTTTCCATGGACCCCGCACATTAGGATTTCCTCCGCAGGGAATCTTTCTCCCTCCAAAATTGTGTTGTCTTCTCATTCAAGCTACACCTTTAGGCAACGTTGTTGACTAGGTCAAACTTGACCTTGTCCTCATGCAATTGCCCCGTTTCACACTGGAAGGTGAAAAATTAAGCTGCTCCATTGATACTTTTCACATTATGAAGGATCTTATTCCTACTCATGGGCATTTTACCCATTTTATTCACCTCCTAAGTGAAATTAGCAAAAATTAATGTTCCAATTTTCTTCATGAAAATTTTGGAACATTAAAGTCCTCCCCTCTCAAAGATTGCTTGTCCTCATGCAAGTGAAAGGATAGACTGAGTTATTTTCTTCTCCTCTCCCTGTAGCATCCCTGTATGATGATCTCCTCCAAGGAAAGTGATGCTATCTCATCAATCAAATCTCCACAATGCTCCTCCTTAGCATATATGTCAGCTATCAAGATATCATCATGTTAGAGTGAAATACTCAAGAGGATAACGAAGTGATGTCTAGAGGTCCCCTTGAAGAATGGGATCTAAAATATAATGGGAACTATCTTTTCCACATGGATCCTCCATCTCCAAGATATGAGCCATGCAAAATGAGCCACCGTACAACTAGGCAACTCCTGAAAGCTGTCATCCACCTTTGGCTCCGAAAAAGTAGGTGGGATGAAAATCTGCTCATGGTAGACAATGTAGCCTACCCCATGTTGTCCATCTCTCCACTTATGATAAGTGTAGAGTGCTGGCTGTCCATGGGCTCCAATAATTTTTCCCTTAAGTGGAAAAAAGAGGACTAGACGTCCAAATATCTCTCCCCCAACATTGTAAATCAAGCTGGCCCAAGTATCCCCATATATGATGAGTTGGAAGTCATCATCATATGGCATCTCCTCCAACATATGGGTCACCTCATAAAGAGACAAATGTGCTATCAAGGTGACCATATCATATCCCGTGTTCCCCTTAGAACATGTAGTGCAAAAAATGTGAGGAATCTCTCCCTCCAAGGACACATCCACACAATGTGTCTCTCTCCCAAGCATGCTCCTCATAAAGACAGAAAAAATAGAACCATAGGGAGAAAAAATGAGAATTATACTTGCTGCCATATGAAAAAAATGAGAAGGACAGTGGCCCCTCAGATGCAACCAACACAACTTGACCCTCAATTGCAATAGAGAATGATAAAATAAGTGGCTTCTCAACCACTTGCCTGCTGCTCCAATCTCCTCATACGTATGGAGGAAGTGAAAAATGCAATATGTGTAATGAACATATCCTCCATAATATGTCTCTTCCCCAAGTCCTCCTAGGGAATGGCCATCAATCATGCTCATGGAACCATATAAACCATGTGGTATAGAAAAAAGAATGCTCCTCCTTGGAGCATCATCCTACACAAGCATGGTCAAGGGATGCATACATACATTATACAAATAATCATGTAAACCATAATGAAGACCCTTACCATATCTCCTGCTCATACAAATGGAGTGGCTCATAAATGAACCTCCTCTCATCCTCAAATTCGAAAGAGGTGGCTGTGTTAACTCTCTCAAAGAGTCATGTCTCACCCTCATCTCCATCAGGTCCATGCATCTACTCATATGCTGATATATTTCCTCCTCAAAGCCCATCCAAAAATACCCCTCCATGATGGTGTGGTATGCTCTCATAGAACAAGTGGGGCTGAAAAGAAAATCCTCCCGAGTTTCTTGTAGAAACTTCTCCTTGATCTTGGAAGCTCTAGGAAACAATATCCTACCATGATAAAATATGACCCCATCTCTGACTGAATATGCCTCCTCATGCAACTGGCCATCATAGATCATGCAAGTAAAAATATCCTTGAAATACTCCACCAACAGCTGGGAGCTCCAATGTGGATCTAATCTCCATAGTGACAGCGCTAATGATCTATCATGAAGAGCATCTGTCATATGGTCATCATCTCCTTTGAAATCTCTCATGCTAAAGATGCAAGTTGGAAGGTTTCTGTCCTTCTCTTGCTGCTTCTTCCATAGCACAAAATCTCAAATGCAAGTGGGTACTGATGATGTTGAGAGAATGCTCTCTCTCTCCTTGAGTCTACCCCAGACTCCCAGCACTATATCAAGCTCTCTCCAGGTATCAAACCTCCTGAAATAAATGATTGGTGCCCCAAAATGTGAAGCATCCATCCTCCTTTATTGATCCAGTGGTCTCCTTCACAAAATTCCTCCATGCAATGAGACATCAACATCAAGAGATCATTGAATAGATGAATGGAGATAACCCTCCATGCTTCCACTGCGCAATCCAATGACCTTCTTAGGTGCATAAAACTTTAAAAATGAATAGGGATGTGTAAATATCATCTCATGACACTTTTTCTTCTCCCTATCTCCTCCTTGTGTCTCCATGGTTCCACACCTCCTCAGTAATGGCACAGATAAAACATGAGTTGTGCCTTGATCTCCACACATGAGATCCTGGGGACTTCCTTGCAAAGATGCAATCATCCCTCTATTTGGAATAAGAGCTCCTCTTTCCTCTACATGAGGTGTTATATCAACTCCAATTCTAACAGCGTTGTTCTCCTCAATCTCTACAACATGAATGGTCAACTCTCTAATGAATGGATCCCTTTTTGAAAAAGAGATCTCCATGCTCCTTCGCTCAAAGGTGTGATATGAAAACTTTTCTTCCGACAAAGTATGGTGCAAGTTTTCATGCAAGGGTTGTCCTTGAGTTTTCTTATTTACTCCTACCATGTGTGTCTCATGAATATTTTTATAAAATCTTCTCAGAAACGCCTTAGTGAAATTTGCATAAGTTTCAATGTTTACATTTCTCAAAGAAAAAGATTCAAAGATCCACCAGGAAAAAGCCTTACCTCTCAAATGCAGCGCTGCAACTTTGATGGCTTCATCCTTTGGCATTTGGTGTTGTTGCAAGAAGGTATCTAACTCCTCCACCCAAGCTTTGGCTGAACATACAAGTGAACCCTCAAAGGTAGATAGATGAAATCTATCCTGCTGCTCTTTTCCATTCACCTTCATCTTGAAAAACTCTGAAAAACTGAGATGATCTTAGAATTTATGAGTTTGAGACTCATACTCCTTCAATAAATCACTAAGGGTTTCCCTCCTAGCAACCTCTTCTTCTCTTTCCACCTCTCTTCCGGCAATCCTGGGAATGTTACTGCGCTGTACAAGATGGTGTGTAGTTGCATGCTCACACTCTTCCAATCTAGATTTTGCCTTTGAATCAAATCCTCTAGGAGATTCTATATACTTCCTCTGGATCTCCTCATACTCTACATGGATCATATATACAGATTTAGGAAGAAGCTTGGTAATATTATCCCCTTTTTATTTTTCTTCTCCAAAATATGGAGTCTTTCTTCTGCTTATTTCTTTGTCTCCTTAATGAGAATAGTAAGTGCAGGGTTATTCCTCTTCTTTCTGCATATCCTCCTTGGAAAGGTTCTTCATGGATCTAAAATATGATGATATTAAACTCATCCTATTCAATATTTTGATCTTCTTGGGCTTAGACTCACAGGATGAGCCAAGAAATCAGCTCTAATACCACTGTAATGTTCCCAAATTGGAACAGCTAGCAATCCATGGCTGAAAAACACATTTTCCAGAAATGGAGGTAGTAGGATTTGAAACCAAGACCTGGATCCATTAGATAAATTTGTATAAGAATTAAATCCAAGATATGGCTCCAAATAAATCCTTCTAAGGTGGTTAAACAAATCTACCACACTTAGATGTGCTCAGAAAATGCCCGGTGAGGGATTGCAGCAATGTATGAACATATAAATGGAAAGATATCGTTATTTTACTGATCCATGGAACATGAAGAAGTAAATAGCTGACCAATTAATAATATAGCAATAAATGTGTACAATTATTTTAGGATTCAAACACTCAAGCTTGGCAATGAAAGCCTCAACAAGACAAGTACATGAAATGTGACAAAACACTGCTATGTAGTTATGCCCTAGCCATGACTACGTAGTTATGAATGGAGACTGCAAAATAAAAAATGTAAATAAAATGATATATCAATATCAGCTCAAATAAAAATGGGGAGCAAGCTCTCAACCCCTGAAAATACTAATACAACACCAATACACAATCCTTAGAAGGATTGGCTGCAATACATGTACAAATGGCAATTCTGTAGAAATGCTGGAGTTGCTGGGTAGCAGCTGCAACTCAAAATAAAAAAATATGGAGATGGCTGAATAAGATGTCAAATATGAAGCAAACCTCCTCCAATATATTTCCCAAGTACAAGGCTGATCCTAATACTGGAAATCTTGCCCTCCAAAATGTCGGTGCAACCTCTCATTGCAGATGCACTCTAGAATAACGCAGTCAAGGCATTGGACTACACTGTAGGAGATAGAGAATGATTGGCCTGGTGCCAAAGATGTGCAATCAACTCAGAAATCCCTTTCATTAACCTCCCGGAGCAAGAGAAACTCCCTGCTCTGAAAGATGAGCCAAAGAGAAGTGTTGTGGAACCCTCGACTGTAATGCCCCAGCAACACTGCGTTATACTTGAGCAGAAATAATGCAATATCTAAAGAATGGCTTTGGAATTGAACCAAGATGTAGAGAATATGAAGTGAAATCCTTCAAGAGGCCTCTCAAGAAGGAGAGGAAATCCTAAATAGGAATCGCTCATGCTAAGCAGCACTACAACTCTGCTGAACAGCCAGAGTGTGCAATTTGTCTGAATAGACAAAAAATCAAATGATCCAAGATATCTCTCTATGGATGCCTCCTCCTCTTCTTATACAAGTGAAGATCTCTCTATGGATGCCATGGACCCCACACATTATGGTTTCCTCCATAAGGAATATTTCTCCCTCCAAAACTGCATTGTCTTCTCATGCAAGCTACACCATTAGGCAGTGTTGTTGACTTGGTCAAACTTGACCTTGTCCTCATGCAATTGCCCCGTTTCACACTAGAAGGTGCAAAATTAAGCTGATCCATTGATCCTTTTCACATTATGAAGGATATTATTCCTACTCATGGGCCTTTTACCCATTTTATTCACCTCCTAATTGAAATTAGCAAAAATTAATGTTCCAATTTTCTTCATGAAAATTTTGGAACATTATAGTGCCTTAGGGAAAGATGGTGTAGGTAGCTCAATTTGGATCCATAGACCTCTTCATCAGCCAGGTAAAGTTCCAAAAAGTGTAATATTATGTTCATATAAGTTGGCTTTTGATTTTTCTAACAATGAGGTTGAGTATGAGGCATTGATCACCGGCCTCAAAATCCTAAAGAAGTTGGGCGCAAGAATAATTTTAGTTTATGGCAACTCTGAGCCTGTGATCAAACATATAAAATTGGAATACTGAGCCAAGAATCCATGAATGAGAGCATATCGAAATGTTGTACTGGATATCCTAAATATGTTTCCTAAATATACATTGTCCCTAGTACCAAGAAGTCATAATCTCATGGAAGATTCTTTTACTACAACAACAAGTAATTTCAAGATCCCCATATATTCTAATAAGAAATTTGAAATTCATGTCAAACATCAACCAACTGTCCCTGAAAACTTGCGGTATCGGAATTTTTTTGGGATGAAAAACTAGTAAATAATTTTCTGCAAAAAGAAGGTGAATTTGAGAATTATTTTATTGATGAAGTTTATGGCAAATATGATCAAGTCATAGAAGCCACTCAGGTTGATGTATTATAGTTGAACGATAACAACATTCCAAGGGGTCTTGTACCTTTGGAAGAATTTTTTTATTAGGATGATGTTGATAGGAAACCAACCATGGTTCCTACTGAGAAATGTGTCGAGGATGTGAGCATCGAAACAACAAAAAATCCCAATATGGTCAAGTTGTCCAATTCTTTATCTCCAGAGGTAAAAGAAAAATACATTTCATTATTGTCTGAATTTTCTGATGTATTTTCTTGGGACTATGTAGACTTGAAATTTTATGATAATATCATTCAGCATAGAATTCTGGTCAAGCATAACCAAAATCCATTCAAACAAAAGCTGAGAAGAATCAACCCAAGGTTGTCATTGAAAGAGAAAGAGGTGAATAGAATTTTCAAATCTGTCATCATTGTTCCCATCAGTTTTCTGATTGGATGTCAAAATTGGTTCCAGTAAGGAAGAGAACTAGAGAAATTAGGCTTTGCATTGATTTTAGAAACTTAAATAAGGTGTCTCTGAAGGATAATTATCTCCTTCCCAAGATGGATCATATTCTAGAGAGAGTGGTTAGGGCTTCCCGAATGTCACATCTTGATGGATATTTTGGATACAAACATATTTTAGTACACAAGGATGATCAAGACAAGACTTCTTTCATGACACCTTGGAGCACATTCAAGTATGATAAAATCCCATTTCAACTCAAGAATGCAAGGGCCACCTTTCAGCTGGAGATGGACATAGCCTTTGCAGATGAGAAGGATGTTTTCTTAGTTGTGTATCTTGATTATCTGACATTTTTTTCTCATTTTGATGATGGGAATTTGTATAATTTGAGAATTGTATTTCAGAAATGCACGAAATTTGGGATCTCATTTAATCCCAAAAGGAGTCTTTTTGCCATGGAGGAGGGCAAGATTCTTGGTCATATCATCTCCAAAGATGGAATCCAGATTGACCCTTCTCACATTGAGGCCATTCGAAAAATTGATTTTCCACGCAGCAAAAAAGAGATTCAATATTTCAATGGTAAGATCAATTTCTTAAGCAGATTTATTCCAAATATGGCCAAGCATCTTCGAGAAGTGACCAACATGCTAAAGAATGAAAATGAGGTAAAATTGTCTCAGGATGCCCAAAAATCTTTTAATTCAGTGAATTTTTCCTTAAATACAACTCCTATTCTAATTAGCCTATATCATTCCATTGATTTCATCATATTTTCATTTTCTTATGAACATACCTTGGTTGCAGTTTTGATGCAAAAGAAGGATAACACCAAGAAGCCAATAGAATTCTTCAGCTATACCATAAGGGATGCATCCCTTAGATATAATATAATTGAGAAGCAAGCCTTGGCCCTCATAAAGGCATTGAAGGATTTCCAAGTGTATATCCTTCATTCACATATTCTAGCTTATGTTCCCAATGCAGCAGTGAAGGATGTTCTCATGCAGACTGATCCAGAAGGGAGAAGAGGGAACTGGATAGAAACAATGTTAGATTATGACCTCAAGAAAAAGCCCAAAATCTGATCAAAGGTCAGGGATTAGCCACGCTCATGGTTGAATCAAATTTAAATGCTCTAGATATCAACCTCATTTCAGTTTTGTCTGATGAATGACAAGAAGGCACACTCATATAGGTATCTAATATTTTTCTCTCATCTCCTTGGTATTCCGACATGATATATGTTCATCAGCATCTTAATCCTCCTTTAGGCATGTCTAAAAGTAAGGGTAGGTCATTGAAGTTGAAGGCTTCCAAGTACCGCATTTTGGACAATGCTCCTTATTGGAAAGACCCAGGAGGTGTCTTGCTGAACTGTTTAGTAGAATATCAAGCCAAAGAGGTAATGAATGATTTCCATAAGGGAGATTGTGGAGATAAAATATTTTGGAAAATCACGGCTAATAAGGTGTTGAGTGAAGAATATTATTGGCGAACTCTTTTTACAAATTTATATAAAATAGTGATGAGTTTCCATGAGTGTCAGATATTTCAAGGTAAAATAAAGCTTCTTCCATTACCTTTGAAACTTATTTCCATGCAAGCACCTTTTCAGCAGTGGGGCCTTGAATTTATCAGATAGATTCACCCTACATCATATGCACAACATAAATGGATCTTAACAGCTACAGAATACTTCACAAAATGGATCGAAGCAATCCCAACAAGGCAAGCAATAGATTTAGCAATTATTCAGTTTTTGGAGACTAACATTTTGTCTCGTTTTGGTTGTCCTCATAATATCATTACAAAAAATGTGGCTGCATTCAAGTCGAAGAAAATGGTTGAGTTTTGTGACAAGTACAACATGAAATTGGGGCACTCAACCACATATTATCTGCAAGGTAATGGATTGGAAAAATATTCTAATAAATCTTTGATTAATATCATAAAGAATATGTTGGAGGAAAACAAGAAGAACTAGCATAAAAATCTTGTTAATGCTTTATGGGCGGATAGGGTGAGTAGTAAGAAATCAACAGGAATGTCTCCTTTTTAGTTGGTATATTGAGTAGATATTATTTTTCCTACTTTACTTGCAATCTCAGTTATGAAGTTGCTACAAGAAGCAGGAAGTGAAGAGAATGATGTGCAACGCTGGATAATTCAGATGATCCATCTTCATCAAATAAGAGATGAGGTTTTTCATAAAAACTCAAAACTTCATGGAAAGATAAAGAATGTATATGACCAAAAGGAAAAGGTAGATGATTCTAAGATTAGAGATGTGGCCCTCCATTGGGATGCTAGAAATGAGGAAAAAGGGAAGCACGGAAAATTTGAGAACTTGTGGAAAGGACCATACAAGATTTCAGCCTCTCGCAGACAATATGCTTTCCAAATGGAAGAAATGAATGGAGGATATTGCTTAGGATGACTAGTTAATGGTAGGATCCTTAAGCATTATATTTTCCGATGCATATTTCTAAAAATTTCCCAATTCCATTGTATATATTACTTTAATTTTTTTGCAAAGTTTGAAGCAGAGAATCATCTGAGCTTGGAGCCTGAGGTGAAGGCCATAAAGTTTCATTGGTTTTATGTTGTTTTAAAGTGTATTCAAATTCAATTCATTCTAGTCTTAAGTTAGTTTATTATATCGAGATTTTAGTATTCAATCCGGTTTTAGCTTTTGACTCCATGCCTAATGGTTAGGCTACTTGGTGTACGATGTTCTTCATAGCTCCAAGGAGCTGCCATCCCCAGCTGGAGCCAATGTTAGTGTCAGTATTTTCATCCTGTCACTAGTGATCAAATGGACTCTTATCATGTTTTAATAGGGTCCCTAAGTAAATTTTTTGTCATTTCAATAATTCTTCAAGGAAAAATTTGGTCGGAGGGCATTAGGTCTAGGAATGTTTCCACTCTTTAAAAAAATTTAAATTGTTGGTTCATGTCATCAAATAAAATAAGCGTATTATCATTCAAAGTTTTTCATTATCATTTCAGTCATTTCCATCATGATTTCATTCACTCAGAAGTCTCCATTAGGTCATTAGGGTTGGAAGGTCATTAAACTACCATTTCATGCAAAAATCTAACAGTTGGAGGCGTGGTAATAGGCAACTATTTTCAAATAATTTTGATTTAAAATGTAATTTATGTTTTTTTTATATGTAATGATGGTTCTAAAGTTCCAAAATTTCAAAAAAAGCCAAAAGTTCAAAAGGAAAAGGAAAATTGGTTAGGTGGGCCATCCTATCACATTAATTACTAAGACAACAAAAGAAAATATAAAGGCATATGTAGGAGCTAAAGTAACTCATTTATACTCTTCATATCTTTTGTTCCCCTTGACATGACTGTGAAAATCAAAAGAAGGTGAAAATTGTGAAAGGAGGATTTTTCTACAAGTTTCAGAGAGATGCGACCTTTCTGAGACCTTTTTGGAGAGGTGAGACCTTTTCGCGGCCTTTTTGGTCTAGCATGACCTTTTCACGACCTTTTCAGCCAGTGTGACCTTTTTTCGACCCTTTCATTACCTTTTTGCGACCTTCCTGGAGAGCTAACAGGGTTTCGAAATGTGGAGTTTCTTCATGGTTTCAGATCAAGCTTCAGTGTTTTTCTAGCCTCCTAAGAGTGTTCAAAGGTCCATTAAGCTTAAAAAATCAGTAAGTGGTCATATAAACTATATTTTGAAGCAATTTTATCAAGGAAAAAGTCATTTCTTCTTAGGGGTTTCTTCAGCAATTGTTTCACCAATTTGTGTTCTCCATGATTTAAATGAAGGAAACCTAACTTTTATTCACTTATACTGCTATCACTCTCAATTTTTAAAATTTGTTTGATAGGATCATCATAAGCTCCACCTTGTTGCATTAGGTTAGATCAGTCATTTGATGAGAAATTCACTTAATCATGTTTATTATAAGTCATAGATACTTCATTAGTCTTGTCATTAGGGTCATAGCCACAATAATACACCTTGGGTTCACTTGCATAGTCATCAAATTTAAAAAATGAGTCACTTGTCTATTTTTTCATAGTTTTGTAGTGAATACAGTGGCAGAACAATGGATTTCACTATGAAACTACCTAAAATTTCCATAGCAAATATGCCAAAATAAAATCGATGAATTGTATTTTTCTATTGGTTTTTGGGAAAGGTGAGATCAACCTAGTAAGTTATGAAAGTTATCCAACATGTGAAATCATACGTGCTTGTAATCATTACACTTTCATTCCTCCATTTGTCATTTTCCCTCTCATATTCCAATTTCATATTTTTAAACAAATTACCCAAGATGCTCTCTTTCCTTAACCCTTCATAATTTTCATGTACCAGTCATTTTTCACCTTAGAAGAGTTTATCTTTGTGGCAAGTAGCTTGCTGTCCAATTTGTTTCTTTATAGGTGTCATAGTTTTAAGAAGGCAACTTGGTTATAAAGGGAGATGGTCATGAAGAAGAAATAATACAAAGGAGGATTTGTTGTTAGATAGGAGCCCATGGAACATAAGTTATTCATGAAGGACCCTAGCTTTTCTGAAGCATTCACCAATTCATGTTGCTTGAATTTCTGTTGGAGCTACAAGGGAATTTGTTGTGTTTTTGGATTGTGTGAGCAGCCAACTTAAAGAGAATATTATGGATTAAAAGAGATGAATTATGAAATATTGAGAGGGGTTATTGTCAAGAATAAAACAAGGAACAACAATGTCTTTCAATTCTTTCACATGTGCTAACAATTTTTATATTTGAAGATGTATTTGGGACCTATTTTCAGAATTCAGAATTTTCTTGTTTTAGACACGTTTTTCTAATGCAGATTCCTAATAGTTGGAGATGGTTTTTAGAAAACCAAGAGAGGGTTTTCTTCAAGACGAACTTATATATAGAAACTCCTCCCATTTTTAAACAACTATCAAGGATAGGGAGATAGGAGGTCATCTCTGAACCCTATTTTTTCATTAAAAAACAATCATTTTATTGGTAAATAAACTTGCTAAAGGTGAAAATGATGCTTTTTGAAGAGGGTAAGAGGAATTTTGAACCAAGTTTGCCTTATCATACTTCATCATATTAATTTGCAGACCTACAGGTGATTTTTTTAAGAAAAGGGGAGAATTTTGAACATTCTACAAATTAGGCACTTTCATAGCGAGGTCTAGGCTTGAAGCCCAAAATCTGCTACGAAACTGCTGTATGTGATTATATGACAAAAATCATGGATAAAATCAAATTCAAAGCCTAGAAAATTTTCTTTTTAGCTCTTTTAACCCAACAAACATGTCCACATCAGCAAAGAGAGCTAACAGGTGGCAGAGGATGGTGAACTAAATTTGGTACAAAATGTTGCTACGAAATTTCTTTGAATACCCTGTTTCTGCAGCAAGTAAATTTTGAAGAAAATTTGGGTTTTAATGATTCATTGGAGGTCATATAGCCACATGTAAAGGTCAAAGATAGTCAGAGGAATGTTTTTCATGCAGGTTTGGTCTTCGACAAAGCTGTCTAGCTCATCAGTTCATCATGGAGGCATTATCATGTGTGATAGCACCATTTCCTTAAAAATGGAAAGATCAGTTTCACAAAGATAGTGAGTGCATTTATATCTTGGTCATGGTCAGTGATACTTAAGCACATGATCCTTTTCGATGTAAATAGGTTTTCCTTTCATTTAAATATGTAATTAATAAGTAGTAGAGTCCTAATAGGTCTCTAACTCTTAAAGTTAGTATGTGTCTATTTTATTTCCATGAATCTAGGTTATGGTTGAGTTCGATGATCTATCTAGATGGCAGATCCTTGTAAGTCACAAAAGTATATTTATATGTAGGATTACGAATGAGACGGGTGGGGAATATGATTTCAGAAGATTAATTTGTAAATATTTGGAGTTTGAGAAATATACAGTGAAGTACTACTTTTCTTCACCTGAGATTCTTATTATGTTTCAATGACTTACTGCTATCTTTCTACTCAGAATTCATGTACATCATGCTCTAAATTACTTTAAGAATTAAGCTATGGTATATCTCTCTAAATATTTTTCTTTCAATAACTTGATGTCTCATTACTCAGAATTCGTGTTTCTCGTGCTCTGACTTCCTTTGAACATTAAGTTATTGAATATTTTATGTGTGTGTTGTCCTTTAATTGAAGTATCTACAAGCCTTAGCTTCCACTAGAATATCCACTTGTCATTGAATTCCTTCATACTGACTCCATAAGCCCAATGGTATTAAACCCTATACATTTTTCACCTGCATACAAACACATTCAAAATACTATTACAGAGTTGGCCATCTACTTTCAATTTATTCATTGAATATCCTTTATCCTTTTGAGAGAGCACGCTCAGGCTGGAAAGGCTAATTTCCAACTGAAAGTGGTTTGAAATTTTTACTCTAAGTTTATCATTGAAGCATCCCATTAGGACTTAATTTGGTGATAAAATTTTGACGTTGTTGCCGGGAACTAAGTTGTAAATTTTCCCTGGGAATAATGACATTTTTTTATTTCTAAGGTCTGAGAGCAACAAACACTTATGCACATATTGGTTGTATTTCTGCTCTGGTGACTCCACACATCAAATAATCAAATTGAAAGTGACTCCACTGCTTGAAGATCAGTAGCTTGATGAATTTCCAAGATGAGTTCTATTGAAAGAAATAATGCTAGGTATGCCCCTATGAATCGGTCTCACATCCCTGGTTTTCAAAATCCTATACCAAAATTCAATTGGTTAACTTATCTTCCCATATTTAAAGATGAAAAGAAGGAAAATGCTGCTCTTCACTTGGTTAGATTCCATATGCATCTATGAAAACTTAAGGTTCAATTTCTTGAGGATGTTTATGGTCACTTTAGAGGGAAAAGCATGGTCTTGGTATGAAAGCCTGCTAAATGTTTCCTTATATTCTCTTAATAATTTCCACGTTGCATTTTATGAGAGGTATAAAGAATGTCATTCTTCCTTATTGTTGGTCAAATACTGCTATAAAATTTTTGTGTGTTTTACTAAATACTTGGAGAATTATTATGAAGATGATGAGTTCATGGATGAGGAAATTTTAGAGGCCCTTCATGACAATCCCTTTCATCGTCAAGAAGAAAGAGAAGCCTCTCTCTTTGATGAAAATGAAACCCAACAAGAGTTTATTTATGACAATCATGTTACATATTCTAAGTTTGATGAAAATTTGCAGCAAACTTGTCAGTATTTTGATGGTCATGAACATGAGAACCATTTCCAACAATAGGAGGAAATGATGGAATATAGTTGCTATAATGTTCAGGTAAAGGAAGAAATTTATTTTTCATGTCATTCCTCGTATCAGGTTATAACCAATGAAGAAAATTATGAAAATAAAATTTTAGATAATCATATGGATATGCTTGTTAAATCATACGAATAGTTACCTTTAGAAATTCCTATAGTACATGCTCACTTAGTTCCTTGTGAAAGTGTCCAAGAATAATCCAAATATTGCTTTGTTGAAAATGGAAAAAATGGTCAAAAAGTTGTTCCTTTTCTTTTTGAGAATAGTCACAAGAGTTATAATGAAAAATTTGAACAATAAACAACATCAAAGGATCATACTTACTCTTATATTCTTGTTGTTCAATAGGAACTATTTGTGCATACTATCAAACATCCTTTCGCAGCTCTCCTAGAATATTCAATAGAAATGAATTGAATAATGATCATCAGTTATGTAGACAAATTCAGATGGTGGAACAAGTTATCATATCTCATGAATGGCTTTGTGATCAGAGAAGTGGAATGCCCGTTCCAATCCAGTACCCAAATTCTTGATTGGATTCGTTGGAAGTGTGTGATCACTTGATTCGGATTTTATTACTGAGCAAGTAGAGTGGGATCATTTGTATATAAATAAGCTTGAGGATCAAGCATTTTTTAGTTTTAGTTTTAAACTTCATCATGTCTACTTTCATTTCTTTAGCAGCTATTGGTTTTTTCAGTGTCGAGGTTATAGTTTAGAGCAGATTGCAAGTTTTCATTTTGAATATGGGAGCAGCCGAATGGAGGTGGAAATGGAATTACTATTTCTTTGTTGTGCCACATGGGCACACCATCCCCAGTGGATCCACTGTTATCGCTCTCAATTTTTCAAATTTTTTTGATAGGGTCATCATAGGCTTCACCTTGTCTCATTATTTTAGATCAGTAATTTAATGAGAAATTCATTTAATGATGTTTATTATAGGTCGTAGATACTTCATTAGTCTTTTCATTAGGGTCATATCCAAAATAATCCACCTTGGGTTCACTTGCATAGTCATCAAATTTAAAAAATGAGCCACTTGTCTTATTTTTCATAGTTTCGTAACGAATACTGTGGCAGAACAACGGATTTCACTACGAAACTACCTAAACTTTCCATATAAAATCCGCCAAAATAAAATCGATGAATTTTCATTTGCTATTGGTTTTGGGGAAATGTGAGATCACCTAGTAGGTTATGACAATTATCCAACATGTGAAATCATGAGTGCTTGTCATCATTACACTTTCATTCCTCCATTTGTCATTTTCCCTCTCATATTCGAATTTCATATTTTTAAAAAAATCACCCAATATCGTCTTTGTCATTCACCCTTTGGCCTTTTCATGTATCATTCATTTGTCACTTTATAAGAGTTTAGCTTTGTGGCAAGCATCTTGTTGTCCAATTTGTTTCTTTACATGTGTCACATTTTTAAGAGGGAAGCTTGGTTATAAAGGGAGATGGCCATGAAGAAGAAAGCATACAAAGGAGGATATATGGTTTGATAGGATCCCATGGACCTTAACATATTCATGGAGGACCCTAGATTTGTTGAATCATTCACCAATTCAGGTTGCTTGAATTTCTGCTGGAGCTACAAGGGAATTTGTTGTGTTTTTGGACTGTGTGAGTAGTCAATTTCAAGAGAATATTACGGACGAAAAGAGATGAATTATAAAATACTCAGAGAGGTTATTTTGAAGAAAATAACAAGGAAAAATAAACTCTTTCACTTTTTTCACAAGTGCTACCAATTTGGATATTCGAAGATGTATTTGGGACCTATTTTCAAAATTCTAAATTTTCCTGCTTTAGACATGTTTTTCTAATGCAGATTCCCGATAGCTTGAGATGATTTTAAGAAAAAAAAAGAGAGGTTTTTATTAAATATGCACTTATATACAAAAACCTCCTCATATTTTGCAACATCTATTAAGGATAGGGAGATAGGAGCTCATCTCTGAACCCTATTATTTAAAAAAAAGTCATTTTACTGGTAAATAAACTTGCTAAAGGTGAAAATGATGTTTTTTGAAGAGGGCAAGAGGAATTTTGAACCAATTTTGCCTTACCATATTTCATCATATCAATTTGTAGACCTATAGATGAAATTTTGAAGAAAAAGGGAGAATTTTGAATATTCTGCAAATTAGGCAGTTTCGTAGCAAGGTCCAGGCTTGAATCCCAAAATCTACTACGAAACTAATGTGGGTGATTATATGAAAAAAATCATGGCTAAAATCAAATTCAAGGCCTGGAAAAAATTTGTTTTAGCTCTTTTAACCCAACAAAAATTGCTATATCAGCAAAGAGAGCTAACAGGTGGCAGAGTTTGGTCAACTAAATTCACTACAAAATGTTTCTACGAAATTGTTTTGAATACCCTGTTTGTGCAACAAGTAAATTTTTGAGGAAGTTTTGGGTTTTAATGATTCACTGGAGGTTAGATAGCCACATGCAAAGGTCAAATATAGTCAGGGGAATTTTTTTCATGCAAGTTTGGTCTTCGACAAAGCTGTCTAGCTCATTAGTTCAGCATGGAGGCATTATCATGTGTGATGGCACCATTTCCTTAAAAATGGGAGGATGAGTTTCATCAAGACAATGAGGACATTTATATCTTGGTCATGGTCAGTGATACTTAAGCACATGATCCTTTTCAATGTAAATAGGTTTTCCTTTCAGTTAAATATGTAATTAATAAGTAGTAGAGTCCTAATAGGTTTCTAACTCTTAAAGTTAGTATGTGTCTGTTTTATTTCCATGAATCTAGGTTATGGTTGAGTGAAGTGTCAAATCAAAGAGTTCGATGATCTATCTAGATGGTAGATCCTATGTAAGTCAAAAAAGTATATTTATATGTAGGATTTCCAATGAGGTAGGGGGGGATGTGATTTTAGAAGATTAATTAGTAAAACTTTTGAGTTTCAGCAAAATACAGTGACAGTACAACTTTTCTTCACATGAGATTCTGATTATGTTTCAATGATTTACTGTTCTATATTTCTTAATGTTTTTCCTCCAATGTCTTAATTCTTTATTACTCATAATTCATGTACATCATGCTCTGACTTCCTTTAATCATTAAACTATGGTATATCTCTCTTAATATTTTTCTTTCAATATCCTGATGTCTCATTACTCAAAATTTGTGTTTCTCATGCTCTGACTTCCTTTGAACATTAAATTATTGAGTATTTTTTTTGTGTGTTTTACTTTCATTGAAGCATCTACAAACCTCATCTTCCACAATAATATACACTTGTCATTAAATTCCTTCATACTCACTTGATAAGCCCAATGGTAGTAAACCCTATACATTTTCCACCTTCATACACACACATTAAAAATACTATTACACAGTTAGCCATCTACTTTAAATCTATTCATTAAATATCCTTTATCCTTTTTAAAGATCCTTCTTGGGTTGGAAAGGCTAATTTCCAGCTGCAAATGGTTTGAAATAGTTACTCCAAGTTGACCATTGAAGCAACCCATCAGGACTCAATTTGATGATAACATATACTATCACCTGCACTCCATAAAAACCATAGCCTAAACACTCCCTATCACTCTTTACTCATGTACCATTGATCGCATTAAACCCTAGCCTTCTACCAAGATTCCATTGCACAATTTATAAACTTCTTGTTACACCATTTCATCTCATGAAAAAAATTTCATCACAACACTTCATATCATACTCATATTTGTCACTCCAAAACCTTTGAGGAAACCTCCATATCATCACTAGATTTCCTCTGTTTTCAGAACCATTGTGACCTATCATCTAAAAAAACTAGAATAAGCTAAAGTATATCCTTCAAAAAGAATCCATGTAAAGTGAAACAGAGAGCAAAAATAAAGTGAAAAAGGGAGGACATCATTCAAGATTTGAGCCCATCAGTTTAAGTGAAATTAATGCCTCTCCATTTGTTAAGAAATGTTATGAAAATGTTGGATGTATGAAATTTTGTCAGATGATCGCAGAGGTTGGCTCTCATGTTCCTTTGACCATCCTCTTTTCCCATAATTTTCACATAGACAAAGTTTTCATAGCAGGTGTGGAATTCAGTGTTTCAACATACCATATTTCCTCAACCATAGGTATTCCAAATCAGGGTGAAAACTAGTTTAATGGTATGGATTTACAACTTCACGATTACAGAATGTTCCTAAAACCTAACGTCAAAGATATTCTTGAACATGTTATTCCTTTCATATTTCACTATGAAAAGTATGCCCCCTTAATGAAAATCGCTATGAAATATATTACTTGTGAAGGGAGGTTTTCCAGAATGTACAGGTATCATGTTAGGTTACTTATGCACTTCACCTCTACAAAGGCACTTAACTTGTCCAATTTTCTGTTTAGAAGTATCGTGAAGATGACTGAAAAGGTCAAGACCAAGGGATAGCCTCACATCAACAACCTATTCAATCATATATTGATCAATATTTTGTTCATGCATCAGATTTCAACCAAGAAAATCACCTAGAGAACATTCATGGATAAACTAGACATTGCTCCTAGTATTAGTCCCATTGTTTCTCCAAGAAAAACAACACCATCAAGGTCAAGGTCTGCACAACCCATGTAGCTTGGCTCATCAAGAAAACAGGCTGAGATTTAAAAGAGGTCTAGGGCTGAGGTTACTGTCACCTATAAGAGAGGTAATAGGCTTGTGTTTTCTCCTCAAAAAGAGGAAGCGGCCAAGCCTATTTCACCACAGGGATCACCATCATATTTTCATGAAGATGAGGCTTCCATGGATGATGAGGAGGAACATGTTTTTGATTTGGTTGACCTAAAGGACCATTATGAACATGAAAATTTGCAGAGAAAAATCACACACAAGGAGGCTTAGATCAAATAGCTCCAAAACAACCTAGCAAGGGCTCAATTTGTCATCTCCTTTCTTAAGCAGGAAAACAGTCAATTGAAGACAAATCAATTGATCTTGGAAAAGAGGTTATTTGATGCAAAAAAAAATAAAGGAGAAAAAAAATGGCTAAACTGGATCAATCTTAACACCAAGGAAATAGGAAGATACCAAGAACTATGGCTCTCAGGAAGGCTTTGCAAAAAAATGGAGAACTAAACCCTACAGATGAGCAACTAACTTTTGAGGAGAGGATAGCTCAAGAAATCAATGAAGAAAAGGAGTTTTGACTTTAAAAAGTAAAAAATCACTTGGAAAAGCTCTTGGTGACTGCAAACAGGGACAATAAGGTTCACAAACACATGGTTTCCCAATGTCTGACCAGAAATCAGATTGCATAAGTGAAAATTGGGCAATTGAAGGGAAAATTGTAAGAGGTCCAAGACAAGAAAAAGAAGAGAATAAAAAGTGGTTAAGGAGTGAAATTGATGGCTAAAAAATCCTTTGATGTTTAGCCTAACATTAAAATCATCTGAGGAAATTTTTTTGAAAGTTTTGGAGAAATTTGAAATTTTGCTGAAAATGATGTACAAAAAGATCGCACCAAGGTGCAACCCTTTTTCTCTGAACACCCAAAACAACTTTTCTCTACATAGATGGGTATATATTCATGTGTAAATACTAAATATGAAAGTTTTTTTCCATGACAACTTCCTAATTTGATGAAAAACACAGAAAACCTCACCTTTTTCATGGTTCTGCCACAAATTTTGGACTGGTGCGACCTTTCTGAGTGAGGTTGGAAGAAGCAAGTTTTGGGGGCCTTACTATGGGTATTGCTTGGATTTTGATGGCTCATTGGAAGTAATACACGTGTGGCTACTCAACCAAACGTTTATAATGAAGTTTTGACTCCTACAAATCAATCAAAAGAAACCCTCAACTAGCGCAACCTTTCTGCTAAATTGTTGTTTTGGTCAATTCTAGTGCGACCTTTCGACAGTCTAGTGCAACCTTTTTGTTTCTGGTGTGACCCATCTAGTTTGGAGACATTTGAATGCCATGAATGATATAAAATTTGATGTCTTTTAATCAATTAAGTTTATCTTAGGCTTCTTATTTGGTTTTTTCCTCATTATATGAGGAAATTTGTAATTAATGAGGAGACAAGCTCTCCTAAACTTTGTCTAAAATCTTGGAAATTGTCTCAACTATCCTAGTATTTATTTTAGGAATCATAAAAGTAATTTATGATGAGACTTGAATATTATTTTTGACCTAATGATTTTTCCTATGATGTATTTACCTATATTAGATAGTTTTCGATCATTTCCAAAGGTTGGATGCTATGGAATTTATCTTGGAACACTAGTGTATTCAATGATTTTGGTAGGAACTAATAGACAGAGTTTGCAACTATTGTGTTGGTATTCATGTGTTATGTGTTTTAACAATGTTACTTCTTATGTTTTCATATGTTTTAAAGTATTATACCTTCCATATTCATGTCCATGTCTTATGTGATTTATTTCTAAGTTTGATAAGAAGAATTCATTGATTTCAATGCTTTGTTTTGGAGAAGTTATCACAGTGATCCAAATCAATCAAACTCTATATATTAATATACCTAGACTGAAATCTCCATGATCCAGTCAATTTGGATGTGAATTTAATTAAGATAGCCCTCTCAGCCTAGTAGGGCTAGCTACTAGGTCAAAGTGGTATGTGGTTACCTTTGCTGGTATCCTTCTCAGCCTTCGTAGAAATGGTGGAGTGTTAACAAGCCCTATATATGTAGGATGATCTCAGGTTTTGAGTGTATATTCTTCAGCCTCCCATCATACCAGACCCCACACAAAGGGTCATGACATTTTCCAGGGTACTACCTTCAGACAGGGGCACCAAGAGACCGATTGATGCCAGCTCATATCGAGACTCTAGATCAGTGAGGATCCATGGAACCTCACCCCGCCACATGATATTTTAGCAGAAAATATGTCTTATATCCATTATTATGAGATGGATTAGGTCCTACAGACCTCAACAGTGTGTGAACTCCCCCAGACAATGATCTAGTGGACAATCCACACTTTCCACCATACCTTCATCAGGTTAACAGACTTTGTAGAGTTTCTTCAGTGTTCATTCAGCCTCAGATGTTAAGAGATATGGGTTTGATACTTAGAACCATTAGCTCTCGGATCTTCTCCACTAGGGCATTCCATACATCGTATTTTTATGTTATACATTGTACCTTTTATATTTAGGAATGTATTTTTATAGGATACCGTTTGGTTCTCCCGCATTGTATGAACATCATTGTACTCAACAGTCACTTTGACCTACTTCATGGTCAATAGTTGGAAATAAATATAATTATCTTATCTTATCTTATCTCTGCCTTGAAAATCATACCTCTATTCATAATTTCTAGACCTGGGAATATGTGCCACAGTCAGCAATTTAACAATTGAAATTCAAGCTATAGGATTGAAAAATATTCTTTGATCTGCATGCCCTCTACACATAATATCTCCTCAAAATTTGGGCCTATCTAACATATTTAAGACCCTGAAATTTCACACTGACTGATATGTACTTTCCTCAAATTTTGGGCATGTCCTTGCCTCAAAATTTTCACTACACTTCCTTTGAAATTTTTGTTGAAGAGTGCTTCAATTAATGCACAAAAAATTCATCAATCTCAACACTTAATCTCCTCAAATCCTGCATTATAACCTCATATATATGTGTGTATTTCTAAAGTTTTATTGGTTGTACCTTCTTGGTAAGTGTGCCTCTCTCTCAACCTTCAAACTTGTGCCCAACATATGGTCTTCCTTGATACAAATTTGTTCCCTCCTTTAGCAATGGCTCTTATAGCCTTCTCTCCTTCTTTAGCTCTTATCTTCTTCTTCCCAAATGCACATGTAGAATGATGAGAGCTCCTTGCCTTTTCACTCCATTTTAGCTTCATTTAGATGAGAGAACCCTAACATTTTTGATCAAGGACTAAAATTATATCTCAACCCTCTAGATCAATGTTGGAAAACGTTTCCTCACTTGACCTCCTTTTTATGTGTCCCCTCTCATTAATGAACTCCCTAGTCACTTCAATGTTATATCTGTACCTTGTACCTTTTTCCACATAATTCAAATTAAAAGAATAAATTGACTCTAATAACATAAAGTACATAGTACAAAAAGTACCTCATAAAGTGACTTAATGTCACATCAAATTAATAACTCATAAATAAACTTGCTAAAAAGGAGTTTTAATGTGTATTCCTAGGGAAAAATTGTAAAGCACTAAAAAACACCTTCTTGGTACCTTTTATCAACAAGGAGAAGTGAATGACCTAGGAAGCTTCCTATATTTAGCCTAGGCATTGATTTCAAGGCCTGAAGATGCATATATGCATGCTGATAGTCTTCTCCAATTAGCAGAATGTTCTAGCTTCTAGGCAACCTTCTTTAGTAGACTAGTAGATGAGTCTAAAATTGTATCTCATGTATGATTTAGACTAGAAGTGATCTTATAAATATATTCTCTGCTAAAACTATAAAGATAGGGCAAGGTATAGTTTTTTAATAGACTTGAGCAGTTGAGCAAGTTTATTGATAAATATGGAGAGAGAGAGGGAAGCAATGAAAGAGATGTTTCTAGCAGCACATAGTACCATACAACAGTTATGTACAGTCATATGAAATTTCATACAGTTGTATGTATATTTTCATAGAGATCCAGAGAGTTTTATAAGGAGTACCATAAGGAGAGATCCATGTAGTCATACAGATATGTTGTACATGTTCTCCTACAGGGTGGGCACTAGTTTTATATTATTTATGGTCATTTCAATAAGTTGTGCAAGCTCGGTTCAAGGTGTTTTGGTATTATATGTGTAGTGCTGGTTTTTTTTGGGAAGTATGTGGAGGTTTCCTTGTAAGATTTTTCTCAAGGAATGAAAGATTCATTAATTTTTAGCTTATGTGATTTATGCTATGGTCATAAATTTAATTTCAGCACTAATTAAAATTCAGCAATCTAATCATTTGATTGAGATGGTAAGGACATTAGTCACCTAGGGCTTAAAATTGTCACACTTACATATAAATGATCCACTTCTATTAGGCATGCCAAGGGGAGCCAAAATTGCATGGAGTCTAGTTAGCGACAAAGGTGCACTGCAAAAGGAAATTATTATAATAAAATACCCAAATAATATAGGAACAACATTCCTTATAGAGATCCTCCACTAGAGGGATCCAAAATATGTAGAACTCATTAATGGCCTTTTCACCAATCAAATTTGGTGTCCATTGAGCTCCTAAAAATGGCAAAAAATTGACCTATGAATTGATTCAATTATGAGAAATGCACCTGTTTCTAAAAGTCCTCCTTTGGGGGATTAAGATCTTGGCTTTGTAGAAAGAAAATTCGAACAATATTTGACATCTCCATATGGAAAGAAGGCTTTGTGACAATGTGGAAATTCCCTTCCTATCCCACCATGAACTGCTTTAGCAAATAAAACATGCTAATCCCATTTATACAAATATTACCTGTCATGAGGACCTATATATCAAATAAGTGTACAATGTATCCTCATGCCTCTAGCTATTGGGAACAATGAATGGATCAATTTCATCATTTGGATCCTAGCTGATGACAAAAAAATAACATTTGAAAACCTTTCAAACCATGGCATACATGGCCTGTGCTAGAGTGTCCTATATAAATCAAAGCTAGAATCCTCGAGGGCCAGTTTTTTCTTGAATGAAAATTTACAGTGTTTGTTCGGAGGATAATTATGGAAGATATAGGTATTCCTTTCTCCTATATACCTAAATCCTGGGATCAGACTCTGGATGAATAAATATTCAGACTCCCTCTAGAAAAATCCCTTGGAAAAAGCGATTGGGTGTCTAATTCCCATATTTACTAGCTGGGAAGTGTTTCTTAACAAAAATGATACCATATTTCATGGCATAATGAAATCAGTGGAACTGATTAAACAATCTATTTTAGCCATGATTAGAGAATAATATATAATATCAAACTATCAAGGCACAAGATAATTTAATCCCTATGAGGTTAGAGAAAGGACCTGATCAGACACCTAAGTATAATAGAATGGAATGTGGAGTAGAGTAGCACTGTTCAGATGCCCAAAGGATTTCCAAATTTGGAGCCTCTTGTTGGAATAATTTGTCATTGATGTCAAAGGGTTAATGAGCCAGCATTTGTTTGGTGATTTTCTTGCACAAATCAAGTGAATTTGGATACAAGGACCTCTTATATTTTAGCCCATGTAATTCCATTTTGTTTGACGTGACACATTTTGTGGGTCCTCCTGATTAGAGAGATTTATTTTTGAATATTGATGACCCAAACGAATGGATTCATGCCCCAAGAATTCATAGGCTCAAAAATTCATCGTTTCCCTTAACTGAGAATCTAATTTGTAATCATACTCCCCTATATTCAAGCATCTATGAAAGAAGCTATTATCAAAAGAAAATTAAATATTTTTATGTAGTTTAAGCCTCCTCTTAGAGGACGACTTACCCTCTTACATGTTGGCTTAGAAAAATTCTTTTTGTTGGAAAATATTTAATACATTTGTATGGAAAAACTCACAAGCCAACTCTAGAAAAATGCGGTGCATGTTCGTAGATCAGGTCGGCCCCATTAGGCCTCCTTTCATCCCTATATATATTTCCTCACTTGTGGAGCAACAAAGACCACAAACTTGGCATCTCTGAGGCAAGCAAACCTGTGGAGGAATCCAAAGTAGATAGAAGAATAAATATAGAATAGAAGACCGAGTCCTATGTGTTATTTTCTAAGATTAAACATATTATACATCTATGGAAAAGTCGTTGGACTGGTGAAGGTTATTTCACATTTTTTTCAGGTTTATTTTGAGATTTTTCTGAGGTATTTTCATCCTATTTTGAGACAACTTTGTGTGGCCCCTTAAGCCTATCTAAGGTAGATTCTCTGTGCCCCCTATTTGGCTCATCTGAGGAAATTTTTAGGGATCTTTTAAGGCCTATCCTCACCCTTCCTGATGTCTAAATATAATTTTCCTTGAGGCATGTTAAGACCTTCTTTGAGACAGATGCTGGGTCAAATTTATAGTATTCTTTGGCCTATCCTTTGGTTGTTCCTGAAGACTATTTAGGCTTCATTAGAAGCATTATAAAGAATGTATCTAAGATTGTCTAAGGAAAATCTGAGGTATGAAATTAGAAACATAAAAGATGTAGGCATGAGGTCTAAAAGGGCTAAGGTTACACACAGAACAGGAACAAATCCATCAGTACCTTAAGCCTACTCTTTTGAAGTCATATTTGGAGTAGTTTTTGTAACATACCTTTTTTGGTGTTGTCTTTGATATTTGTTTTATAGCAAAGAAAACTTTGATATTTGTGGCAAACCTTTTTGCTTTTCTTGTACAATTTTTGGAGTGGACTTTGACCTTTTCTTATAGAAGCTAAGTTACCAAGATTCAGATACATATTTAGATACGTATATGGATCGAGATCCAAATTCGCTTGATTTTTGAAAATCTAGGATCTAGATACGAAAAAGATACATCATGTACAAAAAAAACACTTTTAGGTTTCTAAAAATAGAATCCATTTATAAATCACAACATTTAGAACCTAAACCATTAGATATATTATAAATATGAAGAATGAAACACTAAAATGATGCATCCTCCCTCATACAAAAAGGATAATATCATAATGGATCATAGTAAGTACAAAAATGAGTGTCTCATCTATGATCACTCTACTAATATCATAATGTGCAGTAGGTTTAAATATATATCCTCAAATGGATCTACATTCTCTTCTGCATATTACAACTCTACATCATGAATATATTATGGGGGTCTTGGAATGTAGGAATTTGAATCAGTAGGTAGAAATGGTGGTAGAAAAATCCTTAAGTAGGTTGTAGAAATTAATTGTAGATTCAAAACTGCTCATGTACTTTCCTAAAACATAAGACTCAAATCTACTCTACTCATCCGTCGAAAAAAATTCACGATCGAGAACACATAACAAAAACATGCATCAAGATTCAACACACATACACATAGATTTATCTAAGGGTAAGAAATTGAACACAATCCCTTCCTATATGTATTGCGTAAATCAAAGAATCTAGATAAATACAATATTATTGCGAAGTTTGAGCACAACCTGCACCTATATCTTCTACCATCTGCCTGACTGATTGAATCTGGCCAATACTTAACCAAATTTCCAAGCCTCCAAGCTCCTATTTCCTTGTGTTTTTCAATGAGAAATTAGCCCCTATTATTTAGGAAAATTACCTCATTTGGATTATGAAATTATTTTAGGGTCTTCCTCTGACTACATGCACCACCTGTACAACTTGGAAAATTATACAACTGATATTACACTGACGTTGAACTCCAATCTCAACTACGTAACTCTAATAACTCTAATTTCATGTATGCATGAGTTGATTAAGGTTGATTGATCAGTTAACTAGTTTAACATAGAAGTTTCTCTCCACTACTAGACCTCCCACTAGTTCCTCCAACATTTGGAACTATTTTAACTGACCTTAACTCAATTTAACTGATTTAAATTGCTACAACTTAAATTAACTCAACCTAGGCTGCTACAATTTAGGAATAATTGTAAAAAAATCAATTCCATGCCCCCAAATCAAATTAACTAAGCTAACTGAGTGATAACAAGTATTTCAACTCAGTTAACTCATTCAATTTTTTCGTTGATGTGGAATTTCAATTTTATCCTAATTTAATTCAAGGGAAAATTAAATTAGGAATTTCTTGCTGCATTTTCAACACTCCCTCTCATTAAGAAAGTGATTATAATTTGCCCCAATCTAGCACATTTGGAATGTACTCCATGCAACACCTCTCACTATTGTTTTTGCTACTGCAAAATCTACAACTAAGAATAAAAAATAAATAAAAATAATCACTGAATCAATATGCAACTATCTATTGGGAAAATTGTGTTGCTGCTAACTCTGATACTGAGCCTCCTACTCTATTTTCAACACTTCTTTGCACTCCTTAGTATCTATCTGACATTTTTCCTCATGCTATTGAATACTGTTGGCCCCTGTAGAAAGGTAATGATCCAAGAGACAAAAAACACCTCAATGTACCCTCCCAAATTTCTTCACTCCTAGGACTATTGTTTCACATCGCCCCACCTCACAACTGGAGGTATGGTTGCATGTCCTCCCTCCACCCACTTGGCTCGAAAAATCCCCCTACTAGAGGTATTTGTTTCAGTGGATATCTCCACTCCACCATCAATCTACTTCTCCATTTCTGGATACTCCACAACTTTCTGAGGTTGTTTCTAAGGCTTCACTTTGAGAGGTAAATTATGCTCCCTCTCAACCACCAAGTCTCTAAAATTTTATTTTCTCCTCAAGCATTTTCATGCATATTATACCTCAACTACATATAGATTCTTGACTCGCACACTGATCTGCTTCACCTGTCTCGTGGAAATATGTCTCAAGAATTCCTTTCCTTTGATGAATATCACATCGTAGCCACAATCTTCCAACACTGCGAAGAAAAAGATATTCTTATTTAGTCCTAGAACAAACATCACATCCTTGAGTCTGATAGGGGAGCATGACTCCCTCTTAAAGGTGATTGTATCGATACCAGTCATGTTATACCTCTTTCCATCTCCAAACTCAATGTTCATATAGAAATCTTTCTCCTCCAAGTCACTGAAAAAATATACATTCCCGGTCATATGGAATGAGTCACCACTATCGAGATACCACAAAATACCCATCACTGTGTTTTCCATGCATGAAATGAGAGTGAAATAAATCTCTAACTGTGAATCCAAAGCTTCACTTGGTGCAGCTACTGTAGACTACTTCTTGCTTGCCTTCTTTTGAGGACAATTCATGGCATAGTGCCCAAATTCATGACAATGAACTCACTTTATATTGGACAAGCCTTTCTTCTTTTCCTCTTGGCTGGAATCAACCTCAATTTGGGAATTATTTCCCTTGGCTTTCTTTCCTTTTCTAACCAATGAAAATTCCTTTTCCTATTCTTTGGATGAGGTCCCATCTATATTGCTTCACCTTATTTCTTCCTGCACTAGATCGAACCATAAAGTTTCCCACTTTGGTAGTTTATCTCTACCATTCATGAAATATTGATAGTTATGCCAGGTTGGGTAGGCCCAAGAGGGCAATAGCTACCAAGTATTCATCAAGGACATTAACACCGAACCTACCAATTTCATCATGACACTTTGTAAACTTTCTTACGTACTTTGGAATTGTGTCATTTTTTTGCATCTTGATACTACAAATATTTTCCTTGAGTGTCAATTTCCTGTGGTCACTATTGTTCTTGAAAATATCTATCAGTGTTTTCCACATCATGAACAAAGTCTCTTTTCCATGGATATTAGAGACAATATGGTCTCGTACTTCCTCCAATATGATTCTCCTCACTTTAGCCACATCCTTCTTCCACTAAGAGAGACTTTGGGCATTATATTCTTGGGTTTTTGCTACATTTGTCTTGATGTATTATAGTATCCCATTGTCATCTAATACTGCATCCATGCGGATCTTCCATGCCACATATTTTTTGGTTCCTTCCAAAGCATACTCAAGCCTGAGTCCATTGAAAGTTATCTTCTCAGTCCTGCAAAAAACCTGTAACACTAATCTTCAAATTCAAATTTCCTTTGAGGATAACGTCGATATATTTTCTCTATTGTGAATCTAGCTCTAATACCATGTAGAAAATAATTGTATAATTAAAATTTATCATGTAATTTACTAAAACATAAGACTCAAATATGCTCTACTCACATGTGGAATAAAATTCAGGATTGAAAACACATATAAAAAACATGCATCAATATTCAACACATATACACATAGATTTATATAGGGGAAATAAACTACTCAAAAACCCTTCCTTTCTATATTACATTAATCAAAGAATAAATATTAATACAATATTCTTGCTCAGTCTGAGCACAACATGCACCTGTATCTTATATCCTCTGACTAACTGACTGACTTTGACCAATACTTAGCCAAATTTCCTAGTCTCTGAGCTCTTATTTCCTTGCATTTTTCAATGAGGAATTATCCCCTATTATTTAGAAAATTTCCCTCATATGGATTGCAAAATTACTTTATGGTCTTCCTCTGACCTCATGCACCACCTGTACAACTTGGAAAATTCTACAACTGATAGTACACTGTCCTTGAACTCAAATATCAACTGGGTAACTCAAATTTCATGCATGCATGAGTTAATTAAGGCTTATTTATCAGATAATTGGTTGAACACTGAAGTTTCACCCTACTTCTATACCTCCCACTAGTTCCTCCAACAATTGGAACTAGTTTAATTGACCTTAACTTAGTTTAACTAATCTAAATTGTTACAACCTAAATTAACTCAACCTAGGATCATAAAGTTTAAGAATCACTATAGACACCTCGATTTTATTCCCCTAACTCGAATTAACTAAGCTAACTGAGTGATAAAAATGATTTCAACTCAGTTAACTCATTCAAGGTGTCGGTTTATGTGGAATTTCAATTTTCTCCTAATTTAATTCAAGGGAAAATTAAATTAGGAATTTCTTTGTGCATTTTAAAGATAGGTTGAGGTGATTCATGGCATTCAGTGTTAGGTTCAAGTTAAAAATATCAAGCTCCACATACCATATCATTCTCGTACCTTTTTAATACTTTAGTTCAACATGTGATATAATACGATGGTTGGAATGAACATACATAATATCCTTAGCCTTTGCCACTCCCAACCTGTTTCTCTTCACTGAATGGATGAAGCCATATGTACTCCAATTACTCTCATCTAATGAGGAAATAGCAACCTGTGATAACAACGTAGTGGCTAAAGTCCAGAGATGAATTTTATCCCCACCATGGAAACCCCAACAAGTAATAGGATCAAAATTCCCTAGATCATCCATAGCTACTAGATCTGAAAAGCTATGATTAGATTTTACAAATCCTCCAAATTCTTGTCGAACTTCCATTGAAACTCCCACATCCCTATAAATTTTCCTCAAAGTTGTGTTGCATCCTTGTACCACTTCAAAATCCTTGTTTTGAATTGTTTTACCAGGTAAAAACAAAATTTTTGAATGGTAATATTTGGGGTGAAATGCATAGGACAAAAGGTGTAATGGTGTGGTCATTGTGTTCCACTTTTGCATAGCTATTTCTTTCATTTCATAGTAAAATGTTTCAAAAGGGTTTTTTTCACTTGCCTTGATAATTTCACTTATCCTCTCCAACATACTATCAATGTTTTCATAAAACTCCCCCAAACAAGTTGTATTTGTGTCAAATGTCCTAATCAAGGTCAAGATTGGTTTAGTAAACCGCAGAAAGTATTGGATCTTGTCCCACCATGCATCATCAACAATGAAGGACTTGATTTTTTCCCTCTATCAGAAGTAGAAGTCCTCCATGATTCCTAAAGAGGTTCAATGACCATTTCTTGTAATGCTTATCTCACCTCCACAAGCCTCTTTATGAAAAGAGTGTGGGAGGAAAAATGGGTTTCAACAACCTACAAGTTTCAAAAAGTCAAATCTCAAATGAGAAATCATATATAAATTTGTAATTAAAATTAAGAATTTCCAATACAAATAATATTGATTAAAAAAAGAGTATCTTTAGTAGCTCAAACTTTGCAAAACCTTGATATATGGCCTCAAACATTGAATGACTGGTTATGAACATTTGGATTTCTTTTGCTGCTACACATATTTCCTTAATCCATTCAATATAATCAATCTTGGAAATCATAAGGTTGAATGAATGTACTGCACATGGAATCCAAAATATGTGATCATATCAACCCTCCACAATCAAACCTGCACCTTTACAAAGTTGTGTGTTGTCTATAATGACTAGGACAACATTATGTGGCCCCACACTTTCTATTGCATCAATAAGAATTGTGGATATGAAAGATGCATCTTTCTCTATTCCACTGCAATCAATAGCCTTCATAAAAATTTCCCCTTGGGGGCATATTGCAATAAAATTAATTAATGGGAGGTTTCTTTGGTATCTCCATCCATCATAAATGGTCACTCCTATTTCTGCACATGTATCCCTAATTGACTGTAGTTGTTTATCTACAGATTGTTTCTCTGATGCCAATAAAGTAGTGCATAATTTTTCATATCCAAGGCTTTTGTAGCCTTTTGGCACTTCATTAAATGCCTTAATAATTTTTTTCCAAAAAGGGAAATTCACTGAATTGAATTCTATCCCATTTTCATAGATGCAATGAGCTACATGTTCATTGGCTATGCCTCTACCTTGATTATTGAAAGTTTCTTCAAGAGGGCCTAGAGTGGGTCTTTTATTAGTTTTGGCAGCAAGCCTAGATGGCAATGGAGGCCTAGTTTTATAGCTTTGCACAAGGTGATTTCCCTTAGCAAGCTTCCTATTAGCAACATCTAGATGAAGCTTTGAAGCAGCCCATGAAGAAGTTTTGCAACAACCCTAGATGATTTTTTGAAGCAACAAACCTTGAACAAGTTGTGAGGCAGAATTAAAGGTATGAATTAGAATTCCTTTTGTTGTTGGATTGCGTACTTTTGAATATCAATATAGCATTAGGAAATTTGATCATGACAAGGGGAAAACGTAAATTTGTTGATGGCACAAAGGATAACAGTTGTTTGTCTGAAAAATCATGATAATATATCATAGCACTTTGGACTGGTAAGAGGTTGAGCTTGAGGTAGTTAGAAGTTGGTCAAAGGGGAAACCAAAGGCACTGTATTGAGTTGTGCTTGGAAAAGCAGCCTGAAGATGTGAATTTTTATGACAATGATATAGTGAAATAATAATTGATGAGCATCAGTGGTTGAGTAAGAGGACAATGACTAGATTGTTTGATTATTGAAATTGTTGAGTATTTTGTAATTGGGTCATTGTCCCTTGTACAGAAGCCCATGATTATTGTTTTGTATTTCATTGTTAAGTGTGGCAGGGTGGTGCTAGGAAAGGAAGTTATAACTTCTTTCAGGAGGTTGTCACCTCCTCTGAGTGGATGATGGTAAACTAGGGGTTGTAGCTCCCTCAGGTAATGGCTGAGAAATTTTTTGGGTTGTAGCCCTTCAACTTGTAGCTTGAAAAACTCAAGTTGTAGCTTCCCTTACAATATAAATAAATTGTTTTATATATGCATCTTGTGTTCCTTTGATTTTATGTTAATGGTTAATGTTTTTATATTCAATTGTAAGAAAAAGTGAACACTGATTCACGCCCCTCTCAGTATTTACAACACCTCCTAATAGCAACATAGAAATGGGGATGAAAGTTCAAAAGAAGAACATCCTAATGTTTGATAGATCATATAAATTAAATCCCAACCTTTCTAATTTTTGGGGGGGAGGTGCTCTATGATCTAGGATAATTTGGGGTGGGGGAGGCAGTGCTCTATGATCCAAGATTGGAGGTAGTTTGAAAATTTTTCCAGAGTATATACTACAACATAAATAATATAACAGTAGCTTGCAATTTTTCCCAGAATACAGACTACAACACAAACAATATAGCATAGTCAATGGAATTTATCCATTGGGATACTCCTTAGGGGTGCAATATGGGGGCGAAGGATCCATTAAAGTAATAATAGTGGAGGTTATTCAATGTAATTTGGAATAGGTCCACTATGTTTTTTATTATTAAAGAAGACCCAATATGGAAACTGATATTGAATAAATATAGCTTCCACGGGTGCATATCAATAGCAATAGAGTATATTGTTAAGGCATCTCTTGCGATGTCATTGGTTCAAACCTTGACTAATCTATGTGCCATGCTTGGGGGGTGTGTAGTGCACCTAAAGGTTATAGTGGTAGAGATTAGAATCGACCCCATTTCACGTAAGCCGTACAAGCCAAGTGTACCAGACTAGATTCCTTCCACAAATATATCATCGTAAGGAGTTTCCCTACTTTAAGGGTATTTTAATATAATCAAGAAAATATGATTTCTATCTTATTATTGGATATATTGCATGTGATAGCATTTAGATATGTGATCTAACAAATATCACAGATGGAGATTTCATATGCATAGGGGATTCAATGATAATATTGTTAGCACTCTAGGGTGATCATGTTGCTAAAAATTTAGACATTTATAGACTAGTTTAAAGATGGCATGGTCTCCTAGAGTCTTTATAATCCTGGACAATATATCAAGTCCTAAGGAAGTTTAATTTTGTAGCTCATACAAAGCTGACGATGCAACCTTCATCCCATATAGATTTCTCAAACTCATGAAACCGAATGACCGGAATTGCTCAGAATTCACTTGAGTTTCATAGATTTTCATTTTTAGAAAATATGAAAAAAACCATTCCTGGACTCATAGAAAGAATTTTCTAAGAGCACTCACACCCTCATCATATGCCAGGTAGTAAAAAAACGCAAGCCTTATTTATGTGAATTAATGTTATAACATCTCTAGTTGAAATTATGGCTGATGATAATGAATAAGTTGAGCTCTAGTCAAATATGGTTGAGATTTTGAAGAAGCAAACACATTTCAACAGTTCACTTTTATGTATGCTATTCTATATATTTTAGTTCATATATATGTTCTATATCTATGTTCCATTTTTTACACGTGTCTGCAATATCTAAAATGAGCTTGACATAGAAGGAAGCTCATCGAATCTAAAGGAGGTCAGTTTTTCTCATAGAGACTCTAAGAGAAAAACAAAATCAATGGATATGACTGAGCAACTGGCACTGGCATGCTTATGCAAATGATTGGATTTTTAAAGCAATATAAAATTCCTCTTCTTGCTAAAAAAAAGAAATAGATTCTTCAAGGGAATCCATAGCATTCTTATTTTATCAAAATCATTTGAAACCAAATGCTTCAGAACAATCAGTGATGGATTTTCGGATTAGTAAAAGTGGCTTGTTGTTACTGACTTATCGGAGTTTGTGTCTTTATAACGAAACATTCATGCCTATGCTTGTGATAGAAATTAGGGCTGGTGTAAGTCCTAGGCTGGCAGTACAAATATCCCACTCACAACAGCTTAGCAGAGAACTTCTCATTGGAATGTTGTCAGCTGGCTACATGATTCTAAAATTCTCCCAAATTGGGAAAGGGTGAACTGGGGACATCATGATAACCCTAAACTATCCAACTAGTCCAAAAATAATGCTTAAACACAAGTTAAAAAAATATGAGTTGTGACACACCAAATGGGTAGTTAAACAAATTTCACTAAACCAACATTTCGACATGATCAATTCCTAAAATAAATGTATTTTTAGGAATGATGTGAAATAAAATTTGCATTCAATACTTCCCATGATGTTTATATGTATTTTTCAAATTTCAGGATCTCTATATTTTTCAAATTTCAGGATCTCTAGCTACATACACCATTTTGATGATGATCTTGTTGCTACACCATTGCTACACCATTCCATGGATTAAAATGGTCCATCCCTAAGAAATTATATGAAGTAGGTGTACCAGTGCACATGCATGCCTAGTTCAAAACCCTCTGTTAAGAAGAATAAAACTTCCTTTTACACTGCAAATTACTATTCTGCACCCATGCTAGTACCAGTTTCAGGAGATAGTTGATCTCTTTAGATTAATGCTTCTCAAGTCCTCTGCAGAAATGGAGTCATGGTTGGATTTTATCCATTTGAAGAAAACCATTGGAAGTTCTTCTGATGAATATTCATCAACACATTCTTCAAAATATCCAGAACGTATACTGGATTGTATCCCTTCTAAAAATGAAGAATCGAGAATAATAAAAGGTGGATCCTACACATTAGATCCATCCAACAAATCCAAGTTCTGCAACTCATCCAAAACATCAATTTTCTCAGAATGATCAAGATCCTGATACAAGAACTTTGCATTACCATTACCATCATTGTTTTGTTCATGGGGCTGTAGGGTTGGGACAAGGCAGCTATGATTATATGAACAAGAGGTGCCAAAATTAGTGCCACATAATGCAACATCCTGGTCTCCACTAGACACTAGGGGAATTTTGAGGTCTAAAACGGGCCTCCTAAGAAAAATGTACAACCAAAATAAACTGTATCAAAACCAATAGGATTCAAGATGATGATGTCAACCATGGGAGAAGATTCACCATTTTTGGAGTAAAAAGGTAAAAAAATTAAAAAATAATAAAATAATAATACTGTTTTTTCAACTCATATTTTCAACTTATCTCTCTAAGTTTTTAATAAAATTTTTAGTGGGAGTACTTGTTGGACGTGAGATCTAATTCCTCATCTAAGGATTACCCATGTTGCATACTTTTGATGGACCCTACTACACGAAAAATGATAAATACATGAAAAAAGGTGATTGAAATCACATTTTTCATGTAGACGGGTCCATCGAAAGTATGGAACATGGGTACTCCTTGGATGAGGAATAAAATTCTGCATCCAATGAGTGTTTCTACTCAAAATTACAGTAAACCCATAGGGATATAAGTTGAAAATATGAGTTAAAAATTAGTTTTTTATTTTTTCCATTTAAAATTTGACGATGTAATATAATCTTATTTTATTATTTCCACTAGTATTTTATAATTACCTTAGCATTCCCATTTTAGACTTCAAAATTCCCCTAATGTGAGGTGCCTGGGGCTACACAGATTGAGGAATTCCTTTCTACACCTTCAGCCTCCTGTATGATATTTCTAGGAATCCAAGAAGACGAAGATGGAGAAGAAGCAAATGCTGAAGAGGAAGTAGTAGTAGCAGAACCCAATGAGGATGAGGCTAGTGAAGCAGGACCCAAATCTTGGAGCTCTTCAAACACAGGAAGGTTAACATAGTAAAAAAGCCTAGTAGCATCCATTAGATCATCAGTCTCCTTGCATTCATAGTATGTCCACTATGGACTGCTGGGAGGAATCAAATCCTCGACCTTGCTGAGAGAGTTATCTAAAAAATCAGTTCTATCATCATGACCATGAGATTCAATGACCATTGTTTTTTTTTTTTCTCTATTTCTCTTCTCTTTCATCCATATCATTCCTTTCAAATCCTCAGCTTTAATGTTTGCATCATTCATGATGATTTCATTTGTTTCAAAAAACCGAACATGAGAAAAGCTAGTGTCCATGCCTACTCTTACTACATAACAGGAAGTTAGTATTTGGTAGAAAATCGTCATATAAATCCATCACATAGTTTAAGAATGACAACAAGACATGTGAAACACAATAAATTAATTTCAACCACCAATATTTTTCATATAAATCCTTCGTAGCAATGAGAGGGAGAACAGGTACATGTTATGAGATGCTTATTATGAATAAACCATTAACATGGTATTTTGTGGAAAATCATCATGTAAATTCATCACATAGTTTAAGAATTATTCAGAGAAATGACATAAAAATGCAAGAAAAGCACAATAAATTGATTTCCATCACCAATATTTCGCATATAAATCCTTATGTAGCTAATTTAAGAGGGATAACATGTACATGTATAGGTTAGGTTATTTTTTCAACATGTTGTTGGGCAGTTATGGGACTAGTTCTATCATATAATGTAATTTTAGACTGGTAATCCTATGGCATAGCTACCAAAGGTGTTGTCAACACTAATGGGGCATACCTGGCTGCCATTATTGGTGGAGGTGGTGGAGGAAGGTGGACATTGGATGAAGTAGGATGGATGATGGGAGGAGATGTATGTGTGGAGGTTTGTGTACTCTTATGAGGAAATATAAAATAAGTGGCAGGGATTATGGAAGCAATAGGACTAACTGACTTAAGATGGGAAGTGTGAGAGGTAATAGAAGAATTTTCTATATTTAATGCAGTTAGTTCTACAGATTCTTGAAGGCAAGAATCATCAATAGTGGAATTAAACTCTGTTACCAAATCTTGGAGAGTGTAAAAATCTTGGAGAAGCTGAAGATGAAATTGAATTTGTGAATAAGCTTCCCTTACTGAACTTTCTTGTAGAATAGATGGATCAAGTACTGTCTGGTCTGTCCAATTCTCAGATTTAGTCCTGAATAAACCTTGTTCAAAGTGTAAATCAAACTGAATTTTCCACTATAGTAGGAGGATTTGGATCAAGATAGTATAGATTCTTTTAGGAGCCAGAATTTAGATCAGAAGCACAAAAAAACTGATTATTTTAAAAAATTCAAAGAAAACCAATCTTAGAAAATACTTCTATCATACAATGTTCTTAATTGGGGTTTCTGAATTCGAATGAAAGTCAAGTTTTTCAATTTAAGTTCCCCAACGAAGTCGCCACTATGTTACCGTTCTATAATTTTAACATTGGCAAGAATAATTATATAGGAAAACATCAAAACCACTTTGGAGCCTAGGATCTATCCCTCCTAGACTCAGAGAGGTATCTCTTTATTAGATTTAGCTTTTTTTATGATTCTGATATTAGGCTAGTTATAAATATTGTAGGGGTTGATTTATGATTTATTGTTTGGTTGGATTAGTAGATCTGTTTAAACTAGTTCCATTGGGCTATGGAGTCATAAAAGGTTGGGTTGTCGCATCAAATTTTCAAAAGCATTCACAAGGCAAGATAACTATACTTATTGGATCTTAAAACATAATGAATTATGAGATGAAAGAAAAAGTGAATTCAGTAGTGATTAAAAAGAAATTAATAATTTCTTAACCAGACTTCAGAAGAAAAACATTTATATTGTAAATACAACTAGAAATAAGGTGCTCTTACAATAAATCTTAATCTTTAGATTTCTGCTTTACAATTAGATTTAAATGATACACTTATAGAAAAACAATGGAAAACACTAACAAAAAAATAAATGACATCACCATGTAAGCATAGCTCAAGTATCTTGCAAAAGGTATTTTATTATTGATTCTCCAACTCCAAAAATATAATGCTTCAATAGAAAAATTTTACAATCTAGGGTCCAAACCCTTATACTCAAAAGGTATGCAGTATTTAACTAAACTCTACAATGATTGTCGTATCTACTAGGCAATCGGTTATTAATTACAATAATAATCAATATTTGAATAGTGTGACCACGAATTAGACACTATGAAATAATTTGACATCTGGCCCTATTATTCAAAAGGTTGTTGCTGCTTGATTTGATATGTTGTTGTGCTGGAAGATTTGGATGATCTGATGTTTTGCTGACTCTAGTTGATACATTGATATGCTAATTTGTTGGCCTTCACCCTTCTTGGTAGTCACACAATTTTTCCCATTGTTGCTCATTTGGAATCTTGATCCTAATTTTCTTTTGATATATCTCATCTATCTCTGTGAATCTAAAAAAAGTAGGCCTCAACAAAAAAATGTGTTTAATTTCATGCTGGATGAATATATCGTTGTTGATGGCTTCAAGGAAAGCTCTTCCATTCATTTCTCCTTTAAGCCCTTCAAACTTGTCTGTGGCCTTAGAAATATCTTTCAGCTTCTTCACATAGTCTTGCCTGGACATAAGCTTATCATTTATTACAAATAGTGAGGGTAACCCTCTTTTGGTCAGTGGCTCATTTGTGTTAAATAATCTACTAACACCAATTTATAAATTGTGGCACTTTTCTTCTAATTGTGTGACCAAGCTTTTCTTAGTGAGAACCTTCTTGACTTATAGAATTGTTGTTGCTCTATCCTCAACTCCAAGTGCCTCCAGTTCGAACATGTTCTTGGAATTTATAAATTTGATGATGTTATTTGCTATCTCAAGCATGTCCCCAAGCTCCTTGGTTACTTTAGCTATGACATCATTTACCTTTTCAATCAGTTCTTTCTGTTCAAATATGATTTGAATAGAAGGCCATATTTCATTCATAGAATCAATTATGCTTGTCCAAATGATCTCCTTTTATTGGATGATTGTCTAACCAATGGAAGCTTTTCTCTTTGCCTTTATAAATATTTTAATATGTTTTTGGGCTCTTTGTATTTCTATTTCATGTGCATTATCAGACCTTACCTTTAGATCCTTCAAGGTATTAATTTGGGCTTCTAGTTTTTTAATATCCTCTGTTTGTATGGGCATATTATCCATGGATTTAGACAATTGTTTTGTACCACCTAATGTTCCTGTAGTTTTTGATGTAGCTGAAAGGATGAGTGCAATAGAAACAACATCCAAATGAATAATGGCCATCTCTACTGATTTTTCCTTTTCCTTGACCAATTTCTTCATTTCTATTTCCATTTTCTTTAGCTATGCTGATTGCTCCATTATCATCTTCATCATATCTTATTTTTGTGCTTCATTCTCCTCTATTTCCTTTGTTAGAGGGTCTTCAGTAGCTGACATTTTAAGCTTCTTTATTTAGGCTGTTATGTCTGCGTTTTTCTTTTTTAGAATCTCCTCTACTGCCTCCAGATTTTTCAGTATCATACCCAATCCTCAAAACTAAATCCTCCAGGGATTTAACTTTGGTATCCTTGGCAAGAGAAAAAATATTCCTCATCTTGAGTTGTGATTGAATATTAGCTAGTGATACCTACAATTTAGACAGGCTCATTGTAGTACTATTCATGGTATATGAGATCATTTCTCCAGTCTTCTTATGCATTTCCATCTGATCTATTGGGTGGATGTCTTTAAGATTAAACTCAAAAGTTTTATGCTTGAAATATGCAGGTTATTTTCGCTTAGAAATATGGGCTTCTAAGAAAGCTATTAGTATCTTTCCTTTCTCTGAATTGAAGGCTGATAGAAGCTCGCTATGTGAACTGGTGGTTTGCTTCCAAAACTGGTTGTAGGTGTTGGTATTCAATATTTCATTTTTCCTTTTAATTTCCCTGAAGGTGCCATATATGGTTTCCTCCTTTTCCCCTGTAGCAGCAGTAGATGTAGGTGATTGCAGACTTTTCCACTGAAATGGGATTGTAGCTGAAGTTGTAGAAAACACAGTTCTGCCACTTGTTGGAGAATAACTAGGAGAATCTCTGATAGTTATGGATGTCTGCTACTCAATTTCCTTGCTTTAATCTTTGTCCATGTGAATTCTTTCTCTCTTTATATATTTCATTTTTAACTCCCTGCTAGATGTATCAGTCTCCAAAGTAGATTGATCATCTCTTGGCCTTTTCCCTGTTTCATATTTCTCTTTCTCTTTTCCCCTGTCTTGTTTATCTTCTGTATTGTGCATTTTTTGTGGAGTAGGGGTCTGTATACTTGAAGATGAAATCACTTTCTCTTCAAGCTCCTGCAATGTGTTTGCTACCCATTTTTTCTGGTTCATGAATTGCTCAATCTTAGGCCTATGGGTGTGGATATATGGAGTTGATCTATTTTCCACCCTTTTCTTAGAGATGATGCCCAATGGGTCATAAGACCAAGTGAAACTGTATGTAAACTTCATCTCCTTAAGAATCTTGTCGGTCTCCTCTCCTGCTGCTCTACTATTGCAAATGAAAGGACCAATCTCGGATTTGATCCTAAACTAAGACTTCTTTTTGGCTGATACAAAATGTACCTCATCTACATTTATCATCTGCCTAATGTATTCAAGGGAAAAGATCCTCATGGGGGGGGATTTGGTAGCTTGTAAGGGGCCAAATCACACCAATATATTCTAAGTTGTGTATAGTTATAGTACAAGTACCAGTCTCCAATTTTGACTTGGTTTGACAACTACATGATCTTTCTAATCTCTTCATTGATCCTTGACTCCATTATGCTGTTGAGGATGCTCATAGCTGGATGGAAAAAAATTTCAACAAATATTTTGTAAGTGTAATCCTTCTATTCTTTTCTCATCATTGTTGTCCAGAAGATGACAGAATGAGGTTGGGAATGTTTATTCACTTTTCTCATTGTGAACCGGAACCTATTTTCCTGAAAATATACAAACACATAAAAGAGGACTAAAATGTATTTAAACACTTCCTCTATGTGAAATTTGACAAACTGGTCATGAATTGCATCTGCCAAGAATTGACTGAATTAAACATAATGGAGGGTTTAGACTCTGATGAAAGCATGGACATGAAACCTATCATTGCTTCATCTGTCCACTAATCTGAATGGTATACTAGCATGTAAGAAAGGACAAAGATTATATGTTGAGTCCTATCAGGGAATGTAGAAGAAGGATATGGAGGATTCTTTTTGGGCAATGGAGTGTCTGTAGCCAGGAATAAATCAAGTGTTTTGGCTCTGCTAGCAAAATCCAAATTTTGGTATAAGTCTCTGAGGGCTTCATATGAAAGAGTTATGGTTTCTTCAACAACAAGAGCTTGCATCATTCTCATGATGGACTGGGCACTAATGGTAAAAATAACTTCTCCTATGGGGGCAGCAACAGCTCTCTGGTTTATATCATAACAAGCATGAAATTTTCTAATAAATTTAGGTAAGTTGTGGGTTTTTGGGAATATATAATATGGTATTTTTGTGTCCCACAACCCTGTATCATCGACCTCATCAATAATATTGTCTTCCAACCAAAAGTATACAGAAAAAATATCAAAATTTGAAATAGTTTCATGTATCTTAAAATATTTGTCAGCCAGGGCTAGATGGTCCAGGTCCACATGAGGGTGAACCATTGGATTAAATGTTTCTTGTTCTTTCTTATTTGGAGGAATTACTACTCTCTGAAAAGAAACTAACAGTTTTTTCGTAGCTGCACAAAAGGGGATTAGAATAAGATGGGAATAAAGAAAAGGGAGTTCTGCTGATCGGAAGGGGAACTGGGAGAAAAGTGGAATGAAGAAAGGTAATTCTGCTTAAATATATAGACAATTGCTATCTTTTCCACGTTCTCTTGAGATCTTTAAAACTTTAACTTTGATCACTTGTTACAAAAGAAACACGGAAGTAATGTAAACTTTGAAACAGGTGAAGAAGAGTGATTTTGTAGGGTGACAGGGTTACCGTTGACATGGCACAAGCTCGTTGGGTAATGGCTTAAGAAATTAAATGTTTAACAAGCCTTTAGGTGGGAGCAGAGGTGCTTGGGCATATGTGACAGGAATGGACATCGTGGCGCAATGGGTATGGCGGGGAATTAATGATCAATGGCATGGTTTTATCACAATGGAAACCACTTTTTGTAGGGGTTGTAGGCCGGTAAGCATAATGGAGTGGAGGGGATGTGAAAAGATTAGTGCCCAACACATAGTGGATGGGTCAGTTTGGGAAACCACCCATTTCAGGCGCCGCCCCCCACCTGGACGTTAACTTTTGGAGGATGAGGGGGGGGTCAGAGAAGGTTGTGGGTTGTCGGATGAGATGGAGGGGGCAAAGGTGAGATGAAAGGCGGTATGGGTTTAATGGTGATGGGATGGGTGAGTGGATGGTGGGGTTGGGTAGATTCATATGAAATGTGTCAAGCGGAGTCTAAGGTTAGGGACTTAGGATATTTGGATATGACATTAAATATGTCAAGTACCTTTTCAAAATGAATTAATCTCGAAACTTAGGATAAACCCTTACTTTTTTATTTTTCTCCATAACATGAGTATACAACAAATCCTTTAAATAAGGTTTTGGAATAAATTTCATGCATCTTCAGATTTATTTTTCTTTCATTCTACCTACCCTTTCACTATTCTAACATTTTTCATCATTCTTTGCAGGGTGTATTTAGGATTTCATACCCAAATATATATATATATATATATATATATATATATATATATATATATATATATATAATTCTAACCTAATCTGTCCCTTATTCCTTCCATTGACTCAGTTTAAACTTTAGAGTCAATTTTATTTCTTCCTAACTATTGATCTGCCAAGATTAAACTGTTTGTAAAATCCTTATTTTCTAACCTATCCAATAGAAATTTAAAATTGTTCAATCATGCTTAGACTATATGATTGAACAAACTAATCTAATCAACAATGGTATTTTGATTTGCAACACTTTCATTATTATTATTTTTGGGATTTTTATTTTCTCTTTTTTTCTCTTTGTATCTTTTTTTGATATACCCTCTTTTCTTTTCTTTTTCATATGTTTTTGGAAATCATTTGAATATTGAAAATCAAGTACAATATGAAATTTAAAATATGAAATATGTAATATTCCAAAATGGAAATAGCAACAATACAATACATAATAATGTAAAACACAAAAATTATGAATATGTCATAAGAGGGATCAAAATGCAACCATAATTTTATTAATATATCAGCAACAATATACAAAACTATCTTGAGGGTCAAGCCACTCAAGCAATAAGAACAAGCCTCCAATGATCAGAACAATCAACACTTGAGTTGCTGCAACTGTATAGAATGACGGAAAGCAGTGACAACCATGTCTAGATCAGTGTAGCTACTACTGTAAACATAAATAAATGAAATATGTCTGATAGATAAAAAATAAATTCCTAGAAAAGAATATGTGGGCTCTAATACATGATTTCTAGCCAACCCAGAAAAGAATACTAGAAATACCAAGAAATATACATTGTGACAAATAACCCTGGGATTAAGATGCCACTGTAAGTTGGAACTGAAATGGAATGAGGCTATGATAGATCTGGAATGATAATTTCCTCCTCCAATGGTATTTCTAAATATAATTCTGATCCCTCTACTCAGAAATAGACCCTCCTGATGAGCTAAATGAACCCTCCCAGCAACTTCCTCTAAAAAAAAAACAGTTATTGTTTGTAACTGCATTATGAGGGATGGTAGATGGTTGGAATGATGCCAAAAATTTAGAAATATTCCCAAGATCCCTCTTTGATGATCCTCCAATGGATAGGCTACCTCTCCACTAAAAAACAAGCCCAGAATTGGCTCTATGTGATCCTCCTTTGCTGCACCCTGCAACACAACCTAGCTCTAAACAGAAACTGCGTTGTAGCTGAAGAAGGTAGCTTGGGAAGAATTATAGAATGAGGAAATTCAGCCCAAATAACCTTTCCTTCCCTGAGGATGAGGTAGGGATTCCCGATCAGGAACACCCTTGTGCTAAACAACACAACAACCCTGTCGAACAACAAAAGGATGCAAAGTCTAAACAGACCAATATCAAATGATGATCCAAAAACATGAATAAAAATTGCTATCATCCCCTCCATATATAGTGTGTGAGCCTTCTCACATTGGGTCCCATCCATAAATTCCACCAAGCTCATGCAAGTTTTCCTCCACTAAAACTGTGTTGTCTCATCATGAATGCCCCTCCTCCATGACAGCGTTGTTGAATTTGTCAAAGTTGACCTATTCAAATGTATCCCCTCTAATTTAGACCCAAAGGTGCTTAATCCAGCTGCTTATTCTTCCTCATTTCACATTAGGAGTGTTATTATTCCTCCTAAAGAACTTTATGGTCCTCCCTACCCAATTATTCACCTACCTAGAGATAAAACAAACTATAATATTCCATTTAGCTGAAGGCTAAATTTTTGGAATATTAAAAAATACTAAATCACCTTGAGATCCTATAATTTATAGGACCCTAAAAAAGTGGAGAAATTATTGCAAAGAGTGGGGATGACGGTACAAAAAAGAAAACTTGTGTATATTCCATGTCACCAAAGCGCTCTAAGATTTTACCCCAAAGATAATATTACGTACTGGGCTTGAATTATTTTGCGCCATCACTCATTCCAAAAACAATAGTTTTAGGGAGGAGAAGTTATTCTATCAAACCACGAAGGGTTCCAGCGAGAAGTTTCAAACCCTCTCTGCAGGTGCTACAGGAGGAAGCTACAGGCAAGTCTGAGATGCTACAGGAGGGTTGAGAATAATATAGAGGATAAATTGAAAGATGAAAAAGTAGCCACAATGGCTTGAAATTGTCTGAAAACCATCATACACATACAAATTTATTTTCACAAGAAGTAAGTGACATCCTCCTTCCTTGTTTTTACATCCATTTGCATGAAAAGTATACTTTAAATAGATAGCTTGTAATAGTAAATTAAGTAGTAGGAGGTACTTTTGGATACTTTTGTGTTTAGAGGTAGAGAAAAAAGAGTTTTTTTTATAGCAACTCTAGCATCCTTATCCCTCACTACTACCAAATAATTTAACATTTTTTCACTGTTGGCTTGAGGGGTCTTGACCTAGGTTTAGAGTTAAGATTAACCAACAAAAATATCTTACTATTGGCCCTTTCGATAGTGACCTACTTGTGTAGGTCAAAGTCTCACCTGAAGCAGTATGGGGGGGTGCTGGAACCAGGCTACCACACCCTGAGAGAGAATTAAATGATGTGGGTGTCCTCAAATCTATAATAAAAGTGGACTATCTTTCACACTAGAAACCCTAACCAGAAACAAATCTAGGTCAATTTACGTAGGCTACCCTGCGTGCGCATAGAAAATCGATTCAAAATCCCTTAATATTATTAATAATGCGCTATTCAGGTCTTATAGTAATATATCTATGCATATAAAATCCATATTAAGCAATAAAACAGGTGCACAACTGATCCAATCATATATAACATAAATCGTAAGCGAACAGATCACATAAATATATCACAGATGCATTTGGTACTAAGAATTATAAAAAAAACACTTATTTATTCATCAACAGTCGTAAAACCCTTTACACTTCTTTAGATTCACCCACACACATAGCCAACGGGGTCTGCACACAACAGTAATAAGGTCTCCGCGCACACAGCCAACAGGAGCCTTCAGACACAGACACTTACATATTCGATTTACAGTTCATAACATATCATAACCTTATCAAAACTTACTTAAAAACTATCTTATCTTACTTTATCTACACTCCTATCTATATCTTACCCTGCGTTCATCCTAAGGTCTACAAATTGTGGTTTGTGACTCCTAATTTTACGCTTTATCCCATTACAACTCATGAAGGGGCTTTGACCCACCCCAAAGCCCCTTAACTGTGCATTTCTTAGCGCACATGACTAAAAAATACAAAAATAATTGTTAATTTAATCAAAATTGTAGTCCTAAGGGACCTCATTCCAATAATCCCTCAACACAATCTTGTGACTCGTCCCGAGTCACAAAGGTACTAGGATCTGTTAGCCACCTATAAAAATTTGTCGTATCACATGGTGGCTAAAAATTTGTTGTAGCTTTCAAGAAACAATTTTATGACCAAATTGTGAGTTCTTGAAGTCTAATTATGATATCTATCCTTTAAAATAATCTTCACTGTTGTTTCCCTCTTAATTCTAAAAAATCTGTTGTTTTCCTAAAGGAAAAGACTGCTAAAAACCCATTTTTTCCTTCATTTTTCCCCTCTTTTGCTCATAAAAAATACCTCCATTTTTCCTCATTTTAACCCTTCGAAATCACTTCATGACCCTTTTTAAATCATTTGATCTCCTTCCATTTGTGTTAAAAGGCTTTCTTTCCTCTACCGAAACCCTCGTTTTCCCTTAAGAAACTCTGTTTTTAAGTCAAAATACAGTCTTTTTTTATATAAAGTTTTAGCCCCCGAGGGATTAAATTTCATAAACCTCCACTTCATAGGACCTTAAGCCCCACAACCGAGCGCTTAAAAGATCCTAAACCCTTCTTCTAAACCCTCTAAAACCTTTGTCTTCCTTCATATTTTGTGAAAATATGACCTTTTATTAAACCCGATGGTTCATTGTCTTGGCCCATTTTTAACAGTTGATCTAAGACCAATCAATGGCCATTGGAGTCTCACATCGGAAAAGTTCATTGGATGCATTTTAAAGTGTTTCCTTCCCTTTCCTCCTATTCTGATAATTCCCTCCTGGCTAAAGGCCCCTAACCACTTCCCCTCCATGTAACTGGGCGCTAAGACCAATCGCTAGACCACAAGGCGCTTATCGCAATCATAAGTTTGAATGAGCCCTTTCCTTTGTTAAAAGAAAAACCCCGATGCGATGGTATTTTGTTATGAAGGCCCGCGTGGCAATATTAGCCATCGATCCCTATAGATCCAACGGCCAGCATTGTTTTCACCCTGCGCCCTTTGCATCGTTCTATAGTCCCCCATTGCAATCTCCACTATTGATCTACCATTTTGATCAATTCCCTCGTGTAATCGCATCACAAAAACTTTTGTGCCATTCTTCTCTCTTCCTCCTATTGCAATCTTGCGATTCAATCTGGACCATCGAATCCACAAGAATTGACAGCCCAGATTTAATTTCCCTCCGCCATAAGCCCTTGTCATTACACCCTTTGATTGAATATCCACCGTTGATCTCTGCAGATCAACGACCTGCATTAACCCAAACTCCACCCGACCCCTACCTCATATTCCATCTCATTAGCCCAAATATTGAATCTGGGCCATCCATTATTCTAATCCTACAGTCCATATTTAACCTGGTAAGCCCAACTCATTTGGGACCTATCGCCCTCATTGATCAATCCTAACTGTCCATTCCCTGATCCGATGGTCAATATTAAAACCGCATTGACCATGATCCACCTTTCTTCGCCCTTACATCTTCTCTCCATCGCGCCCTCCTCACGACCGTCCGATCTAAGGCCCCAGATCTGACAACCAGCACGTGGTCTCGCATAATTTTGAGTCCGATGGTTAATGTTTTAAAATTATGCGATGCGGGTGGTTTTAAAAAGCCACGTGTCAATCTCTAATGCATATCACGTTCAAAAAGGCAATACTTCCTTCCCTTCTTTTCTCGGCGTGACACCAGTGGTTTTTATTGTCGAAAGCACTTTCCTCGTTTACATTACATCCTCTTAGTTTTAATCTCCTCTGTTGATATCTGAGATCTAACGGTCCCATTTTAATCCAACCATTAAACCATCGCCCTCCACCCACCTCCAAAGGACTTCTTAAATCATTCTCCGTCATTGATCTTTGTGGCTGATCTCATCCGACAGTCCAGATTCTTTCTGAAACCCCAAAATTCGTTTAACTACATTTTCCTTCCGCCTAAGGTTTTTCGCCCATTTCCTTGGTTATTTCTTCCATTTCATTATAATATATCTCCTCTAAATTATATTTCCCTGATCAATCTCGACCATTGATATTTGCAGATCGATGGTCCTGACTTAATTTCCCCACCATTCATCCAATCGCCTCTCCTTTTGACCTCGGCAAAGTAATATTCATCATTGGACACTTTCATCCAACGGCCATGATCTAACCAAAACCTCTGAAGCAGTCTGAACCCTTCCCCGTAGGATTTTTCTAATTTTTCTTTGTTGTGCAGGTTTTAATGGTTTTATCAAATGTTTTAAAAGAAAATTGAAGGCCGGGGATGACAATCCCCCAGGCCTTTATGCGTGAAGGAGATCATTCTGCAGGGTTTCCCATCAAAGTTTATTGATGCCTCATGAACACTGGTGACATTATAAAAGCCCTTTGTATGCCTGCACATCAACAAGACATAGCAAAACTTAATCAAACAAAGAGAATCAATGTTAAAGGATCTAGTCACAGCAAAGATGAAAAATTGAAGATTGTTTATGGAGTTTTGAGGGATTACGGCCTAAATCCACTATCTAGAAAAACCTAATCCACTCAATTAAACACAGGTTGAAGAACAGAAGACAAAAATTAGGCCTAATTAAGCCTAACACACATAATTAAAACAAATTAACAGTGTTTAAAGAAGGACAATCAGATCTATCATTCTGAGAAACCCTCCACTGCCACATCAGAGGTTAATTGAATCCTCACCAACTACCAAAAGCCACCTGTAGCCTCAAAGCATTCAAAAGAGGCATAGTTATGACCAGAATAGAAGATGTTTGCCCCAATATAGCTGAACAGTTAATTCAACCAAGGAAATTATTGCAAACTGTCAGCAGAGTTATTACAAGGATAACAAAGAGCCTTAAAGTCAACAAAACCTTCCCAGCAAGTTTTATACCTAATGTAAACCAATTAATACAGAGGAAATATCAGAAATTTTCTCCATTGATCCCCTCAAAGGCCGAGAGGCATTAAACTATATTAATTGAACCTAGAAGATATTTTATCACATCCCACCTCATCATTTCTTCTATAAATAATTCTATAGAAGATGAGATAATGTTGGTCACTGCATATCTATTACTTGTAAATAGTTTACTGAAGCTGCTGTAAGCTCTGTTTGTAATTGAATATACCTAAGTTGAGATGAGAAGTTTGAAGCTGTAGAGACCCATTGGGCTTGAAGATTGTAACTAGTTTGAAGCATCAAATACAAGTTAATTTATAGGATCCTCGTCTATGTCAACGATGATGTTTTTCTTATTGTAAATTGTTATTTTCTTTTGTTTCCATTGTCCATTTTCTCTAATAAAGAACATCAATTATAGAGTTACGATTTACTATCAAAGGTACCCTGCTCTTACTGATAAGCTTTATCGACATGTTTTCTTCCAATTGTGTTGTTTAAGAATGATTTAATACAATCCAAGAAGTCAAGATGTTGGCGTTCCCTTCTCTTACTGTCTATACTTTAAACATTTTTCTTGAATGTTATTTTCAGTTTCTACCAAGTAAAGTTGAACTAGGGAAGTCTATGGTGAGCCACACCCTCTAGTTTTATCTCCAAAGGTTGTCTAAAATTTTCCCTAAGAGTATGTTAAAAGTAGGTTAGGTTCAAAGTCCTTACTTGATATTAGACTATTATTTGTTATCTTAATTGTTTTTCTTGAAAGTTTTCTAAGTAAAGCAGAACTAGGGAAGTATATGGTGAGCCCTATCCTCTAGTTTCTTCTCCAAAAGTTGCTTTGAAAATTTTCCCTTAGAATATGCTAAAAGCAGGATAGGTTCAAAGTCCTTACTTGATCTTAAGCTATTATTTTTCTATTTTAAGTGTTTTCTATTGAAAGTGCATTGAAAGCAGGCTCGTTTCAAAGTACTTACCTGATCTTAGATAAATTTTATGTCTTTCTTAAGTGTATGCCAAAAGCAGGATAGTTTCAAAGTACTTACTTGATCTTAAGCTACTCTTTGTTCTTCATTTTTTTGTTTCCCCTTCTTATTGTTTCATTCCATTCCATAAAATCAACTTTAAAGAGATCCTTAGACATAGATGAATTGCCCCATGGACCACTCTTGAACCTTGTTGTTTCAATTAAATCCTACTATGACTCCATAGCCCAATGGATTGAAGCTGTTTCTTGCCTATCTTCTTAGCTGAATCAATTTTTCACTTTCATTCACCTTCACCCTTCATTTAGACTTCCTTCACCTTGACATATATTTTCCCAACCAAAAAAAGAAAAAACCTTGTTCTTCATAACTAGCCTAATATCCCATTCAAAAGCCTTAAAGATAAATCAATCTTTGCACTTATAGAGAGATCCCTCTTGCGATTCAGGAGGGATAGATCCTAGAATCCCAAAGTGGTTCCAATGTCCTCTCCACAGTTTTAGTCTCACCAATCTACTGAAATTATAGGGAGCTAACATTTCTGGCAACTCCAATATGGATTTTGAGTCAATTTCATCATAAATACTCCTAAGACTCAGAGCACCCATCATCTCTTTAGATTGGCATTCATAATAAACATGGTGGTGGAACCATAAAACATTTACCTCCTTAGGAGCTAAAAATTTTCCACCTAGCGACTCCACTCCTTATAACTCCCAAAAGACCAAATGACTCCACTGGTAGAAGACCTTGAACTGATTGAACAGACACAGTGACCTCTTTTTCTGATTTACAAACATGGATTTAGAAATAGACCCAGAAGACAAACATATGGTCATGATGGAAAAATTGATGTACATGCTTGGAAAGAGAGTGGATAGGTTTATGGCTAATCTAAACATTAGTGATCTAGAGCAACATATGCCCTTCCATGAGCAAACACAAACTCTACCACTACAAGACGTGTATGATGAAAAAGATTATAGAGAAAATAATGAAGAAAAATTTCTAATCATGATGGAAAAGATGATGTACATTCTTGGAAAGAGAATGGATAGGTTGATGGCTAATATGAATATTGATGATCTAGAGCAACCTATGCTTTTCCCTCATCAAACGCAAGCCCAATCACCTCAAGACCAAGACAGTGACCAAGATATGTATTATGATCAACACCTTATAGAATATGATGAGAAAACTTACAAAGAAAGCAATAAAGAAGGTTGTTAAGAAATTTTTGATTGCCTTCCTATGTCTTGTACTATGCTGATATGAGAACTTCATGACCAAAATGAAAAAACATATAGTGAGCAGTGCTTTGATGAAACAAGTAGCTACTTTCAAAATGTAGAATCTGATGTAGGAGGAGAACCAGTTCATATAGGGACTCCCCCTCTAGATTACAACCCATATCAGAATACACAGGAAGAGTGGCATCTTGATAATGTAAAAAAAAACACCTCATGAACCTTATATGCAAACTGAGTATCATAAAAATCATGACGATTTTTTTACAAAAGAAGATTAGGAAACAATAGAAAATCCTCAAAGTTTCCCTGCAAGCACAAGTCAATATCCCCTAGAAGAGGCTCAAGAAAACATCTAGCCTGAAAATCAGCCTTTACAAGAGACAGAGGACTGTTGTACTTCTGTTCAAATGAACATAGAAACATCTTCCCCTTTGACAGAAAAAGGGATAGATCAGACTATTAATAAACAGTCAATCTCTGAAACTTATTGCAAAACAAATACTCTTGCTCAGTCACATAGAGAAATTTGTTGTAAAGATGCAGAAAGTTCTTTTGTTGATCATGAGAAAGAGGGTAGCTCTTTTTCTATTTATACTGAAGGAAAATTCTCTCCTTAGACAGAAGAAAAAATTGATCAAATACTAAGCAAGCAGCTACCCTCCAAACCATCATCTCAACCAGACAATCCTGAACATGGTGCCTATTCCATAGAACAATCCAATGGCACTCAAGATAAAGAGGATGGTAAGGAAATTAATGATAATACTGAAACTAGTCCTCTTTGGAATATGGATTTCGATGGGTCATGTTCTAAAACTAATGCAGGTGCAGGAATATGGCTTTACAATACAGGAAACAATCATTCTGAAGCCCATTCATACAAATTGATTTTTCAATGCACAAATGACATAGTAGAGTATGAGGCACTCCTTTTAGGGCTACATTTATTGAAAAATTAGGAGCCCAGAAGATAACAGTTCATGGAAATGCAGAATTGGTAATTAGGAAAGTGAAAGAAGAATGCATGGCTAAACATCCTAGAATTAGAGCCTATAAGGATGATGCCATGGATATATTAAAATATTTTAAATATTTCCAACTTATCCTTGTTCCTAAAGACCAAAACAATTTTGCTAGTGGATTAGCCCTTGTGGCTAGTACATGTCTGAGACCTTGGGAGAGAAAACAATATACAATTCAAGAAAAATTCAAACCAGATGTCCCAAACAATAAGAGATATTGGAAAAACTTTGAAGGAGAAAAACAAATAGAAGACTATCCTACTGAGGATATACCATCTTTTCAAGAAGAAACTTCTCCCTTCAGTAATGTCAATCTGTCATCCAAAGAACCTAAATTTATATCAGAAGTAAGCATAGATTTAGAGAAAGAAGAAATTTCACTGCTTACTATTTTGCAGGTTAAGGATGATGATGCTTCCAAGCAACATTCTAAAGATATAGTCCTCAAAGCTGAAGTCTTTGAAGCAGACAATATATCAGACATGGAGGGCCAAAAAGAATAGAATCTTCATCTTTTCTTTATTGATCCTTTGGAAGAGTGTGTTGAAGTTCCAATTGGCTCAAATTATCAAGCATGGATCCTTTGCAAGAGCCAAAGACATGAAAAGTTGTCACCTTTCGTGATAGCCTTGGTTTTGAAGATTAATCTTCAAAATGTACTATGGATACCCCTGACAAACAACCATATTTTTTTCTTCTTTTTTACATTACTCAACTGGCTACATTGGCACTTTTGTATCATATAAGGATGTAAATACTCCAAGTGAGAATAGGTTATATAGGAATGTCAATAAAGCTCAGTTTTGAGCAATTAGATAGTTGTTGATTTTTGTCTTCAAGGAAAAAGAAAAATACAAAAACAATAGAAGATAGAAAAGAGGGCAGAGAGAAAACAAGAAAGGTATAGCCCCATACCAAAAAAGAGAAATAAAGTCTGAAAGTGTGAAAGCTCAAATGCCAATCCTAAAAATCATGACTAATTAGTTTTTAATTTACTGTTGATAGGTTAGTGAAATAGATTTTCCAAACAGCTTAATCTTGGCTTATCAGTTAGGTAGATTAGGATAGAAGAAAAAAGGTTCAAACAAGCTAAAAATATAAACCTATGAGTTTCAAAAAGATGCATGGCTCTAATCTGTTTTAATCTTGAGCCAAAGACACAAGAAAACTGGTTCTAATATGCCCAAAACTTGAACCAAAAAATAATGTAACACAACTCAAACAAAAGTAAAAAACAAATCTGAAGAAAAAGAAGGATATTCTTAAACTTTCAGATCTCAAGCCTTCACCATTTTGATTTCATTTTCTGCAATAATAATCTATGTGCAACTTGTTTTTATGCCATAGATCAGCAACAAGTTAGACTATTCAATCTTGACTTGGCTGATTTTTAAATTTTTTGTTTTAGAAGTTAGAGAATAAAATCTGTTAGACAGTCTAATCCTAATAGATAGTAGTTACATAGAGAAGCTTATGAACTCAACTTTTTAATCTGAGTCCATGGAGAAATAAGAAGTAGACTTAGATTAGTTTTATTTTTTCAAAATAATAAAATGTTTGTAAAAGAGTTTTCCAATCCAAATGCACTCTCAAAGAAGAAAAAATGTTAGATCAGTAGGATTGGGTAGGTAGAAAGCTTGTTTTGATAGAGTTCCATTGTTTTTCATGGATGCTAAACATTTCCACATCAGAAGAATACCAACAAAGGACAGGAAAAATGCAGCCCAATGGATGAGGCATTGGTCAGCTTCCGGAGGATTTGTCTGAGGTTCTTGGCACTTCCAAGGAGCTGCCATCCCAAATTGGAGCCGCTGTTAGCCACCTATAAAAATTTGTCCTATCAAATGGTGGCTAAAATTTTTTTGTAGCCTTCAAGAAACAATTTTATGACCAAATTGTGAGTTCTTGAAGTCTAATTATGATATTTATCCTTTAAAATAATCTTCACTGCTATTTCCCTCTTAATTATAAAAAATCTATTGTTTTCCTGAAGAAAAAGACTGCTAAAAACCCATTTTTTCCTTCATTTTTCCCCTCTTTTTCTCATGAAAAATACCTCTTTTTTTCCTCATTTTAACCCTTCAAAATCACTTCATGACCCTTTTTAAATCATTTGGTCTCCTTCCATTTGTGTTAAAATTCCTTCTTTCCTCTACCAGAACCCTCGTTTTCCCTTAAGAAACTCTGCTTTTAAGTCAAAAGACAGTCTTTTTTATTATATAAATTTTTAACCCCCGAGGGCTTAACTTTCATAAAATCCACTTCATAGGACCTTAAGCCCCACAACCGAGTGCTTAAAAGATCCTAAACCCTTCTTCTAACCCTCAAAAACCTTTTTTTTCCTTCGTATTTTGTGAAAATCCAACCTTTTATTAAACTGGACGGTTCATTGTCTTGGCCCATTTTTAACCGTTGATCTAAGACTGATCAATGGTCGTTGGAGTCTCACATCACAAAATTTCATTAGATGCATTTTGAAATGTTTCCTTCCCTTTCCTCCGATTCCGATAAGCCCCTCTCGGCTAAAGGCCCCTAACCACTTCCCCTCCATGTAACTGGGCACTAAGACCAAGCGCTAGACCACAAGGCGCTTATCGGAATCAGAAGTTTGAATGAGCACTTTCCTTTGTTAAAAGGAAAACCCCGATGCGATGGTCTTTTTTTTAAAGGCCCGTGCAAAAATATCAGCCATCGATCCCTATAGATCCAACGGCCAACGTTGTTTTCACCCCACGCCCTTTGCATTGTTCTATAGTCCCCCGTCGCAATGTCCATCGTTGATTTACCATTCTGATCAATGACCATCATGTAATCACATCACGAAAAAATTTGTGCCATTCCTCTCTCTTCCTTCGATTGCAATCTTGTGATTCAATCTAGACCGTCGAATCCACAAGAACCGACAGCCCAGATTTAATCACCCTCTGCCATAAGCCCTTGCCATTACACCCTCTGATTGAATATCCACCGTTGATCTCTGTAGATCAACGACCCACATTAGCCCAAAATCCACCTGATCCCTACCTCGTATTCCATCTCATTATCCCCAAGATTGAATTTGGTCCACTCATTATTCTAATCCTACGGTCCATATTTAACCCAGTAGGCCCAACTCATTTGGGACCTATCGCCCTCATTGATCAATCCTAACCGTCCATTCCTTGATCCAACGGTCAAGATTAAAACCGCCTTGACCCTACCCCACCTTTTTTCTCCCGTGCATCTTCTCTCCATCGTGCTTTCATCACGGACGTCTAATCTAAGGCCCTAGATCTGACGGCTAGCATGCAGTTTCACGTAATTTTGAGTCTGATGGTTAATGTTTTAAAATTACACGATGTGGGTTGTTTTAAAAATCCACGTGTCAATCTCTAACGAATATCGCGTTGAAAAAGGCAATATCGGCTTCCCTTCTTTTCTCAGCGTGACACCAGTGGTTTTTATTGTCGAAACCACTTTCCTCATTTACATTACATCCCCTTAATTTTAATCTCGACCGTTGATCTCTAAGATCTAACGGTCCCAGTTTAACCCAACCATTAAACCATCGCCCTCCACCCATCCTCCAAATGACTTCTTAAATCATTCTCTGTCATTGATCTTTGTGGTTGATCTCATCTGATGGCCCAGATTATTTCTGAAACCCCAAAATTCATTTAACTGCATTTTCCTTCTGCCTAAGGTTTTTCGCCCATTTCCTTGGTTATTTCTCCCATTTCATTATAACATAACTCCTCTACATTATATTTCCCCGATCAATCTCGACCTTTGATCTTTGTAGATCGACAGTCCTGACTTAATTTCCCCACCATTCATCCAATCACCTCTCCTTTTGACCTCGGCAAAGTAATCCTCACCGTTGGACGCTTTCATTCAATAACCATGATCTAACCAAAACCTCTGAAGTAGTTTGAACCCTTCCCCACAATATTTTTTCTAATTTTTATTCAAAATAGGCATAGTTATGACCAGAACAGAAGATATTTTCCCCAATACAGCTGGATAGTTAATTCAACCAAGGAACTTATTATAAACTGTCAGCAGATTTATTACAAGGATAACAAAGAGCCTTAAAGTCAACAAAACCTTCCTAGCATGTTTTATACTTAATGTAAACCAATTAATACAGAGTAAATATTAGAAAATTTCTCCATTGAGCCCCTCAAAGGCTGAGAGGCATTAAACTGTATTAAGTGAACCTAGAAGATCTTTTATCACATCCCACCTCCTCATTTCTTCTATAAATAATTTTGTAGAAGATGAGATAATGTTGGTCACTTCATATCTGTTACTTGCAAATAGTTTACTAAAGCTGTTGTAAGCTCTATTTGTAATTGAAGATACCTAAGTTGAGATGAGAAGTTTGAAGTTGTAGAGACCCACTGGGCTTGAATATTGTAACTAGTTTGAAGCATCAAATTCAAGATGATTTATGGGATCCTAGTCTATGTCAACAGTGATGATTTTCTTATTGTAAATTGTTATTTTATTTATTTTCCATTTTTTCCATTTTCTCTGATAAAGAACAACAATTATAGAGTTAGGATTTACTGTCAAAGGTACCCTACTCTTACTGATAAGCTTTATCTACATGTTTTCTTCCAATTGTGTTGTTTAAGAATGATTTAATACAGTCCAAGAAGTCAAGATGTTGGCTTTCCCTTCTCTTACTATCTAGACTTTAAACATTGTTCTTGAATGTTATTTTCAGTTTCTACCAAGTAAAGTTGAACTAGGGAAGTCTATGGTGAGCCCTGTCCTCTAGTTTTATCTCCAGAGGTTGTCTAAAAGTTTCCCTAAGAGTATGCTAAAAACAGGCTAGGTTCAAATTCCTTACCTGATCTTAGACTATTATTTGTTATCTTAATTTTTTGTCTTGAAAGTTTGCTAAGTACAGCAGAGCTAGGGAAGTCTATGGTGAGCCCTGTCCTCTAGTTTCTTCTCCAACAGTTTCTTTGAAAAGTTTCCCTTAGAATATGCTGAAATCAGGATAGGTTCAAAGTCCTTACTTGATCTTTAGCTATTCTTTTTGTGTTTTAAGTGTTTTCTATTGAAAGTGCATCGAAAGCAAGCTAGTTTCAAAGTACTTACCTGATATTAGATAAATTTTATGTCTTTCTTAAGTGTATGCCGAAAGCAGGATAGTTTCAAAGTACTTACTTGATCTTAGCCTGCTCTTTGTTCTTCATTTTTTTTGCCCCCTTCTTATTGTTTCATTCCATTCCGTAAAATCAACTTTAAAGAGATCCTTAGACATAGATGACTTGCCCCATGGACCACTCTTGAACCTTGCTATTTCAATTAAATCCTACTATGACTCCATAGCCCAATGGATTGAAGCTATTTCCTGCCTATCTTCTTAGCTGAATCAATTTTTCACTTTCATTCACCTTCACTCTTCATTTAGACTTCCTTCACCTTCACATATCTTTGCCCAACCAAAAAAAACAAAAACCTTGTTCTTCATAACTAGCCTACTATCACATTCAAAAGCCTTAAAGATAAATCAATATTTTCACTTATAGAGAGATCCCTCTCTGGATTCAGGAGGGCTAGATCCTAGAATCCCAAAGTGGTTCCAATGTCCTCTCCGTAGTTTTAGTCTCACTAATCTGCTGAAATTACGGGGAGCTGACAGGATCTTCATCTTTGTCTTCAATTCCTTAATGGAAGCAATGAAGGGCACAAGGATACCCACGCTTTGATCGGCTGCACTCTTTTTTGTATCCACCAATTTCAGAGAAATTATCCCTTCTGCGGAAAGATTGATACATTGATATGACTTGTTCAAGTTCTTCATAGTAGAATCCAGATCTTATGACAGCTTCATTGCTTCGTATGCCCACAACTTCATATTTTCTATCACAATGGGCTTCTTTCTTCATAGGTCATCAACCTCATTGCATAATACTAACTTGTCTGCAACCGAGCCATGCCTTGAGTAGATATAGATGTAGGTAGTGCCTCCTGAAGGTCATCAAACGCCTACTCCTTGGCGTGCAGTTCTTGTGAAATCTTGTCGAAAATGGGGTCCATCTACACGGATGTCCACAAGCCCATAGCTATCTCTAGTAGCTCGATTCCCTTTTCAACTGTGGAGGCAATACTTCCTGAAGCTTCTTTGACTAAGGTTTCACACTGCGCTTACACTTCTGGCGGAGTCTCTGGTTGAAGCTTGGCCTACAACTTTACGATCTGCTGCCCACAGTCTGCCTTTATAGACTGCACCTCAGACCTGGAGGCCTTCAAAACTACTACTAGACTCTCAAATTTAGCCTAGGGTGTAGCCCAAGTAGGGATAGAAACCTCTGGTAGGTCACCAAAAAGTCTATCAATCAGATTCTCCAATTTTTCATGTTGTGCTACTACTACTTGTTGTGCTGTCTAAGCCTGGAGAGACTCTTATGTCCCTACTATGATATTTTTCTTAGCCTTAGTAAGTTGCTAGTGGACACGTGCCTCTTTGCACTGCAACTCGTTCGTGATGATTTTTTTTATGGCATGCAACTTACCACTAGGTAGCATGGACAAATCAATTCCAACTTCGGTGCATATTTTCACTTGCATGCATAATGTAGGTTGTTCTACCTCCAGGGAAGGGGAAGATCCTATTATCTTATGTGTTGAGTATCATAATGGTGCTCTCACTCATTTGAATTGGCCTCACTTGATTCATTATCTCTTGAATGTTATATGTCTTCAGCTACGACACCTGTAATCTCGTCTGCAATGATTCTACATCAGCCTTGTACTGCGATGGGATTACATCTACGATCTTGTCAAGATCTTCCTCAGTTAGTGTAACTTCCTCTGTTTCTCTGACCTTTGACCCTTTCTTCTTCTTACGCAGGCCCCTGGGGGTTTCTGCGCTATGCTTACTACCTCTAGGAGACTCAACTCTAGTCCCATCTAGGCCATCCATTCCTCCAAGATCCACCTCTGCTTCTTCATCAGCCTATTCCTCTGCTTCCTTATCTGTTTCTTTCTCAACCTCCTTTTCTGCATATTTCTCTGTGTATTTTCCAATGTTCTTCTTGACTTATTTTTCCTTTCCAGTAGTTTTTGTCTCCTTTCCAGATGTTTAGGTTGTGATAGGTAGGGTGGAGCCGAGCCTAACCTTCCATGCATCTGGCCAATTCATAACGACCTAGTCAATTCGCCTTTGTCACCATATATGGAATATTGTACCATACAGGGTCATGCCATGCCCAGATCTGCACGTGGTGCATGGTCACTTGGAAATATGAAATAGCTTTGTAATTCCCATAAGCAGTTGGCGACAACTGGGGTCATGAGTGTATAGCTACTACCAAAGCTACCTCGAACAATATTGGCATAGCACATCCTTTCAAACACACCAAGTTCTACCTCTCAGAGAACTGCGCCCTCAAGCATCTCACATGTGACTAAAGCAATTAATAGCAGTAACCATGAGTAAAAAAAATTCTTCCCTTCGTCCTGAACCTAGTGCACATTCTCCATAAACTCCTGGTAGAGATACTGGGACTAATTATAGCTCACTCCCTTCTTGCATTGTCCTGCTAGTGTGATAAAATGCGCATGGACTACCTTAGGGTGACACTTGTGAATCAGCTTACATCCTAGGACTAAGGTTCCTAGGCATATTGTCGGGTCTTCGAGCTGTTGCACTAGGAATCCCCTGGAGTCCCGTCCTATCGTTTAGTATTTATTGACCTTGGCAACTACCTTCAGCTCCTAGATTTTCCATACTGAGCCATGGGATGGGGCCCCTTCTTGGGCAAGTCGATGATCCGATGGATTAGCATGACATCAATCGGAATTCAATTTTGGATCCATAGGCACCCATCATGCACCAGTTCCAGTGGCTAGCGCACACATACAATTGTGATGGGGTACCTTTTGAAGTGAGGAATCTTTAGAAAATTGATAATTCTAGCATTACTTAACTTGCGGCCCATGGCATAGGCTCTACCTTCACAACATTATCATATAGCACTCGCTCCAAGTAATATTCAAGTGATAATTCAGGGAGTGTCTCCTCATTCGCCAGGTCATAATCATCGAACTTCACCAGAGGGATTTTTCCAAACATGTTCCTATCAAAAGGGATGGTCATCGGGATTAACGACATCTTCAGATAGTCGAGCACCACATCTACATCCTTCAGGACTCGCACATAGGGTCTGTGTGGCTTAACATACTTTAGGTGCCATGAAATTGGCTTGACGAGCATGAGCTCCTCAATGGCACTCATGGGTCTCTTGGTCGGGTCACCCATAGGATACCTATCCTTCGTGGCTTGGCGCAGGGGCATAACATGTCTGGGGGATGTTCTTGGCCTTGAGGTTGAGCCCTTAGTCACCTTGCTCTTTCCTTTGGTAGGTGTCAAAACTACTTCTTGTACCTCAGGGATAAATTTGTGAGATCATCAGAGTTAGGATCCGTAGACGTTGTGAGCAGCACATAGTGCTCTTCAGATGGTGTGCTCTAAGGGTTCATGGTCGTTATCCTTGGTTTGAATATGAAACCAGCGTTACTCACATCGGATGCGGGGGTCTCATGGCTAGACATACAATATTCACTGATGGATTCAAAGTGCAACTCACAGATAATTTCAAATCACAATATACTCGGATAGCAAAGGAATTGAATATGACCCGCACCCTTCCTTTTATAGGCAATCCATGGTAAAAATGGTCATAAATTCATTAATTGTGCCTTATACAGATAAAATTGGTCATAGATCCTTTAATATCTCGTCATTAAATTTATGAAACCTTCTCCATTCAATGGTAAAACTCTTTTTCACCAAGATTTACTATTCCAATGGCTATTTTCTCCTGTCATGCACTACCTTTGAGCTCCTGTTGCACCTTCTGTGTATGTCCTCTGCGCGGCATTCAAAAAAGTGGATTCCTATTCTTCGACCATATAGTAATTTGGTAGGCATAGGTTTATCCTTATATGGCTACATTCAGCTTCCGTTGATGTACCCAGGAAGACTCTCACAATGTAACATGGCCAAGAGCACTGCACCTCCATTAGTGATCTCTTTCACAATGTATGGCACTAGCGAGTGCATCCTGAAATTTCTTGGGTGGAGAAAAAATTGACTGTCATATAAAAAAACCAAATCTCCATCTTTGAATTCCTTCTGTCAAATGTGTCTATCATGTCAGGCCTTTTTGTGCACCTTTTGTACTTGCCAATGGAAGTTGGAAATAAACCAATCTTCTTCTAAGGCAACCAATTGTGTTAAAATTTCCTCCATGATGTCTGACTCAACCATATTAGTGAATGTTGTGATGCAAATATTTGGGACAATATATTCCATTGGCATGATTTCTTCTTGCCCATAAACCATCCTAAAAGGTGCTTTTCTAGTCAACTTCTTGCAAGTGGTTTGATAGTCCCATAACACAGAAGGGATGTGCACATCCCAATCATTCTGATTTGCATTACAGATCTTGGTGAGCCCATTCTCCAAGATTTTGTTGAAGTCTTATATTGCACCATTTTCCTAAGGGTGATAAGGAGTACTCTTCTGGTGATTTATCTGAAATTCCTCTGTCAGAGCTTCAATGGTTTCATTAAAAAAGTGTGTACTCATATCACTCATCAATATTTTTGGACACCAAAATCTAGTCACGATATTTTCAAAAATGAAATGTGGAGTAGTATATGTGGTACAATCCTTGACTGGCTTAAGATTCTGTTCATCTAGTTACATAATTTGTGGCAGTGATGATGTAGCTCAGGCCAATCTTCCTCCCTAGAGGATTGATGGGTCCAACAAATTCTATAGCCCATTTATCAAATGCATGTAGGGCCATTTGTGGCTGTAGGGGAATTTCATCTCTGTGTGATGACTTCCCCATTATTTGGCATGCATCACAAGCTTGACAATATGCATGCGCATCATTGTGTAGTGTGGGCCACCATAACCCAGCACACAACACCTTCTGCGCAGTGGCCTTCCTTGCATATTGGACTCCTACCACTCCTCCATGATCTTTAGTCAAGATATCCTATCTTTCATGTTCCAAAAAATACCTTCTTAGCACTTGATCTGCTCCCAACATGTACAATTAACCAACAATCAGTGTAAAATCAGTTGCGCACAAAACCAACTCCTTATTTTGCTGCACCGAATACTTAGAAGGTGCACTTCCAGTAGTCAGAAAGTGAATAATATCGGCAAAGTGTTCATCAACCACCTTAATATTAAAGAGTTGAGCATCAGGTAGTCCCTCCTCCAAACTGGTTGGTTCCTCTCCATTCTCAATGCATGATAAGTGATCAGGTCCAACAGTCAATCTACCACGCTTCATAATAATTTCAAAATCATATTCCTAAAATAGCAACAATCATGTACAAATATTCCCCCCCAACACAGGCTTATTTACCATGTATTCTAAAGTAGAGTGGTTAATGAACATCTTGAAGTGCCCTCCTAACAGATAGTGCCTATATTTATATAGAGCATAGACCATGGCCAATCCTTCCCTTTCTGTGGTTGATTAGTTGTGCTCTGCATTGGAGAGCTTCCTATTGGCAAAGGCAATGGGGTGATCAATGTCTCCTTCTCTTGGTTGTGATAAAACAGCTCCAAGTGAAATGCTGGAAGCATCAACATGTGCAAGGATGACCTTGGACTGGTCTGGGAATATTAGAACCATCTTTTCCTTCAGCAGCTCAAAGCTCTTTTGACATTCCTCATCCCAGAAAAATGACACATCCTTCTTTAACATTTTCTCCATAGGTGTCGTGATCAGAGCATAGCCCTGAATGAATTTTCTGTAAAATCTGGTGTGTCCTAGAATAGAGCTCCATTTTTTTTCATTGGTATGGAATTATAGGTTGATAATAACTGCAATCTTGGCTAGCTCTACCATCAACCCTTGTTGACAAACAATATTTCCCAACAAGATTCCAAAAGGAATGCAAATTATACATTTATTCAAGTTAAGAGAAATTTGATGCTTCTTGCAAGTGTCAAGAATCATGTGTAGGTTAGACACAAGCTTCTTTATCAGCCCAAACACAGTCCAGTGATCAAAATAAACCTCAAAAAACTTGTGCATAAATTCCTTGAACACATATACTACTACACACAATAAGATAGCAACTCCATTATTCAACCTAAAAGGAAAAACTATGTATTAGAAGGAACCCCATTTCATCGAAAAATTGGTCTTACTTCGGTCTTTTAGCACAATCATGATTTGATGATACCCTAAAAATCCATCAGTGAAAAAGGAAGCCTCTTTCCCTCCTACATTGTCCAAGATATCATCTAAAAATGGAGTAGGGAAGGGGTCATGTACACATGCATCGTTTAGCTTGCACAGATCCACACAAATCCTTATTTCTCCCTTAGTCTTCTTTTCTTGAATAACCACTGGGCTCTCCCAATCAAACAGCTCCACAGGCTTAATGATTCCTGCAACAACCATCATCACTAATTCCTCTTTCACTTTCTACTTATACTTGGGATTTAATGAGTATGGTCATTTATTGACAGGCATGCATTTGGTTTCAGAGTAATCTTCATAACTCCCAAATATCTTACAATTCCTTTGAGCTCATAGAAATTCATGGGAAATAGGTCCTGATACTCTGCCAATAGCTCTGTAATCTTTCCCACTGTCTCATCGTCCCAATAATATCCTATTTTTTCCAAATTGTGCTGGTCCTTTGTCCCAATGTTGACTTTCTTTAACTTCAAAGGCTTAGTTACATTCGCCATTCCTAATAAGGGCCCTACAACTACGTGCTCTCACTTGGACTCGGGGATGTTGATATTTCTTGGATCTTCTTTATTGTATTCTAATGACAAGTTCCTACAGCTGACAATATCTTGCATCTATGTTTCCCATGTTAGCGCATCACATTATATCCGAGCTAGGGAATCATCAAAGACAAGTGCTTCTATATCCTGTAGGGCTTCATCCAATCCCTCTGATCCACCGGCTAGGCCAAAGGTTGAAAAAACATTGTCACTCATTGTAATCCAATGGCGATTCCCTCAGTGCAGTTCTATCTCCAAATACCATTTAGTAGGGATTGGTCCCAACGAATGGACAAACATGTGACCCCATTCAGTCCTGGTCTTCTCACTCCAAACCTCCATCCATGTAGTTAGGTGTTTGTGAGGATCACCTTAACCATAAAAAATCTCATTCGGTAGGATAGCAGGCTTCTAAAAGCACAACCTTATCATTCTGCTGCATTCCTCCAAATCCTTAGAGCTCCCTTTGTGCGTATCCCACCAACGCACTAGAGTTGCATGCATGACAAGATCAAGTTCCCAAAACCTTCTCTCTTTCGGGACAACCTTTTCCAAATTTTCCAAAAATAATACAACACTACCAAAACCATTAAAATAGGGAAATTCTCTTATTTCTAAGGAGATGCATCACAAATTTTTAGTGATCTTAAGGCAGCACAGTGAAAAAAAATCGTGTAGGCAATTATGCCAATTCTCCATTTATCCATCTGAATCTGAGAAACATGAGCTATCCTTTTCCCAATTCAACATCCCATTAGTCGTAGGGTTGATCCAATCCTCATCCCACATAGTCAGCCTATAGATATGGTCGACATCATCTCCTTCACGCACTAGTTCTGTATATATCTCACCTTCCGCTGGATCCAAAGGTACTATAAACCGAGTACCATAGTTTTCAAAGATCATACTTCTGTGCTTCAAATTGGTGATACATCCCATATTGATGGCCCAGTCCAGCCCTAGCAGCGTAGGGTAAGGGTTTTCATCATCCACAATTTGTTTTACTTCAAAATATGCACATATATTTACCCTAGAAATGTCTACCAGAACCTATGGGAGTCTTCCAAGTTGAATGATCGTCTGCTAATTAGCCATTCGCAACTGAATGGTGGACCATTCCAGATTTGGTTCTCCCATATTTTTCTAGGTCTGCTTAAGTAGAAAATTTACATCATACCCTAAGTCCAAGATGACCTGATCCATCTCATACTCTCCAATTTGCGTGGTCATGCGCATCTCCCGACTAGTTCTCTTCTTGTTCTTATAGATCTTGTTCATAGCCTTAATCTCAGTTCGATGCAACTCCTCGTCCACATAGTTATCTATCATAGTTTTAAGGTTGTCTACTACTTTCTGGTTATGCAATAACTTAATGCAGGCTTGTAGGAAAGGCTTGACTTCATCATCAATCTCTACTTCCGTGATTGACTTGGATGTGGATGCACTAGCAGCAGAAAAATCCTTCCTGGCTTCTAAAAAAGTTTCATTTTACTTCTGCAGGAGGTTGATTCATTCCTTCTTTTTTGAGGCCTTCCTAATCAAAGACTCTACATTAGCCTTTTTTCCCTCATATTCTCTATTGGCAGCACCACTGTGTGTAATTTTGTTTACACTTGGGTCATCATCTCACAGCTCAGCTTTAACCATTTATATTTTCTGCGTAGGTGTCTGGTGTTTCTTTTCCTGCATTCTAGCAATGAGAACAAGAAAATATTAAATAACATGATCAAATTTTCTTCAATTCCTGCAAGAATGTTGCACAGGTTTCAGACAATCTCACGCATAGTGTCCATCATCTCTACAATTATAGAAATTAGTTGTCATGTTCCACAACCTACACCTCCATCTCACACTCCTCCCCTTCCTTTGGCTAGATATCCTCCATGCCCAAAGGGACATGTTGGTGAAGATGGGTTGACCTGTACCCTATAGAGGTTGGAACTTTCCATCATTAGCTCAAACGTGCAGCAGTGGTGCTCATCGTGGCCAACTAAAGAGCAAAGTTTTCACCATTGCTACTTCAGTTTTGGCACATAACTTCCTAATCGAGGGCAATGGTGTGTGTCATATCATCCAGCTACCTTACAGTCAACACACCATAGCATAGGAGTACCACTTGGTCCTACAGCATCCCCGGGGCATAACGGATTTTGTCCTCCCACTTACATGTAATCTTGAAGCAATGTACACTGATATTTTATTTGCTTGTATCCCTTACAATGTATACACCATACACATGCACCAAATTCCTTCCCCCTATCCCTATGTAGGTTCTGGATCTCCAAGTGAATCGCTTCCAATAGGTTTTTGATTTTCAAAGTTCATAATTGGTCATCAGCTTTGGGAAGCTTCCAATTTCATGGAAACTTCAAGAGCTTCGACCTAAGATTAAATCTTATGTTGATTCATAGGCCCACATATATGTAGAAAGAGCATGGCACTAAACCATTCCTTATGTTTCTTATCATCATAGATAAATCCCCCTTCGCTAATAGTGCACTTTAGTCACTGAATCGCCCCCTAAAATGATTCGTTTGGCTCTTGTTTGATATATTTCAACTCTGTTACACACCGTGAGTAGGAATTTGGTTTTCTGAATTGCTGCTTCAAAGCATCTTTTATCACCAAATTTATCTTGATTGGCTGCTCATCAATCACCTCAATGTAACTCTTTCAAACCACTTCTAACTGAATATTAGCCTCTTTAGTTTGAGAGGGCTCTCTTAAAGGGGGTTTATGAGTTTGAATAAAGATAATACTAGATGGCTAACTCTATGAAATGTAGCTTGGTTTTGTATGCTTGTAGTTTCAAATATCTAGGCTTGCTACCATTGGGCTATGGAGTCAACATCCGTATTTTTAGTGACAGTGGTACTTCACATGGAAGCTAAGGTAGATAAAGGTTTTTGAAAAAGATAATTCATAAAAATAACATAGGAAAACACAGTAATTTCGCCCCTAAAGGAAGTGAGAGCATAATATTATGAATTCCAAATAATTAGAGATAAAATCTACTACATGTGATTAACATAAAGATACAGACAAATAACACATCAAAAACCTCATGAGAATCTCAGGTCTGGAAGTAGAATGTCACTTTGTATTACTGATAATGGACCAAAACATACAAGAAGCAATTTGGTGCAATATTCTCCAACCCCTTGCTCTTCAATGTTTAGTCTATAAATAGACATTTTTTACAATCTATATGATCAGTCCAGCTAGCTAGATCTTTGAATTCTACTCTGACATCTATCATAACTAAAATCACTAACTTAAAACAGAAAAATGACAGCCATCCCTTAAAGAAAAAGAACTCCTAATAGGACTCTATCTCCTATTTATTACATTTGTTTATCCTATCATTGAAACAATTACATAATGGTTACATAATGAATGTCACATGCTCGAAGGACAAATCACCATAATTCACCACCACTTTACATCTTCAAAGCACCCCTAGATCTATGGAACACAATCCTACTTTTTCGAGATGGATGACCTTGACTTTCAACATTGTTTTGACTGATGAGCTGGTTGTGTGGCGCTCCCTTTTAGCCATGAATCTCTACTGGTATGTTCCATTGACATGATGGTGGTCTCCAACTAGCAAATGTGCTATTGATATGATCAAAATTATTCAAAAAACTCCTCACTATGAAAACATGGTTGTTTAGGTAGTTTCGTAGCGAGTTTTCGTAGTGTGTGTAAGCCTACTTTTTCATCTACCTTCTTGCCACCTTAGCTGTTAAAACACCTTCCTTATGTCAAGAAAAATTGCAAACAGTCAATATCCCTTCATAAAACCTAAAAAAACTGAGTTTTGAGGAAAAAATACACCTACAGAAATTTTCATAGCGTATTTCTGGCCTCAAGCTTGAGATATGCTACGAAACTATGCAAAAAATAAAATTTGTTGTTTTCAAGATTGACTTCAAAATTTGTTCTCCTGCTGAAAAATTTGGGTTCTTTGCATGTTATGAACCTCATCAAACATATTACATCTCAATTTTTCAATATTTTGGCATTTCTTCTTCATTCACAATTAGTTGGCTGATTGGCTCTTCTACCATTTTCATCTTCAACCCTCTCCTTTCTAAATCTTCTTGAATCAAATCCAGTTCCTCGTGAAGATATTCTAATTTATCTTTTAATGCACTGTTTTTGGATTGTAAGTGCAGGTTTATATTCTTAATGTGTTTGACCTCCCCTCTTAATGGTTGGGTCCATTTTAGCATATTTTCTGCATTGTCCAAGGTTTTTGACACACTTGTGACTTGCTCCTCCCATATTTTCCTCATCTTCTCAAATTGAACCCTCTCCGCTTTGTGATTCTTTTCCTCTTGCTTCAAAATTGTTATCTCTTTAACTTCCTCATTCAACTGCTCTTTAAGGGTTTCAATTTCTAATTTTTCAATAATTTTCTCTTTGCCCTTTCTTTTCTTGATAACCAGTTCTTCTTTTGCTGGTGAAGATAGATCTATGATGCTTGGTGGCTGAGAAGCTTCATTGAATTTTTCTGTCTCTTTAATTTCCATGAGATTACTTACAAGTCTGGTCATTATATTCCTAGGTTGAAAAATGAAACCATCATCATGACCTGAAAAATCCAGTTTTTTAGCAGTATTACCCCTTTTCAGCTTTCTTCCTCCATCTTCAATGTCTTTAGCTTGCAGAATGGGTGACTCTTAAATGTCAATTGCATGCAAGATGTCCTCCAAATTTCCTTTAGCCAATGTGTAGCTCCTAGTAACTCTCTTGATACCTTGTTTACTGAATGTCTGCTTCTGTTTTGCAGGTGTTGTTTGAGGTGTGCCACTCTCTTGCAAAGGCTATGTTCTCATGTCCACTAGTTCTGTTGGAGGTGATCTATCTTCTTCTTCAACTTCCTCTGCCACAACTGGTGATGAAGTAGTTCTATGTTTGGAGGCTTTATTATGAGTAACCACATCAATTTCATAGCCACTCTTGAAAAAGAAGGAAGTTCAGTCTTTGTCTAACCTCCTCAACTCCTCTAACACTAACAGCTTAATTAAACCATGATGAAAAAGAGAAGTCTCACTTCCTTCTGTCTTGATTTGAACTTTGTCTGACATTTTCCCTAGAATTCTATATAAATAAAAAGGAAAGTCAAGTGACCTCTTACCTACAAAATGCATAAGAAATCTGAGATGATAGGAGTAGACCATGTGAAACCTTCCTTCACTATTTAAATAAGTATGAATTACCATCAAAAACTTTGAATAATTGTCCTTCATGAAACTCCTAGGGATAACATTTATCAAGTCAATTTCACTGTGTTTTTGTTTGATGAAATATTTTCAATCCTGCATTGTGAATTTGATGTCTTTAAACCATTGTTCCCCTCCTCTAGGGATTCTTGCAGCTCATGAGATGCTCTCTGGTGTCACTGTAAGGTTAAAAATTCCAACCTTTGAAGTTGTTCCTATGAATCTCGTAGCAAAATCTTTTGAATCCTGTAAATGAAAGCCCTACAACCTTTGACAGATTTGCAAGCATCCAGTTCTTCTAAAAACCTCCATGGAAGTAGGGTCTTCATTGAGTAAATTCATGTCCATGGGCTCATACCTGTGACAATGGCCACCCTTATTTGCTTTTCTTATTGTAGCCATGGATGTCTTATAGTATTCTTATCTTTGTTTGATTGATGACACCTGCAGAATTTGAAATTTCCAGCCAACTGCTTGGCTCGATGAAGTAGCTCTTTAGAAATCGACTCACACGCAAGGATAAAGCACAATATGACAAAATGCTAATTGAGGTAATGTTTTATGGTTTATCTCAAATCTCAAGCTTCAATCATGACACATACAAGCCCAAAAAGGTAATGATGACATCAAAACATGACTATGTACATTTGAATTTATCATAACAAACTTGAATGACCTCCACCCTAAATCCTCTAATCATAAAATGACACATCATGCAACTCTGACAAGAAAGGTTAAAAAATGGGTTTTCGTAGTGAAATTAGTTATGCCTCTAACAGATTCACTACGAAACTATTAGGCAGTTTCATAGCGAAAACTGTTGTTTTCTTATGTAAAATGCTACGAAAATTTGAAAAACTAACAGATGTGCCCTTTTGATTTTGAATGCAATGGAAATGACAACTAACAGCATATGAGGACTAATTTGACATGAAATGGCATAAATAGAGGTGATTCTAGAACTTAGAATAGGCTAAAAATGTAAAAAATTTCCTATTTTTCTTATACCACCTTGAAATGGCTTAGGAGACCTTATCCATTTGGTGAGTGACCTATATGACCCTATCTAAAATGTTTCACAATTTATGTGATAACAACGTCCTTGATCTCGTCAAGAGTAGGATTAGTGTGTTGAATCAGATATCCCATAAACCAATCCAATGCACGACCTTCAAACACCATATCTAGTTGCACTCTATTAACATCATCAGTGTTAAAATTTTGTGCAGTCCATACTGCATTTGTAACAAACCAAAACCTATCCATGTCCTCATCTCGCACACTCTGGAAGGTGGGTATCTTCATATGTGCAAACATATCTCCTTCTCATGGTGGTGGAGGTGCGGTACGATATTTATTACCCTTGCATGAGTTCGAATGTGGAGTAGCAGGAGGGCTACCTCTAGCGTGCATAACCTCACCACTCTCTGTATCACTATTAGGAGAGTTTCTTACAGGTATGTATACAAATCTGTCTCCTCTCTGGTTAACCCAGAATGTAATGTCCCAAATGGGGAAATGTAGGCACAGTAGGGAATATCTTAAGATATTCCTCTATGGGATCACAGTAGTGTGGAAAACACACCAGCAACTTCTAAACCAGAGATATACTAGTAGGGCATTTACTGGTTATATCACCTCTAAGGAGAGAATGAAAACCAGAGGCTTCCTGGCCCGTTCTAGACTTTGTCTATAGAAGACTGATGAAACACAACAAGGGTGGGAATGACACACTCCTCTTGGATTTTTATACCCTTTGGAACCTCAGATCTTCAGATATAAATTATGGATCCAAAGAGAAGAAAAAACCAAACAAGAAAGAAGCGGGAAATTCCACTACTAGGAAAAACTACAAGAGGCTCAGGGAAAACGATGTATAAGAAAAATGGTACAAGAATAACACTAATCAGGGCTAGGTTCCCTTATTATAAGCTATGTGGGACCTCCATGCATATTTTTAGCAAAAAAAAATAAGTTTAAGGGCCTTAAATAGATCTCCCACGAAGCTAACTAGTTAAAAATCATCTAAAGAGAAGAGCTGATAGAATGAAGAAGAACCCACTATAGAATTGCGCAGTTTCAGCTGAGAGTCTCTGAAAAACATCCATAAGAAATTTATAATATTATATCAGCAGAAAATCAAACTTCATATGAGTTCCTTACGAAGTACAATAGATTGCATGAGGAAATAAGCAAGAAATCTTTAGAAATAGGAGCTGCAATACATGTAGAAAGTGCAGATCTGAATAGACAGTGTCCCTCTAAGTTTTCTTCAGCAGTATGAAATTAAATTAAATATATACAGCAGAAACATGGCTGAAACATCAGATCCATATCAGATCTGGAAACTACTTAGCCTTCTAATCAAGATCCCCTTAGGTGTTTTACAAAATAATGCACTAGAAAGTGTAGATCTAACTTTTTATACACAGAACTGCAGAAAGCTTCAGTAATTTCTGAAGATGACTTTATTCATAATATACATCAGATCTGAACATAATCTATCAGCAATCTACTTCATTAATATTCAAGGTGAGAGGCAAGCCTCAATCACCAGAAACCAGTACAATGAAAGACCTAAGCAATAATGAAGCAGTACATGAGAAATAACGCAGTAGACAAAGGATACTGCGTAGTAGCTAGGGATGAATGTTACAATAAGTAGAAAATATAGATCTGAGATGAAAATATGATAGAGATCCTCTTTCGGGTGGTCACAAGACACCCTCCCTGAGAGAAATCCCTCAAAACTACTAGATCCTTGCAGATCTAGAATTTCCACTTACTACACTTGCTGCAGCAGCAAAACCCTCAATGAGCCAGTGCTGTTAATACAAGCATAACTTGGACTTCAACCTGATAGTGGTTCAATATAGCTCACTTCCCTCCAAGAGCTACTCAAAGAAGGATAGAGGATTCCTAAGCAGGAGATCCTCTCTTTCTCTTGCCAAAAAGTAAAGAGAAATGGAGTTGCCTTAGCAAGCTCTCAAAATGAAATATGATCAACAACCTCCTCATGAGCCTTCATCCTCCTTTTATAACATTGGAGTCTCTTGAAAAACCCTAAACCACTTTAATCCTTTGGTTCTTTTCACATTTGGAAACCCCTTCTAGAACTGTGCAGTCCATCAAGGAGGGTCAATGAACCTAGACAGCGTTGTTGACTAGGTCAAACATGATCTCCTTTGGTGGTCTTGGCCCTTTCACGCCTGCAATATTTTATTGTGATGGCCTAAATATGTCTCCTTTCACATAGGCACTGATTTATTCTTGATTTTCAAGAGGATTAGACATCCTCCCTTACAATTTACTCATTAATCATTAAATAAAAAATGAATAAGGCAAAATTAATGTTCCAAATTAGTTGAAGCTAATTTTGGGACATTACAGTCTCCCCCTCCCAAATGTTGCTTGTCCTCAAGCAACTGAAAGGGTGCTGCAAAACTCCTTCTTTCCTTGTGGCCTCCTCATCATATAGTCTCCTCCATTGCTCTGAAATTTCTGCAATATCTTTGTCCTCCCAATGGCCTTTCTTTAAGATGCATGTTTGCCCTTGATGAATAAACTCAAAGGCTCTCATCATGAAGAAATTGAAGGTTGCGGTGGAAACCTTCTTTCTAATCCATGGTCTCCTCAAGAAAGAAGTGATGTCTATCATGGGGTTTTCATGATCCATGAAAGTATCCCATCCCCATGCTATCCTCAAAATGAAGTAGATTACCTCCCATCTTGGTAATCCATAGAAAAGATTCTCCCCACTACATGTGAGAGGCATGTCACCATCCAACATAAGGCTCACTTTACAAATAGACAAGTGTTTAATCATAGTGGCCATACAAAATTCCATGCTCCCATGGAAGCATGTAATATAATAAGAATGGGGAACTCCTTCCTCCAAGGGCACATTCAACAAGTGTGCCTTTCGTCCAACTATGCCCCCAACAAAGATAAGGACATCTTCAGCTTGTGGGATCATTATTAGAAGTATGCTAGCTACCATGTGTGATAGATAAGAAGGAATATGTTCCCTCATGTGAAACCAACGCAGTTTTATCCTCAACTGCCATAGAAAAAGATATGACAAGTGCCTCCCCCAACACTTGCTTGCTGCCTCATGTCTTTGGAACGCTTGGAGAATGTACATCATGGTTGGTGTAAAAGAATCACACCATGAGGAATATAAAAGCTTCCCAAGGTTCTCCAAGGAATGTCTTGCACCAACATATTTCATGGCCTTAGATGGCCCATGAAACCCATCATACTTAGTGCCCCATCTTGGCACCATGCCCTGCAAATGAGTGTCAGAAAAATATAAGCATATAGGAGATGCAAAATAATGCTCAAGAGGATAGTCTCTCTATATACTTGTTTTACATCATTGGGGTAACTCATGGATGAGTTCCCTCTCATACTCAAAGGATAAGGAGGTGTGAATGGTGGTTCCTCCCAAGAGCTATGTTCCTCCATCTCAACCAAGTAGTCCATGCACTTCTTCATATGAGATTACACATCTTCTTTGTAGCCTTCCCATATGAATCCACCCAAGAGAGTATGATATGATTTGACAAAACTAGTGGGTTTGGAAAGTAGGATTTCATAGATGTCATCAAATAGTCTCTCCTTGAGTTTGGAGTTACCAGCCAAAAGAATAAGATTGTGGAAATAGATAACTCCATCTACCACCTTGAACTTTTCATCCTTTAGTTCCCCTTCAAGAACCCCCCATGTGAAAAGGTCCTTGGAGTATTCCATCTTGAGTTGGTAATCCCAACAAGGATCCAAGCTCTCCAAGAATAACAGTGCTATAGAAATATGAAATGCAGCCCCTGTCTTCTCATGGCTCTCATATTTGACATCCTTCATATCAAGATCACATGTTGGAGCATCATACTCTTCCTTTTGCTACCCCATTTGCAGTTGTTCTTGCACAAGACAAGATTGGAGCATATGGAAATCAACTTCCCCTTGGAAAGTCCTTGTCTTCCAAAACCTCCTCCTTTTGGTCCATGTGTAGAAGAGCGTTAAGATCCCCTTGCCATATTCAAAAATATTCTTTGTGAATTAATAGACCATGGGCTGCCCCAAAGATATGGAGTTTCCATGTACCCTCATGCTCATGCCATCATAGATCTCTGATTTCTCCTTCCTCAATGCAGATATTTGAATGGGAGTTTGAAATGTCCCTTTCAGGAAACTGCTCATCTCTCTCCTAAATGCTTGAGAGATTCTCTGTGTTGTGCTAGATTCTCCCAAGGCTCCTCCCTTGGCCAAGTATGCATATGCAGCCCATAGATGAACGAACAATTTAGATTGCCTCTTATCAAGAGGTGATCCTAGTGGAGGATCCCTTTGCAATTAAGTGTCAAGGCATAGAGTAGAATGTGGATGTAGGCAGACAGATTGGTCCCTACCTTCAATGCATAAGTCCTCTTGCCTTCTTTGTGCTTCCAAGCTTTGAAGTAGAGAAGTGTTAATACTCTCCACCTTGTGATGCTCTTCCTCCTCTTCTTCTTCCCCTTTCTCCAAGACCTCATCATTAATAAATGATGGTACATACTCCTCATGTACGAGATCCTGTGGGACTCTTTACAGGGGTGCAAGAGTCTCTTCTCTTGGAGCAAGTGATCAACCTCTTCCTCATGAAGTGCTTGAGGTGCCCTTGATGTGACTGCATTCTCATCTTCCTCTTCCTTTTCCACCTCTTCAATAACTAAAATTGTCCCATCATCAATGAGAGACAATAGATCTGGATCAACCCTTGAAGGAGAAACCTTCATGCTTTCCTCTTGAGATGAGGACTCTTCACCAAATGGAGATCTCACCCTTGGCAATGCATCAATAAAGCTCACACCTTATTTCTCCTCCTTCATGAAGGAATTACTGGCAAAATGATGAAGATCTGATGAAATGGTTGAGTGCTCATATCCATGAGATGAGGATTCAGATTTTTCCTCATGCACAGAGCTCGTAGATATGATTGGAAGATCTTCTTTTTGAAACTCCTTGGGAGCTTCACTGTTGCTTCTCTTTTATTCTTGCACATCCTCCTTGGGGAGGTTATTCTTGAATCTAAAAATAAATGAGATTAAAATCATCTTCTTCATGTTTCCCTTGCTCTTTATTTCACTGATAGCTTGATCTCATAGGCGGAGCCAGAGATCATGCTCTGATACCACTGTAATGTCCCAAATGGGGAAATGTAGGCACAGTAGGGAATATCTTAAGATATTCCTCTATGGGATCATAGTAGTGTGGAAAAAACACCAGAAAATTCTAAACCAGAGTTAGACTAGTAGGGCATTTACTGGTTATATCACCTCTAAGGAGAGGATGAAAACCAGAGGCTTCCTAGCCCGTTCTAGACTCTGTCTATAGAAGACTGATAAAACAAAAAAAGGGTAGGAATGACACACTCCTCTTGGATTTTACTACCCTTGGGAACCTCATATCTTCAGATATAAATTATGGATCCAAAGAGAAGCAAAAACCAAACAAGAGAGAAGCGGGAAATTCCACTACTAGGAAAAACTGCAAGAGGCTCAGGGAAAACACTGTATAATAAAAATTGTGCAAGAATAATACTGCTTATGGTTGGTTTCCCTTATTATATTCTGTTTGGTACCTCCATGCATATTTTCAGCAAAAAAAAATGGGTTTAAGGGCCTTAAAAAAATCTCCCACGAAGCTGACTAGTTAAAAATCAGCTAAAGAGAAGAGCTAATAGAATGAAGAAGAACCCACTTTAGAATTGAAAAGTTTCAGCTCAGAGTCTCTAAAAAATAGAAATCAGACATATATAAAAATATAGCAGCAGAAAATAAAACTTCAGATGAGTTCCTTAAGAAGTACAGTAGAGTGCATGAGGAAATAAGCAAGAAATCTTTAGAAATAGGAGCTGCAATACAAGTAGAAAGTGCAGATCTGAATAGACAGTGTCCCTCTAAGTGTGCTTCAGAAGTATCAAATTAAATTATATATCTCTAGCAGAAGAATGGCTGAAACATCAGATCCATATCAGATCTAGAAACTACTCAGCCTTCTAATCAAGATCCCCTTAAGGGTTTTAGAAAATAATGCACTAGAAAGTGTAGATCTAACTTTTTATACATAGAAATGTAGGAAGCTTTAGTAATTTCTAAAGATGAATTTATTCATAATATACATCAGATCTGAAAATAAGCTATCAGCAAGCTACTTCATTAATCTTCAAGGTGAGAGGCAAGCCTCAATCACCAAAAACCAGTACAATGAAAGATCTAAGCAATAATGAAGCAGTACATGAGAAATAACGCAGTAGACAAAGGAGACTTCGCAGTAGCTAGGGATGAATGTTAAAATAAGTAGAAAATACAGATATGAGATGAAAATATGATATATATCCTCTTCCAGGTGGTCACAAGACACCCTCCCTGAGAGAAATCCCTCAAAACTATTAGATCCTTGCAGATCTAGAATTTCCACTTACTACACTTGCTGCAGCAGCAAAACCCTCAATGAGCCAGTGTTGTCAATACAAGCATAGCTTGGCCTTAAACCTGATAGTGGTTCAATATAACTCACTTCCCTCCAAGAGGTACTCAAAGAAGGATAGAGGATTCCTAAGTAGGAGATCCTCTCTTTTATCTTGCTAAACAACAAAGAGAAATGGAGTTGCCTTAGCAAGCTCTCAAAATTAAATATGATCAAGAACCTCCTCATGAGCCTTCATCCTCCTTTTATAACATTGGAGTCTCTTGACAAACCCTAAACCACTTTCATCCTTTGGTTCTTTTTACATTTGGAAACCCCTTCTAGAACTGCGCAGTCCATCAAGGCGGTTCAATGAACCTAGACAGCGTTGTTGAATTTTTCAACCATGATCTCCTTTGGTGGTCTTGGCCCTTTCACACCTGCAAGATTTTATTGTGATGGCCTAAATATGTCTCCTTTCAAATAGGCACTAATTTATTCTTGATTTTCAAGAGGATTATACATCCTCCCTTACAATTTATTCATTAATCATGAAATACAAAATGAATAAGGAAAAATTAATGTTCCAAATTAGCTGAAGCTAATTTTGGGACATTACACAGAAGTAATTTGTACTACGCATATTGCTGTATCGCTTGTTTGGGGCCATTCAATCAGTGTGAATACACAAAACAACATTTTCACACAATAGAATCGTAATTTACAAAAGGTAGAGAGTAAAGGAACTTACCTGTCAGTCCTTTGAATAACATCCTTCCAACTTTAGAATATGAAACAAACTGATCTACTGCAAACTTTGTTACAAACCCACCCAAAATGTTGTCAACCCAATGATCGATAATGTGGGCGATAGAATTATTAGTCTGCTTTAGTTTTTGGATCAACTCAGGTGTCTATTAAGTGACCTTATTGTCCTTCGAGTAGGTTTGGAACTCAGATAACCTTGATAACCACTCCTATAATTCCTGTGCAAAGGTCACAAAGAAAATCTCGTGAACCTCTATGAAAATATACTTTTGTTTACAAATTTCAGTAGACAACTTCTTACTTTTGTTTTTCTTAATGGAAAATTCTTGAATTTTTTTCTCAAAAAAGTCTTCTAACTCAGTCTTTGATGGCTCCCACATCACCCAATCTCTCTGAAAATGATCTTGGTCGTGGAAACGGAACCATTTCTTGGCTTGAGGGGTCTTGACCCAGTTTTAGAGTTAAGCTTAACCAGCAAAACCCTCTGAATACTGGCCCTTTTGGTAGTGACATACTTGTGCAAGTCAAATTCTCACCCAAAGTTGTATGGGGGAGGTGTTGGAACCAGATTTCCACACCCTGAGAGAGAATTAAATGATGTGGGTGTCCTCAAATCTATAATAAAATCAAACTATCCTTCGCACCTAAAACCCTAACCATAAATATATCTAGGTCAATTTACGCAAGCTACCCTGCCTGCACACAAACAATGGCTTCAGTTATATGTTAATTTCAGCATCATCCACCATGACCTGGTCAAATTGGACATCATCCCCAGGAAAAATGAGATAGGGTCTATCATCCCCTTACATTTCAATTGCTATATGCCCTAAGAAAAGAAAAAATCATTCATGGCTTCTATTGTGAGATTTCCATGGTTTAAATCATATGTTATATCACTTATGAGCTCACTAACACTACCTCTCAAGGGACTAATTGTGTTGCATATGCAACTCCCTCCATTCAAGGGTGCACTGGAATGCACTTACCGACATTCAAGGGTGTGTTGGTCAAATGGGAGTGAAATTATCATTGTTCTGGAATCTCCACATGGCCTGTGCATTCTAGAAGAGTCCATACCTGTCAAAATTCTAATCCAAGTGTCCATATAGCACCTCTGAACTTTGAAACATGTCTTGCCTATTATTAGAAAGTCATTCATTGAGAAACTACCATCAGTTTCCCTATAAATTGAGCACAGATCCTAGTGCTAGGGAAGGAAGAACTTTGGTAAAGAAATGATGTTGGATTCTCAATTGAGAGAGTGAAAGAAGTGATATGATGTTGGTGAGATGTTGAATGTGATGACGTTTGGATGAAGCTGGAGTTGGTGACATCAAATTTATCATTGGTTTTAACCTCCCCCTTCTACTCTTTAATAAATATTTCTTCATTTTCCCATATATGTATCTCTTTATGTTTTTATTTCTCATGCAATGGACTCTTGAATGATATATATGTTTCATGTTTAATCTATTTAAGTGATTAAGATAATTAGGCATCTATATATTGCAATATGTTTGTTGTTCTATGTTTATACTTGCAGGAATCAATCGAGTGATCTAAGTTGGATTAGAGGCTACAGAAAAAGCGAAAAAAGGAGAATAGGAAGCACTTGGATCACAAGTAGGTTCTTCTATCTTTCTATATGTCTATTTATTCTTAGAGAAATTGATAGAAAATTATTTAATCTGTTGTTCTAAGTGCCTAGCACCACACTTAGTGAATTTGATTTATTCGTAGATCATAATTCTACATAAAAAATTGGTGACTCTACTAGGGAGTGTCCTATCATTCCTAGTGTTTTTTCCTCTACTTATCCACCCAATAGCATCTACTTTCAATTATTATGATTTTGAATCAAATAATTTCATTAGAAGTGTGTTATGTAGCTTGCATTTTCAATTTCTACTATGCCCAATGCACTATTGGTCAAGACACAGTGGACTGCAGTGCACTGTCTCCCACTTAGGGGTGCACTACAATGAACTGTCTCCCCTTAGAGTCTGTGCTTCCCCCTTAACCAACAAAATTCCATTTGAATTTTTCATTACCATCATTCTCGCCCATTTGTTTGTCATGTTTTCAATTGTTTGATACCTCATAGAGACCAGTGAATTTTCCTGATTCTTCCTCATTTGAAAAGTAAGTTTGTTCAATGTCTCTTTAAGTTTTTTCTTTATCATTGACAAAGAAAATTCAAAGTATTTTATTTATGAATTAGATCCATTTTTTTCGTAAAGGAAATTTTAATTCCATTCTTTGTTTTTCCTAAAAGAGAATTTTTTGTGAAATTCATCATTTCTCAAAGAAGAAAACATTTGTTTTTTGTTGATTTGATGCATATAGTTTCCTTTCTTGCATTCACATTAAGGGAGATGAAAAGAAAAAACTGCATGTGCATATAGTGAATTGTGTGTTTTGCATAGGAAAAAGTTAAGAAAGTTGCATTTTAGTTTCTTCTCTTTGTTGTTTGCTCTCAAAACTGATCGCTCTTTCCCTTAGTAGCTAGGATTTTCATTGAAAAAGCTAAAATTGAAAAGTTTTCTTATCATTTTATTTTTAATTTTTAGGAGTTTCCATCACATCGCAGTGAACCTCAAAAGGAAAATTGATAAACAAGATCGACTTAAAATTTACAACAATTTACCTAAGAAAGCATTGGAACCATAACGATAACATTTAGAAGGTCTAAGCTAGAGACATGTTCCGATGTCGTTAAACATAGCAGCTATCGTTAATTGTCCATGATAAATTATGAGTGTGATACCTCACTCCACATACGTAATTATATCAGAGCTCTTCCACATACCTTTGGGTATATCGGGCGGTGTTCTAGTACAGAAAGTATAAGTGGGTGCTCTCACTGTGCGGTTTCATATTAAACAGCGCTAATACAGACTTGTGCTTCCACGTTATACCTTTGGGTATATTTGGGAGGACAAATTTAGGTTGCTATCCATCCATAGTGAATCGATTCAACCGCCTTGTAACTTTTGATACACTAAACACAACATTTGGGGAGATTGCCTACCCATACTTCTTGGTTCGCCAGGAGGTATTCTTTAGCTCACAATTACTTGGTAAACCTTTTTTCTAGAATCACCCATTTATTTTGTTTATTTTTTTTTTGTCATAAAATAAATCAATCATCATGGAAGAAGAAAAAACCTTTCCACGTCTTTTGTGTAGAATAGTATTGAAACCACCTTTACCACCGGAAACCACTACTGGTCGGTCAAGGCGACATCTCTCTACTGAAACTAGTACTATTAGTACCTCTGGTGCAACATCATCCTCACATATACCAGAGTCAACACAAATTGTTTCTAAAAATCCTAGTTCATCTACTGTTGTCAAGATAGAGTACTCACAGCTACTTGTGGTCACGATCCATCCAATCAGTGAGACCATACCCTCCAAACCTGACATTGTTCAACTAGAAGTTGATCCAGGTACCATCGCTTTTTTGCCAAAACATTTGCATCCCAAAGTCGAACGACTGGATGTTGTTCTTGTATCAGTCGCCCCACAATCTATTGTAGCCATTGAGCCTCCCATATGATGCAGTCGATCTCTTGATATATAATTTGGGCTTGATGGAAAAATCCTTCCACCTGGTTTAATTTCGATTGAAGAAATACCACAAGACAAAACACCTTTACCTATATGAGTATTTTTCTCAATCACCTGTCTCTACTTTTGTTGATCCTGTGTCTATTAGAGTTCTCGTAGATCCAATAGGGTATACATTTTTTGAAATAACCATGCCTGAGCCAACATCTTTGGCTGGACCATCTTTTCCAATTGCAACAACACCTGCTCTTGCTACCTCGTCGATGTTCACAACTTCACCAGAGTCACATCTATATGGTGGCCCTTCCATCCTGTTGGAACGGGGTCTCCTAACAAGCTATGAAACTGGTCCATTTTGAATATTTTTTATTATATTTAGCCTAGCGGAGGGGTTTTGGGGTGGGTGAAAGCCCCGAACGCATTGTAACAGGTCAAAGGGTAAACTAAGGTTCCGAAAGCCATGGGTTGCGGACCATAGAAAAGTTGAGGCTAGATTGTTATAAATAGAGATGCATTTTGTATTGTAAAGGATAGGATATTATGGGCTATCGATGCAAATTGTGATTTAAGCTATCTGTTTGGGTTTTGGGGAATAGACTCCTGTTGGCTATGTGCATGGAGATCCAAGTCCAGCTGTGTGCGGACCCTGCTGCTGTGTGCGCAGGTTGGGAAGGGAATTGGAATTGTAAGGAAGAATTGATGAATTAATGAATGAGAAAGGTTGTTAGAGAACTGAATCTATGAGTACTTTTATGTGAATTACTGATAATTTTTGTATTATGCATTTTCTGTCCTTAAGCTGCAAAAGATCTGTATATTGCGTTCTTGGATCTAGATCTGTTATGTTATGTTTATGTACTATTGTGTTGATGTTATAACAAGCATATAAAGATAGATCTAGTGCACGTGGATGCGAATAGAGACTTAATTAACTCTACGTAGAATAAGGTAATCAGGGATTACAGGACCTAGCACTGCTCTACTTCCTTTGCCCATCCTTTCTTAGGGTGCGAAAACCTGATTCCAACACCCACCCATACTACTTCGGGTGAGATTTTGACCTATGAAAGCGGGTCACTGCCGAAAGGGCCAGTAGTATAGGGTTTTTTAGCAAACATTGCACACCAAACCTGGGTCAGGACCCCTCGAGCCAACAAATGGTTCCGTTTTCGGGATCAGAAGAAGTCCGAGAGAGGAATCGGGAAATTACAATAGAATACTGAAGATCTGATGCGAACGTGAATGAGCGCTAATCTGGAGGAGAATACAACATGGAGCGGTAGGTATTATCAAACCAATCCTGAAAAGAATCACTCTGTCCATAGCCTGCCAAGGAGAGAAACTTTACATGGGTTGTTAGAATCACAGGAGGACAAGCCCTCAACTGGAGCCTTTCTAGAAGGAGACATGGTTGTACACTTGAAGTTACCTACATTTAAAGGTGTGACTGATGAAGATATGGATCGTTTTTTGTTTGTGGCCGACTCGGTATGGATGGCACAAGGGGTGGTGAGCGATAATATGAAAAAGCACATTTGTCCTTGGCCTTTGAAGATAGAGCACTGGATTGGTATATGCAGTACATATCTCAAAACAGAAGCGCATCCCTTCAAAATATTAAGGATGCCCTAAAACAAGAGTTTCGGAAGCCAAAGACATACTATCAGTTGGTAGCCAAAGTAAAAGAATTCAAGAAAGGTACATCTGAGTCGGTGTGGGAGGTCAATCAACAATTGAAGAAAGTAATTAGGAAAGGGGGGTTCAAGTATGACGACAAACAACACACGGAATGGTTCATCACCGTGTTGCTACCTCACTTACGCATACCAATGGGCCAACAGACCTTCAAGTCGCAGGAAAAAGCCCTGGAAACCGCTATGAAGCTTGATGTCACGCCCAAGGATGACACGTTGGGGGGAGTACCGCAAATTCAAGAGTAGCTCAAAGCCATGCACATGGAAATACAGAGCTTGCGAACGGAACGGGGAAAGGGAGTTACCACGAACCTCTGGTGCATACGATGTTGGGTGTCTGGTCGTACTAAGGACTAGTGTCCCCTATTGGTGGATTACCTGTAGGCAAGGGGACCTAGTCCATTGTACCTCAGATCCGGCGGACCTGCGCTCTGGTGCGATGACTTCCAGGTAGCGGGACTACATGATACGGCCTAGTGCCCCTGGCTAAGTATTGGTGATCTGAAGCAAAAATGGTGTAGGTTCTACTGATAAATAGGGCACGATGAGTAGAATTGTTGCACATATGAGCTATTGGTAGATCGGGGAAACCTCTATAGGGTACAGTCAGATCCCGCATCGCCGAGATCCCCTGCGAATTTTGGTGGCTCCCCCACGACGGGTAGGGGAGGTCGGGGAGGGAGTGCAGGGCAGGGTTGGGGCAACTGATCTACTATAATTGTGGAGAAATAGGGCACTTCGCAAGGGACTGTCCAAATCTTACCAGGAAATCTTGAAAATATTGCTGGCAGCTGGACCATGAGATTGAAGATTGCCCACTTTTAATAGCCAAGATGCAAGACAAATAGCTCACCCCTACGTAGAATGTGCAAAGGGTTAAAACTGAGCTACGCAACGGGCTGGTCACCCATGGAGAAAAAGAGGAGCTTGCCTCCCAGGAAGGAGTGCTTTTCAAAGAAAAAAGACCATTGGCAGTCCCCACGCATCTGCCAATGCAACCTCAGATAGAGGAGGGAGTTGAGCCCCTTCTAACGACATACTTGAAACTACTACATAACTAACCGGTTGTAGAAAATCTTCAAGTTTTACTGCATAACTGCACAGCCCGACCCAACACAATCCCTGAGACCTGAGGTGTCCACTAGCTATATGGCTACAATAAATGCACAGGACGAGAAATGCGGCTAACTGGATAGATTGGCAACTACGAGATGGACCAAGTTATTCTCGATTTGGGGTCAAATGCGAATGTACTACCAAAGCAGACATGGCAATGAATGGGTGAACCTAAGTTGGAATGGTCCACCATCCAGCTGTGCATGGTGAATCAACAAAAGATCATACCGCTAGGATGGTTTCCAAGAGTCATGGTAGATATCGCAGGAGTAAAAGTCCTAGCTGACTTTGAGGTCATTGAAATCGTGGAAGATATGGATCCGTACCCTATGCTACTTAGGCTAGACTAGGCTATAGACATGGGGGGTGTAATCAATCTCAAAAAGTGTAGCATGGTGTTCGAAAACAACGGTCCACGTGTAATAGTACCACTAGATCCAGCAGAAGGCACACGGTATATGGAACCAGCCTATGAACGGGAGGAACTAGACCGCATTTAAAAATTGACTGCGCAGGATGAAGACAGGAGTAAAACCACAACGGAAAGGCTATTCTGGAGGGATGGTGAATGTTGTTCTGATGGTGATGAGGAACTGGAAATTTGGCAGAACCAGTTACACAAGGTGTTGGCACTGCGCTGCCCCCGGGTCGCAAGAACCCTCTACTGCATTTCCTTAGAAGTAAGAGATCTACCCCACTTTGATGAGGCTAGTAATGTCCATGAATTCCTAAGGACACTAGAAGTTAGGGTGCCAAGAGAATGACAGCTCTGGGCGCTTAATCTGGCTATGCACGGGACACCTGCGCGTTGGTGGGACACCCACAAGAAAGCGTTCCCGGATTGGGAAATGTGTCGGGAAAGGAAGCTTCTACGGTTCGCCCCTCCAGCTGACATATGCACCAGGGTGTTCCTCGAACCCGAGGATCCCTGTGCACATCTGTGTGTTTGGATGACCAATTGGTCTGACTGAACTATAGAAGAATGGGTCCATCTATTTGTTCATGCCTTGGTTCCTATCCCAACCGCTGGGTACTAAGATGCGAAATTGCACCAGCACACCCACCACTGGGAAACACTAAAGGAGGACTTTGTCGGGACATTTAGATTGATTGGAGGAACAAAGATGCTCAACAAAGCTCTACAGGACATTGATGCATTTTTCTTTAAGAATACTCCCCACCACGCCACCCCAATGGTCTCGACATGGGACACGCAGATGCACGACATAGCCAATTATCAGAGCTTGGCGATTGATGAGGACGAGGATAATCCTCGAAACATTTATGTCTCGAAATTTGAAGGAGAACACGCTGTTGTGGGGCCATCACTACAGAATCTTGATGTAACACAGCCTCTTAAGCTGCATGATGTTAATATTGGGACGAAGGAACACCCTAAGCTGGCTAAGATTGGGGACTATTTGGATGAGGGGACTATAGGAAAAATTGCAGAATTACTCACGGAATATCAGGACCTATTTCTGAAAAAGTTCTCTAATCTCAAGGGCATCACTGGGGACCTCGGTATTATGCATATCACCCTAAAACCTGAGGCGCGCCCCTTCAAGGAACAGTCGTAGCAACTGAATCCCAAATACAAGCAAAAGGTCAAGGAAGAGCTGGATAAAATGCTTGCCGCTAGTATCATTGAACTGGTTGAGCAGTAAAACTGGGTAAGTCCAATGGTCCTCTAGGAAAAGAAGACAAAGGGAGAAATACGAATCTGCGTGGATCTACGCAAGTTAAATGACGCCTGCATCCATGACCCCTTTCCTACACCCTTCTCTAACGAAATCCTTGATAGAATAGGTAGACAGGAGGCCTATTCCTTCACCGATGGGTTCTCAGGGTAACATTAGATTTAGATTGCACCTAAAGATCGCAGTAAGACTAATTTCACGACTGAATGGGGGTCTTTCCAGTATACAGTCATGCCCTTTGGTCTAAAAAATCCACCCGCTATTTTTTCAAGGGTTGTAGTTGCTGTATTCAAGGAATTTTTTCATAAGTTCCTGGAGGTTTATTTCGATGATTGGATGGTTTTTGGCTTAGTCAAGGAACATGTCTCTAACCTGCGACTAATGTTGGATGCGTGTCAAAAGAACCAGATCTCCTTGAATATTAAGAAGTGCATTTTTTGTGTGCCATTTGGAATCCTGCTTGGACACATAGTCTGTCCGCAGGGATTGATGGTTGATCCTACGAAGGTATCCGTAATTATAAACCTGGCAGTCCCCACAACGGAGAAACATCTGCGTTCTATTCTCGGACACACTCGTTATTATCGGAAATTCATTCAGGGGTATGCCGTGATTACAACACCTATGGAAAAGCTATTAAAAAAATATGTTTATTTCTTTTGGGATGATGAATGTCAGAAGAGCTTTGAACTGCTCAAAGAGAAGATGATCTCTACCCCCATACTAATATTTCCTCATTGGTCAAAGGAATTTCATGTACACGTGGATGCGTCAGGTATCGCCTTGGAAGCTGTTATCACTCGACCTGGAGAAGTAGATATCGACCACCCGGTTGCCTTTGCGAGTTGGGAACTCTTGGGTGTAGAACAGAACTACTCCACCACTGAGCGCGAAGGATTGGCTATGGTCTATGCACTACAGAAATATCGACAATATTTACTGGGTGGGCACTTTAAAGCTTGATGTACACTTTTTCTGATATCATTGAGTTCTCATCATGTGCATGGCAATTGGAAACATCCTATACGTAAAAGAAGACCTTGGTTACTCGTCATGATTTACTATCTCGGCCGCTTATACAAGCTAGGTGCCGAAGAAATACTACGCAGATATGTCCTCGCACATGAACGGCCTGTCGTGTTAGTAGAAGCACATGAAGGTGTTGCAAGAGGCCACTATGTAGGATGTGCAACCGCACAAAATATTTTGAGGGCCGGGTTATGGTGGCCTACGTTGCATCAAGATTCATACACCTATTTTCGATCTTGTGATACCTGTCAGTGCACAAGATGACCTTCACATCGAGATGAGATGCCATTACAGCCTCAAGTGGCTTTACAGGCTTTTGAAAAATGGGCCATTGATTTTATAGGACCCATCAATCTGCCGGGAAAGAAAACAGGCGCGCGCTACATTATCACCGCCACTGAATACGTCACTTGATGGGTTGAGGCACAAGCGGTGAAGGATTGTACTGTGGATACTGCTACGCACTTCATCTTTGAGCAGATCCTGACAAGGTTTGGCTGCCCAAAAATCCTAATGAGTGACATAGGTACACACTTTGTCAGCCAGATGATTTAAGCCTTGAATGAGGAATTTCAGATCCACCATGCTAAGAGTACCCCATACCACCCTCAGGAAAACGGGGCAGTCGAAGCTTTTAACAAAATTTTGGAACAGGCATTAACTAAGGTCTACAATGCCGATCGTAGTGACTGGGATGTTTTCATTCCCTCTGTTTTTTGGGCCTACCGAACGACCTGTAAGAAGCTAACATGCATAACCCCCTTCCGAATGGTCTATGGCAAAGAGGCTATTATGCCCATTGAATACGTTTTTCCTAGCCTACGCATTGTATCATTTACCAATATGGCAGACCCTGATATCATCGAGGAGTGTCTTGCCCAACTTGTGGCTCTGGAGGAAAATATTTTTATTGCTAATTTTTATCAACAGGTTCAGAAGGCTCATGAAAAAGCATGGCATGATCGACATATTCAGCAAAGGAAGTTCGTCGCAGGTGACCTTGTCCTTTTATACGATAGCCAATTTGTGAAACATCTAGGCAAATTCCGACAACACTGGCTGGGTCCCTACACAGTTAGAAATCACGAATAGAGGAGTGGTCCAGTTAGCTACCCTGCGCGGATACATCGTACCAGGCTTTGTCAATGGTAGTCGACTCAAGCGTTACTGGGATCAATGACTATATGACAGCTGCAATGACTCAGGATGAGTCAAAAGATTGTGTTGGGGGACTCTTGGAACAGGGTCTCCTAACAAGCTACGAAACTGGTCCATTTTGAATATTTTTTATTATATTTATCCTAGTGGAGGGGTTTTGGGGTGGGTCAAAGCCTCGAACGAATTGTAATGGGTCAAAGGGTAAACTAGGGGTCCAAAAACCATGGGTTGCATACCATAGGAAAGTCGAGGCTAGATTGTTATAAATAGAGATGCATTTTGTATTGTAAAGGATAGGATATGATGGGCTATTGATGCAAATTGTGATTTAAGCTATATGTTTGGGTTTTGGGGAATGGACTCCTGCTGGCTGTGTGCGTGGAGATCCAAGTCCAGCTGTGTGCGTACCTTGCTGCTGTGTGCGCAGGTTGGGAAGGGAATTGGAATTGTAAGGAAGAATTGATGAATGAATGAATGTGAAAGGTTGTTAGAGAATATAATATGTGAGTAATTTTATGTGAATTACTGATAATTTATGTATTATGCGTTTTTTGTCCTTAAGCTACGAAATATGTTTATACTGCGTTCTTGGATCTAGATCTGTTATGTTCTGTTTATGTACTACTGTGTTGATGTTATAACAAGCATATAACAATAGATCTAGTGTAGGTGGATACGAATGGAGACTTAATTAACTCTACATGGAATAAGGTAATTGAGGATTACAGGACCTAGCACTACTCTGCTTGCTTTACCCATCCTTTCTCAGGGTGTGGAAACCTAGTTCCAGCACCCACCCATACTACTTTGGGTGAGACTTTGACCTGCGCAAGAGGGTCACTACCGAAAGGGCCAATAGTATAGTGGTTTTTTGGCAAACCTTGCACACCGAACATAGGTCAGGACCCCTCAAGCCAACACATCCCACCTAGTTACCACTATTTATCTAGAACCTTCTTTGGTGCATCCTCAAACCCACGGACTTCACCAATTTCATTTTCTGGTATTCTAACTAGTAAATCTATAGTGAGTAAGGAATGGCTTTATCCTTTAAACACATCATCAGGGAAATATCAAGCCAGTCCATCTGGGTTAATTCCATCCAGTACAATTTCCACTGGACTCCCTGCATTTGGAGAACAATATTTTCCATCTTATTATACTCCTCATACTAGGGGGCAACCTATGGTTACCCACTTTGAAATTACTCCATCTTTATTTGGTCATCCTAATGTCGAAATGAATGTTTGTAAATGGCAGCCCACTTTGCCTATCCAACCACAAATGGTTGTACACTCGTATCAACCGGTTCAACCTGTTGCACCCACATCAACTCCACTTGTTAATACATCTTTACCCCTGTCACAGACTCAAACTATTGTACCTCAACTATCTCAGGTGGGTCCTTCAACCCCATACCCTAAAGTATTGGGCCCTCAGACTCTAACACCTTCGGCTAGTTTACAACAACCACTTGTATCCAGAATCATTTATTCACAAGCTATATTACCATATTATGGGATGTCACAGCCGCAACTAGGATATACCTATCCACAACCGAATACAAGTTATCCTATTTTGGGTTATAATATTGGTGGATGGACCCCTTGGCAGCCACAAGCACAAATGCCACAACCATCATTTCAACAAGTAACGTACCCAGGTTTTGGTCAATAGAATCCTCCAGCGTTTTCTTATCAAAACAACCCCTATCTAGGTTACCAGAAATAGATTCCTTATGTTGGTGCTCAAAGGCATATTTTCCAATCAATTCCATCATACCCTGGCTATGCTCAACCTGAAATTAATCGATAGTTTCCCTTTGTTGCAACTTTAGAGTTACCAGATTTAAACTGACTCACAAATGATCCAATCAATTATGCTCCTTGGTGGCTGGTGATACCCCATTAATTACCCTATAATATTCCTAAGTTCAATGGAAACCCCGAGGAATACCCATCGACTCATGTTATGAATTATCATTTATGGTGTTCATCTAACTCCCTAAATGATGACTCTGTTCGACTACGTCTTTTCTAGCGTACGCTCGCTGGTCCGGTCACAAAATGATACATTGAGATACCAAGAGCTTCTTTTGATAATTTCACTACCCTAGCTACTATATTTTTGACCCACTTGTAGTTACCCATATGATATGAAACTGTAACAGAACTCTTGACTAATTTTAAATGGACAAATGCTACTCACATTTATGATCATATTCATGAGTGGCACCAACATCGTAGAATGGTTAAGACATTTTTTCCTGATCAACTCCTTGCTGAGTGTTTCATTATGTCCCTGTTACCATATATAACTGAGGATGTGGCTAAGGGTGGCGTCGTAACTGAAGAGAAGGTCATTTCTCGTGCCCAATACTTAGTCTTGATTTATACTCAGTCTGGCATGCTCTACAAGAAAATTCCTAACACATTGCGATCTAATTTTATTATTTCTCTTCCATCTAAGGATGGTAATTCCAGCAACTGTATGATCGGTATTGCAAGCACAGATCACTCTACTTCATCTGATCCTGCGTCTTTTGAGATGACAAATCCTAGCAAACGACTAGAACCAACACAAAACACACATTTATGTGGATTGAGGAGTATTTTGTAGTGTAGGTAGCATAAAAATATAACTCTCAAATGTGTTATTAGTTTGGTTTCATGAATGCATGGGTAAACCATCTAGATAGGGTTGATTTTGGAAGCTCCCACTGAAGTTCCAGGCCATTCTTGATTTTACCGCACCATTAAATTTGCTTCAGTTATAGAAAATTCAGGGAAAGTCTAACTTCCTAAGGAGGTTCATACCCAACTACACTGAAATGGCTAAAGGATTTACTCGGCTCTTGAAAAAAGGGATTCTGTGCCATTGGGACCAAGTTGTGCAAGATTCTTTTGATGTTGTTAAGGACACCCTTGTCTGGGCATCATTAATGTATCCCCCCAATTATCAGAGTGATTATTTCTTATATATTGTCGTGCCTGATACGACCATTGCTATGGTATTGGTCCAAGTAGAAAATGGGATAGAACATCTTATCTATTATTTGAGTCGTAATCTCAATGATATGGAAGTGAATTATTCTTACGTAGAAAATATTGCCTTGGTGACTGTTCAAGTTGTCCAAAGATTTTGCCACTATATCCTCTTCTGGAAGATCATTGTCATTTCAGATTGCAAACCCATGACTTACATTTTATCGCGTCAATTTTTGGGGAGAAAGTATTCAAAATGGATTGTCATTTTGCAGGAATTTAATTTGGAATTCATCAAATCCAAGTCAAAGAAGTCTTTAGTTTTGGTTGAGCTTCTCTGTGACCTTCCCTCTGATAGTAATGCCACTACGTCGGAATCATCTATTCTTGACAATTATATGTTTCTGATTGGATCATCTGATCTTTCATATGAGGATTTTATCATTTATCTCCAGACCCAAAATTTTTAGCTTGATACATCTCACTTTGACCAGCGACGTATTCGATACCAAGCCAAATATTATCTAATCGTCAGTGATACACTTTATCGTCGTGGTGTCGATACAATTTTAAGAAGGTGCCTCACTCATGAGGAGGCCAGAAAGATTTTAAATGATTGTCATGCTGGGGCTTGTGGTGGAAATTTGTATGGATACACTACCGCACAGAAGATACTCTACGTCGGTTACATTTTGTTTATCATATTTTAGGACTGCATCCTCGCAGTCAATAGTTGTCATGCATTCCAGATATTTGATCGTAAATCTTCAAATCGCCAGTGCCGATGCATCCTGTTGTCTCTATGGGACCATTTTCAAAATGGGGCATTGACTTCCTGACCTATAACCCTCATTCGTTCAAGGGGCATGATTATATTATTGTCGTTGTAGACTCCTTTACCAAGTGGGCCGAAGCGATGCCTACATTCAAAAACACATATCAAATAGCTACATTTCTTTTATTTAATCATGTCATTTCACGGTTTGGGGTCCCACAAGATATATTTACATATCATGGTTCACATTTTTGCAACCATATGATGAATGAATTGATTTCCAAATTAGGACTGTCACATGATATTTCTACTCCTTATTAGCCACAATAAAATGGAAAAGTTGAGGCTGTTAACAAGATTCTTAAACGAATGCTTCAAGGAATGATAGGAGTTCATAAATGAAATTGGAATTTAATATTGTACTCGGCCTTGTGGAAGTACCAGACCTCAGTCAGAAACACAACCAAATTTACCCCCTTTTAATTGGTGTATGATTTGGAAGCTATCTTTCCAATCCAATGTGAAATACCGTTGTTAAAACTTGCAATCGACTTGTTACCTAACACCTCTGTTAAAGAAGAACGTCTTTTTAACCTCATCCATCTTGATGAAACACGTCGTGAAGCCCAATTATCCAACGAAGCTCATAAAAAACGTATAAAGTCATAATAAGACAAGCATGTCTAGCCTCACATTTTCTCAGAGTGTGACTTGGTCCTTCTTTATGATCAAGAAGCTGATGTAATAGGTACAGGGAAATTTGAGCCATTATGTCATGGCCCCTATATTTTCAGAAGATTTATTTCTAAGGGTGCCTACTAGTTGGTAGATTATGATGAAATTCCATTGGTGCAACCTCGAAATGGGTTGTATTTGAAATGTTACTATGATTAATCATGAGCGTAGTAATTTTTTTTATTATATTATATATATATGTTGTTGATTTACATTTATTGTCTTAGTTCATTTTCTGGATTTTTCTTGAAGTTAGTAATTCGCTTTACATTTCATTGCAGATGTCTGAATCTTTGAAACCATTTGTTGGGTATACTAATGGTGCTAGTCATAGTACATAGAATCTATCCTCTACAACATGGGCCATTTTCGCTCTAAACAGCGAGTTAGTGAGTTTTCAAGGGATTTGTGTCGGTACATCTACACAAAATTTCTCTGAGTATAGTGCATTGTTCAAACTTCTATTTGATTCCATTTAATTTGGTATTAACTACTTCATCATAAGGTTAGACTCACAACTTGTGGTATTAGAACTTACTAGTGTTTATACTGCTAGAAATCCAACACTACATCGTATGCTCCTAAGAGTTCGAATTTTGGAAAGAAATTTTGATTTTATTCAATATCAACACATTTCAAGAAACTTGGACACAATGATTGATTCTTTAGCGAATTGTGTTACAAACAGAAATTTGCAACACATGTAAAGATACATTCACATAATTGAATAGGATTGCACAATAAACATAGGAAAACACTGAAATCAAAATATAGATAGTTATAGGTTTTTACAAAAAAATTTCCCAAGACACATTGGTCATCTGACCTCAAAATGTATGCAACATGTCAAAATTAAACTAGTGGTGCTCATGATAACATGCTATTGATCTAGCTATCCTACGTAGTAACCACATCCAGCGGTTAGGAATTCCAATAGTGTGACACTGCAATCGCATGGGTAACTCTTTGATCCGATAATCCAGAATCCTGAAGGTCAACCCCTATATGTATTGCTGAAGCTCAGCAAGAGTCTCAACCATATCTAAATCCTGAAGGACTGCTCTCCCGATAGCCCTCTTTGCTGGCTCATCCACTCTATGCTCTGGCTCTCCCACTGGTTGAACTCAACCCACATCTGCATTACATAAAAAATTTAGTTTATTTTTGGGAAAACATTAAAATAAAAAAACATGTATAAACCTTAGAAAATTAAAAAAACATGGTCAAAACATTTTTATCTATTTCACCCCACTGAGCACCTTCTGGTAAAGCTAAATATGGATCTCCTCGAAAGTCGACGCCTACATATACATATTCATCGATGTCGATATTTTTTTTCTTGAACGAGGTGAATAATGCAGTCGAGAACACAATGGATGATTGGCCTACATGTCTAAACATCAGTTCTACCCATCTCTGCATCATTAGATCTATAGGGTTAGATGTGCCCAACGTCACATGTTGAGGCTGCATCAGTGGAATCCTCTCTAAGGCAAAATAAATGAGGATCGAACCATAGTTGAAATTTTTCTTCCCTCCTCCCTTTGCCTTGCTCAATTGTTCTTCCATTTGAGAAAGTACGGCCTCAACCCAATTGAAAAGTGTTGATTCCATGCATTCTAGCACATACTACATATAAGATATATTTGCTACATGAAGTGTAGTGGTACCAGCAAGCTTTGTGATCATGAATATGATGGTTCTCAATGGGAAATCATGAACATCGCGGATGTTTATTTTTCCATTCCTGCTAGGCTCTACACCTGGATTGCAATACTACAATATATAATCTTTCACCGTCTCTCCTCCAAGAGAAGACCCTGAGAGAAAAATGGGTAGGCCTATCCTCAACAAGCCTATCAGAAAATAGATATCCTCCACTAAAATTGGGACCACTTTGTTCCCAATATGAAATGCCTCAATTTCTTGATCCCATGCGCAAACAAGGAACTCCAATAGTTCCATCTATTTCCTCATACTTGATAGACGGAAGTACTTCAGTAACCCACAGTCTATGAGGGCTCTTACAGTACCCAGATCATTAAGAAAAATCATGTTTTTTTCTTCATTCTCTATTTCCCTCCAATTAATTGTCATTTTTCTCTGTTGAATCCCTGAAATACAACCATAAGACTCATTAGGACCCTTTTCATGCAAAAAACTAGGCAAAATTTTGGCACACTGTAAGAATAAAAAATGTGAATTGTGCCCAATGCTACCTTGGACAAGAGACAATGTGTTTCATATGCACCTAGCCTTCATTTAAGGTGCATTCCAATGCAGGTTTTGACACCCAAGGGTGTGTTTCATTCTTTTGAAAATATATTTACCCTAAGGGGTCCAAATCCCTAAAAAATTGCAATGAAATGAAATAAAATGAATATTTAATGAAAGAGGAGGTTTATGGCACAAACCTGAATGAAACGGTGAGGAAACCCATTCAAATAACTGATCGTCATCAACAGCTAAAGTTCAGGGGAAAAAACAGGTTCAAAGCTCCAAAATTAAAATGGTAACTTTCAAATCATAAAATGAATAGTAAAAAATATTTTAATTAGTCATTTGATTATTTGCAAATCATATTTATTGTTGTGACTATGGTTTTATTCATTTTTTATCATGAAATAGGTATTTTTAATCCATTTTATGTTGTTCTGAACAGGTTCGCAACTGATATAGTAGATTAGTCATGCACATTTATTTCGAGATTGATTTGACCACAAAGCATACTTTTATCCTTATTTTTTGAGCTTTGATAAAAATGAAAAATAACTTGAAGCGCACTTTTATCTCTTATTTGAGCTTCGATAATGGTGAAAAAGGAACCCCTGGAGTCTTCTTTTAGCTCTTTACAGACTCCTAAAATGTGAAAATATTGCCAAGCACTTGTATTTTCGAGCTTGTAAAAGTAAATGAATTGATATCTACTTAGTATAAGTTTAACCCTTTCCCAGAATGAGATAGATTATCTACGAAAAAGGAAAACCTTAGTCAAACATGGCTAGGATATTCTCTTAGATATTATTTTATACTTTTTGGGATCTGAGCGACAAATTTACGAAAAATTAATTATGGTTTTCTTTTTCCTCTTTTTCAAACTCTCTATATACGAAAAAGGATGGGGTTGTCACTGTCTTTAGGTTTGTTAAAACATAAAATAGTGAGGGGCTTGTCGATCATGGAAAGAATGGAGTTTCATTCATCGCTAGACTCATTAAATTATTAAATAGTGATACATTATTTTCCGGAAGGGTTCAATTATATATCAAGCATATGTTATCCTCCTCAAGTTTGTTAAAAAATAAAGAGATACTGGTCGAAAAATGACTGGATAAAATTTGGTAAAGTGAACAGAACTTTTATGGTAGCAGGTCACTCTTGAACATGACACTTCACTCCATCATCATGACTATTTTAGTTGGGTAATATTCCTGACAGTTCATTCATACCTATGGTTCATCATACCTTCACTTCGGTTTTGGGTCAATGCTTCCAACTCAGCTCAGTGTCGCCGATATGTTCAAGAGAATTCATCCAGTGAATACTCATCCTTCTGAAATACTCATAAATCTTCATTTTCATTACAGTCATCCCTGAACATTTATATATCAAGTCACATTTTGTCTTCAAAATCAGTTACTCTCATTTCATGATAAAGTGACTTCCTATCGACATCAAATCATCATCCAAGAAGTTTACTTAGAAACATCATATTCTAGTACCATGAGGCTTGTTACAACATTGACAAGATCCTCACTTCTAGACTTTTAACCAAAATATTTTGTTTGGTGTTCGACATCAAATCATCTATTCACACCTTACGAAATGTACTGCAGTACCTTGAGATCCATTAACATCAATGGTGGTTCTCTTGTGTTTGTTAACAACTCACATTGTTGGTTAGTAATCAAGCGATGTCTTACCATGTTCGACTACAAATCATATATTCACATGGCTAGACTTGTACCCAAACGATCGAGTGAATGAGATAAGAAGACCCCGGATCTATTTTCAACCATCTAGGCTACAATTTTAGGATTTTTGTACACATCGTATGTATGGTGACCTTACATACAGATTGCCATTCGAACATGGACATATATCTATAGGCATGTCTGTATTTGGAAACATTCCAATGTAGATGACATTCTACACTATGTACATGTTATTAGATAGTTTATGTGCTGAGAATGGGAATGCCTCCATCGACAATTCGTGATCAAGATGAAAATATCATGATGTAAAGTATTGTAATATTGATGTAGGTCACCACTCCGCTTCAGTTCCAGCTCATCACGTTGTAAAGAATCTCATTCAAAACATTGTTATTATTATAACTTCATGCTTTAGGGGGAAGTTGTTATAGGTCAATTTGGGCATCATACCCCATGGCCTAGTAAAACTCAACATCATCCCTAGGACCAATGAAATAAGGTCTATCATCCCCTTACATTTTAGTTGCTATATTTCCTAAGAGAAGAAAAAATAATTCATGGCTTCTATCGTGATATTTCCAAGGTTTGAAGTATATATTATATCATTTATGAACTCACAAATTCTCCCTCTCAAGGGACTAACTGCATTGCATATGCATCTCTGTCCATTCAAGGGTGCACTGTAATGCACTTCCCGACATTCAAGGGTGCATTGGTCAAATGGGAGTGAAATTCTCATTATTTCGGAATCTCCACATGGCCAGTGCCTTCTCGAAGATTTCGTATGTGTCAAATTTTAAATTCAAGTGTCCATCTAACACCTCTGAACTTGGAAACATGTCTTGCAGATTATTATAAAGTCATTCATTAAGAAACTACCACCAATTTTCCTATAAATTGAGCACAGATCCTAGTGCTAGGGAAGGAATAATTTTGGTAAAGAAATGATGTTGGATTCTCAACTGAGAGAGTAAAAGAAGTGATATACTACTGATGATATGTTGAATGTGATGATGCTAGGATGAAGCTGGAGATGGTGCCATCAAAACGATCATTGGTTGTAACCTCCCCCTTCTACTCTTTAATAAATATTTCTATTCATTTTCCCATATATGTTTTTGTTTATGTTTCTATTTATCATGCAATGGACTCTTGAATGATATATATGTTTCATGTTTAATCGATTTAACTGATTAAGATAATTAGGCATATGTATATTTCAATCTGTATGATGTTCTCTGATTATACTTCCAGGAATCAATCTAGCAATCTAAGTTGGATTGGAGGCTACAACAAAAGTGACAGAAGGAGAATAGGAAGCACTTGGATCACAAGTAGGTTCTTTTATCTTTCTGTATGTCTATTTATTCTTAGAGAAAGTGATAGAAAAGTCTTTAATCTATTGTTCTAAGTGCCTAGCATCACACTTAGGGAATTTGATTTATTTGTAGATCATAATTCTACATAACAACCTCACAATCCTCTAACAGTCTTAATAAAGAGCTATCCAGGTCTTAGAGTAATAGATCTATGCATCTAACATTCATATTAAGCACTAAAATAGGTACGCAACCGATCCAATCATGGATAACATAAATCGTAAGAAAACAGATCACAGAAACATATCACAAATGCATTTATTACTCATAATTATCAAAAAACACTTCTTTATTCATCAACAGTTGTAAAACCCTTTACACTTCTTCACATTCACCCGCGCAAACATCTAGCGAGGTTCGCACACAACTGGACTAAGGTCTCTGTTCACACAGCCAGCAAGAGCCTTTCAGACACAAACACTTACAAATTCACTTCACAATTCAAAACATATCATAATCTTATCAAAAATTACTTCAAAATTGTCTTATCTGACTTGATCTACACTCCTATTTATATCATAACCTGTGCTCATCCTAAGGCTCGCAAATTGTGGTTTGTGACTCCTAGTTTTACCCTTTAGCCCATTACAACTCATGAAAGGGCTTTGACCTGCCCCAAAGCATCTTGAATGTGCATTGATTTTTGCGCACGACTCAAAAATACAAAAATATTTATTAATTTAATAAAAAATGTTGTCGTAAGGGACCTCACTCCAACATTCACCACTTAAATTGTTTTAAAAAAATTGAATTCCACACCTAAGTAGCACCAAGGAGGGACAATAGAATAAATGGGGGGAGGATTTAAGAGAAGAGAAACCATAGACACCAAGAGGATTCACCAACACCCTCCTATAGTGAACATATTTAGAAGACACCAATGGTTGGGTTTCTTTGAGTTGTTAAACGAGTATGATGATGATCTCATTCATGAATTTTCCATGGTGTTACATTATCAAGGAGAATATATTTCCACCATTCTTGTTAAAGGATTGGCCATCTCTATTAGTCCTTAAACCATAAGCAGAGTGACCACCATGCCTATATGGATTCAATGGAGGAAAGAAGACAAGGCAGTGAATGTCACAACTAGGAAAAATCTCTTCATTTTGAAAGTGAATACTGTAGAGGATAAGAATGGAGTAAGAATAGAAAGCTTACCTTACCCCTGGGATGAGGTGCCTTACCATATCCTCAAGTATGTATCTTGTGAAGGGAGATTGAGCGTGGTATATTCTTACCACTTCATATTGATCCATGAATTGAGATTCAAGGAAAAACTGTCTTTCCCCCAAATATTTAGTGTTCCGCATTTCCTCCTACAGTCAATAATTGAGATGAGTCAAAATGTGAGGGAAGGAAAGCACCAACACTTAGCTCACAATGGCCTCATCAAGTTAATTGTGATGGATGCTTTAAGCCACCTAAGGATCCCTGTCCTATGGACTAAATTTGTGGACATATATAGGGATAATTTCATAGAAACCAAAGCCATCACACTTGGAGAAACACTAGCCTATATCATTGGAGTTAAAGAATGAAAAACAAAGGAAGAAGGATAAAAAACAAAGGAATAGGAGGCAGCAAAGTTAGAGGAAGGAAAAGTCGAAATGGAAGGAGAAGAGGGGAAGAAAGAAGTACAAGTAGAAGGAATAATGAGCCCTAGGGAGACTTATAAACTCGGGGAAGAAGATAAACAACCACATCAAACAAGTATATCTCCAAAGGATACTGAACAAGAAGTAGTTGCAACATTGGCTTCATTGGGCACACTTGGCAAGCCCAAAAGGAGGCAACCAAGATAAGGTCCCCTATATTTCAAAACCAAGAAGAGCACCATAATTAAACAGGGGAAATCAAAACTCCCACAAGGGTCCCTATCATTATTCAATGAATAGAAAAGAAAAAAGGAAGAAGTAGGACCCAGTGAGGGAAATATTCCAGAGGTCACTTCTCCTAAAACTAAAACCAAGTCACCTATGGCATATTTGGGTAGCCCACCACTAGGTCAGTGGCCTTCTAGAAAACCAAGATACAAGATACCCTTGAGAATATAGAAGAAGATAAGCTAAAATAGAGACATGGTTTGCTACAGAAGGTATAGGGGAGGCTACAAGAGCATAAAAAGGAGCTACATAAAGAAGCATCCACCCCAAAATTAGTTGAAAAGGACATCTAAGAGCTCCAAGAGCCTGATCAATGGCCTAGATTTTGGTCCTAATACAAATTTATTGAAGGGGGAAGGATTATCCCTAAAAAATTTACAATCCCACTCCTCTATGAGTTGTAGACAGGGAGAGGTATAACCCACAGGTGGATGCAAATTTCCAAATCCAAGAATGTGGAATATGTGTGCCTCATGTAGAAGAAATTCACTAAAATGTGCAAGGATTTGAGTGATTTGAGGCTAAGATATTCTATTATGAAGGAGTATCTACAGGCAGTAAACACAAGGTTGAGAGAAAGGCTTCATGAGAAAGAAACCCAACTTGCCACCATGGAAAGTATCTCTATGGAAGCCTTGCAATGCAGGAAACCATCAAAATACTATGATATCTTCCTAAAAGAATATTTTTTGAAGTTCCAAATAAAAACTTTGGCACAATATGGGTCTCTTCCTTTTCATAACTACATGCAATTTTTTGAGTTTTCCAACAAACTAGTACGGAAGACAAGGAAAAGTTAGCTAAACTCTATATGCACAGTTTCATTTTGATAAATTTCTGGGATCCCAATTGAATATTAGGATACATGAAGCTAATGAATTTAGAATATTGGTTAAATGATGAAGAAAAAAGGGTTGAGGAGGTGAAAAAGGTAATGAAAAAGGAGGAGAAGGAGCCCTTGTATATTAGAGTAGAGCTAGTGAGCTCGAAGGTTGTCATCAACAATCATAACCTCATCTCCTCTGATGTTGCTTTAGCACCCAAATAAATTAAAACCCAGGATCAAGAAATTATCCACTTTGAGGAAACTTTTAGAACATTGGGAGAATAAAGTATTCAAGATTTCTAGAGAATATGGCATGCCTTAACCCACCATCTACAAGTCAGAGAATATTACTCTCCTGAATGGATAAGGAATTCCTTAAAGAAAATAACGTTGAACAAGAGATTCATGCAGAGGATGGATATCAGTTATATAAGAGTCAAACTCATTCCACCCTTGCTAATAGGCTTACAATAAGGAAGGAGCCAAATATAAGAGCGGAATGAATGGAACGCGATAGATATAAATGCAGGTTTTAGCCACCAGAAGGCACATCATATGAGGTGCCTTGAGATGTCAAAGAGGCCACCAGGGCCATGCATGAGCTTCACATGGAAGACTAAGTTTCTTAGAGGATGTGTAACACCTTCAATAGGGATTGATAATGATTCCCATCAATAGGTATATCTTGAATATCATTATGCCATCCTCTAGCCTTAAAATTATCCTTTTCTCACATTAATTCACATTTTTTGTTATAATATGTGTAATAATAAGAGTAAAAGGTATTTTTCATAATATGTGGCCTAATGTGGTTTAATTTTAGGAAAAAGAAGCAGTTTTGAGGAATTTAATATGCAAGGGCTTGATGGAGACAACCAAGAGATAATCTAGGGATTTTTCCATCTCCTTAACTCCCTAACTCGACTTGGGATCACAACATCTTCTCTCACCAGTTCAAATTTTTTGATAACCGAGTAACTCCTAAAGCAAGTGAACTTAAAAAGGGACCAAATTCACCATTTTTGAGATCAAGGAGGAAATCACTCCTATTTTCAAGGGAGATTCTATCAACTACTCTTTTGTATAAATAAACAAGATGAAATGATCGATAGGATTCAAAGTTTCAATTCAGCTAGTTGTAGCTATTGAGCTCGGAGCTTGAAGTTGTTATCTTTACATTCATGTGATGTATGGGACTTTTAATTTTTGAGAATGAGAAGTTGGTTGTTAAGTTGCATTTGAGTTAGTTTTAGAGGGTTCAGACCCTTGTGTTTGGGCCCAACCTAGAGGCTTTGGTACCCTTTTTTTACTTTTGTTTTTTTCATTAGTTCCAAGAATTTCATAGCTTTATTTCATTTCATTAGAGGTTAAGCGATAAAAAACTGTGATTATAAGCTTCTACATCACCCCTCTTGTGTTAGAATGGTTGGAGAGATTCACAATCTCAGTCCAAAAAGATTGTGTTTATGATTTCTTGGAAATATATAGATGTTATTTGTCCATCTTCATATTTACTTTATTTAACTTAGGAGTCAGTTAAATGATAAAAGTGGTATTATGGCATAAAATAGATGTTAATCAAATTCAACTCATCTTTTCCTTAATGGTTTATATCACTATGTTAAGATAAATGGATGTATGTATGTGGTTGCTTGTAGGGTTGTGTTGATATGCAAGTGAGGGACCCTATTTCACCTCCATTTTGGAATTCTCCATATTCTTTTTCCATCCCTCAACTCTTCTCCAAAACTCTGTTTCCACAGTAACTCTACCTAGGAAATTTAGGCCATCGTGGGAATTCATCCTAGTGCAAGGAAGACCTATGAGAGGTCCCAGGCTTGGATAGGAGGCTTCCTAGCTTTCCTTCACTCTTTCCAACCTTCGTCAACCTCTTCATGCCCTAAAGACATCATTTCCACCCCCAAAAGGCTCTTGCAACCCAACCTATAGCATTGTAGGTCCTCTTGTAGCAATACATGAACTCCTGTAGTAGCACTTGTAGCAGGCTTATAACGCCAATTTCCTTCACTTGCTTTTCTCCCCTGTCCAACCTTAGCTTAGTCAAGATGAATAATTACCCCAAGTTTTGATTTGAGGATCAAGTGAAGCTCCTAGACCACTCCAACCATTCCTTTTCCTCACTAAAAAAGAGCGTATAATTAGTGTTTTTCAATCATAACCATGATACAAGTTAGATTTCTAATTTTCAAGCAAGTGTGAAGTAGATATACAATACATGCAATAATGTTACTAATTTGATGAATTATACAAGATAGAATAACTTTCCTTCTGCAAGTATATTTTCCCTTTTCCTTTCATGAAATGTTAATTAACATATACAACTTGAACAAATGAAATTTTCACTTTCATAACTATAATAAATTTTCAATTGTGCTTACATCAACAAGATTTCACTATAGTTCAATAGGACGAATGGTATTTGAACACCTTGATCTAATTTCATGACTGAGGATGGCATGAGTAGAATCTAACCTACTGATGAGCACCATAATTTTTTTCATTCTAAGGGGTCAATTGCGACCTTTTTAGCCTAATTATTCTCTCTTTCTCACATTTAATTGCATTTTGTCATGTTTTTCTTAGTGAGAATGGTGTATTAAAGGTTGTCATGCTTCAAGGCCTAATGTTGTTCAAATACAAGAAAATAAAGGGAATATTCCATTTTTTAGGTGATCTAAAAATGAATGCTAGTTATTGCTATGCTAGTTTCATTTCAGATATAAACTTTTCTTTGAATTGTTTTACTTATACTTCATGAGTTTGCTTAAGAGCATGTAATTGGAAAACAATGTACTTAGTGAAATTATGAGTTTGTAATAAGCTTAAAAAGCATAATTTTAAATGATAGAACAAAATAAATAGTAAACACAGCAAGCACATATAACAGAGCTTAACACAGAGAATTTTTATAAAGGAGTTCACCCCTCCTGGGCTACATCTCCTTGGTCCAGCTTCATAGTGTGACCTTTGTATTAGCTTCAAGTGTGCTCAAATTTCTGTTACAAGCTTCAAAACCTCTTGTAACATATTCCAATGAGTTTAAAACATCAATATTTCCCAAAAATGACTATTTGTTTGTTGAATTTGGACTCTGGAATGCTCTGGCAATGACCCCAACACCTGGTGACCCTCACCTTCAAAAATATTCAAATGTACTAAAAAATCTGTAGATCACCTTTTATGCCTCTGTAACCTACTCCATTGAGTTCTTAGCATGAAAATTAGCCAGGAATGACTTTTAGTGAGCTCAATTTGGTCAAAAATTGAGTGAGTTATGAGAAAAACCAATTTGCCCCAATTTCTCCTCTAAAAGTGGAGAGAATGCCAATTAAAATTATAAATTTAGCCTTCCTTCCAAGTTTGGCGTGCCCTCCGAAATTTCTGCCAACATAAACTTTGGCTTAATTAGCACTAATCAGTTCTTATCAGCGGATAAAAATGGATTAATTGAATAAGCGCATTTTATGGTTAATGTAGGTTTAACGTGGTTAAACCACATTTTAATGTTAATTAAACCACATTAATCTTTGTCGGTCATTTGGCTCTAGCTCTCGGTTTTTGGGCTTTGGCCACATGGGGAGGGGGCTGGCCCCCTCCAATCCCAAACCATCGGATGATGTTAATTCAAATGTGTGCAAAGAACCTATGGGTTAAGAAACACCCAGTAGATGAGATGGTTAGGAAGTCGGTTGGCGGGTGTGAGATCAGGAGTTCAATCCTCACTCCGCCTCATAAATTTTCATGGCGCTATATGTTGGGTCAAGGGGTCCTGACCCAGGTTCAGCGGTAAAATTTTGCCAACAAACCCCTATACTACTGGCCCTTTCGACAGTGACTTACTTTCACAGGCCAAAGTCTCACCCAAAGCAATATGGGACGGTGCTGGAACCAGGTTTCCACACCCTAAGAGAGAGTAGGTAAGTCAATTTTGTAGCCTCTGAGGTTCGTACCAAACAGATTTATTCACCGAAGGTTCACAGCAGAAATAGTACAACTTGCAACTCATCCCAATTGAGCTGTTATCATTTATAGATCTATTCAGCAGCTTCTCATCCACGTGTGTCTTGCTAATTACCAGAATAGAACAAAGTATTCGCAACTAATAATAATTACAGATCATAAATATCGGATCAGAAACACTTCGTAGCCTAAGAAAATAACACAGACACTTTTTGTAGCTTAAATCAGTAACACAGAATCATATATAACATAACCAAGTATCATATATTCACATCAATAGTAATTTCCAATATATTCAGATATTCCAACAATACTTCTGCATTCCTTAGTTTTCCAGATCTACTTACAATACCAAAAACTAGCCTGCGCACACAACCTAGTGGGGTCCGCAAACAGTAGGACTGAGGATCTCTGCGCACACATCTGCAGGAGTCCTTACCCAAAACAACCCTTAGACAGATCTACCATTTCACACATAACATCAATTCCAATTCTTGTCTTCCATAAGATTCAAAATGTTCATCTATTTATAATGATTAAGCCTAATCTTTCCCGTGGTTCGCAAACCATGGTTTGTGGACTCTAGGTCTACCCTTTGACCCATTACAATGCGTTAGGGGCTTTGACCCATCCCAAATCCCCTGCGTTAGACTAAATTGTACAAAAATATTCAAACTTGTACGTAGTTCGCAGCTCGTTAGGGGACCCCGTTCCAATAGTCCCCAAACACAATCTTGTGACTTGTCCCGAGTTACTGTGATGGTGGGTTCTCAACCTACGCCTATACAAATTCTCCAGCCATCTATTCATTTGATCTAGTATGGTTTGAGTCGACTACCATTTACGTAGCCTAGTAGCATATCGCTACACAGGGTGGCTAGCCTAACAGCTCCACCATTCGTGATCTCCTTAACTGTGTAGGGACCAAGCCAGTGCTATCGAAACTTCCTTGGATTCTATGCAAAATGGCTATCGTATAAGAGGACTAATTCGATCTTCGCAAATGTATTTTGGCGAATATGTTGATCATGCCAGGCTTTATCGCAGGCCTTTTGAACCAGCTAATGGAAATTAGCAAGAAATCGATCTTCCTCTAATGCCATAAGCTGTGCTAATCGCTCCTCCATGATGTCAGGTTCTGCCATGTTCGTAAATGCTATGATACGCAGACTAGGAATAATATAATCCATTGGCATAATGGCCTCCTTTCCATAGACCATCCTGAATGGGGTTTTTCCTATTAGCTTCTTGCAGGTTGTTCTATAGGCCCACAAAACTGATGGGATGCACACGTCCCAATCGCTGCGATTAGCATTGCAAACCTTTTTCAGTGCTTGCTCCAAGATTTTGTTAAAAGCTTCAACCACGTCATTTTCCTGTGGGTGATACAGTGTGCTCTTCGCATGATGGATCCAAAAATCCTCGCTCAAAGCTTGGATTGTTTCATTAACAAAGTGCATACCTCTGTCGCTCATGAGGATCCTCGGACATCCAAATATGGTCAGGATTTGTTCAAAGATGAAATGCCCTGTGGTATCCGTAGTACAATCCTTCACTGATTGTGCTTTGGCCCACCTGGTTACATAATCAGTGGCTGTAATAATGTAGCGCGCAGTCACATTCTTCCGTAGGGGGTTGATAGGTCCTATGAAATCGATGGCCCACTTATCAAATGCTTGTAAAGCCAATTGTAGTTTAAGGGGCATTTCATCTCTGTGGGACGACCTCCCTATTCATTGGCATGTATCATAGGCTTTACAATAGTCGTGAGAATCACTATGCAGGGTTGGCCACCATAACCCATCTCTCAAGATCTTTTGCATTGTTTCTTTCCCTATGTATTGACCTCCTGCTACTCCGTCATGAGCCTCTGCCAAGATAGCATGCCTTTCATGCTCCAAAACATATCTCTACAAAACTTCATAAACTCCCATCTTGTATAAATGACCTGCGATGATGGTAAAATCTGTTGCTTGGGTGACTAACTCTTTCTTCTATTGTACCAAGTACTCTGGAGGTACCGTCCTAGTAGTCAAGAACTGAATAACATCAACAAAGTGAGCATCTACTACCTTAATAGAAAATATTTGTGCATTAGGAAATCCGTCTTCCAAGTTGGTTGGCTCCTTGCCACTCTCAATTTGGGACAAGTGATTTGGCCCAAAATTCAACTTTCCCAGCTTGACGATGTTTTCAAAGTCATACTCCTGAAATAGCAGTAGTCATCGGCAGATTCCCCCCCCCCCCCCCAACACAAGCTTATTTACAAGGTATTTCAAGGCTGAATGGTCTGTGAAAATTTTGAAGTGTCCTCCTAATAAGTAATGCCGATATTTCTGTAAAGCGTAGACCATGGCCAGTCCCTCCTACTCTGTATTGGAGTAGTTGCGTTCCGTACCAGAGATTTTACTACTTATAAAGGCAACCAGATGGTTGATATCTCCTTCTCCTGGATGTGTAAGGACAGCCCCGAGAGAAATTCCCGACACATTGATGTGAACATGAAATACCTTCTCCCAATTAGGAAAGATGAGAATAGGCGCTAAGACCATATTTTCTTTAAGTAACTCAAATATCTTTTGACACTCTCCATCCACAAAGAACGAAACATCCTTCTTGAGAAATTTTTCCATAGGGGTAGTAATCAGCACATAGACTTGAATGAATTTCTTGTAGTAGCACGTGTGTCCAAGGATTGAGCGTAGCTGTTTCTCCATTGTTGGTACTGGCAAGTTTATGATAACTGCAATTTTGGCAGGATCCACCATCTGCCCTTGTCAACAAACTATGTGGCCGAGCAAGATTCCGAAGGGTACGCAGAAGATACATTGTTTTATATATAGGGAAATCTGGTCTTTTCGGTAGGCATCCAACATCATGTGCAGGTTTGATATGTGCGTCTTTATCAGGCTGAAGACAATCCAGTCATCGAAATACAATTCTAGGAATTTGTGGATGAATTCCTTTAATACTGCGACAACGACCTGCGCGAAGATAGCAGGGGGATTCTTGAGTCCAAATGGCATGACAGTATACTGAAAAGATCCCCACTCAATGGCGAACATGGTTTTGATGCGGTCCTCAAGTGCAATTATGATCTGATGGTATCCTAAGAACTCGTCCGTGAAGAATTATGCTTCCTTCCCTCCCACGTTGTCCAAAATTTTGTCTGATAATGGTGTAGGGAATGGGTCATGAACGCAGGCATAGTTCAACTTGCGTAGGTCCACACAGATACAAATCTCCCCCTTAGTATTTTTCTCCTAAACCACCATTGGACTGACCCAGTTGGACTGTTCAATAGGTTTGATGATACCTGTGGCAATCATTTTATCAAGTTCTTCCTTGACCTTTTGCTTATACCTAGGGTTCAACCTATATGGTCGCTGCTTTACAGGGTGTGCATCCGGTTTGAGAGTGATATGCATGACCCCTAAGTCCCTCGTGATCCCCTTCAGCTCTGAAAACTTTTTCGGGAACAAGTCCTAGTATTCTGTGAGTAATTCGACCACTTTTCCTACTGTATCCTCATCCCAATAGTCCCCAATATTAGCCAACTTAGGGTGCTCTTCTATCCCAATGTTGACTTCGCGCAGCTTGAGAGGCTTAGTGACATCCACCTCTTGTAGTGGAGGTCCTGCAATGACACGCTCCCCTTCCGACCCTGGGATAGAGACAGACTGCGAACCATCTTCTCCTTCTTCCCTTGCCAAGCTGTGGTAGTTGACAATATCCTGCATCTGTGTTTCCAATGTCGGCATCCTGAATTCTGCAAAGGAGCTAGATTCCCTAAACACAAATGTATCTATATCCTGCAGAGCTTCGTCAAGTGCTTCCGAACCCCCTATCAATCTAAATGTTCTTATGAATTCATCCTTCGAAGTTTTCCAATGGCAGGTGCATTAATGTAGCTCCGCATCTAGGTACCATGCAGTAGGGATTGGACCTAACGCATGAATGAACAAGTGAACCCATTCTTTCGTGGTTCAATCACCCCACGTCTTTATCAAAGCAACCAGGTGTTCACGTGGATCACCTGGGCCAAGGAACATCTTGAGTTGCACCTCCACCGGAGGCTCAAAGCACAGGAGCATCATGTCCCAACAACCCTCTCGGTCTTGGAATGCCCCCTTATGTGTATCCCACCATCTTGCAGGTGTCGCATGCGTGGCTAGATTAAGGGACCATAGCCTTCGTTCTCTAGGAACATCGGCTTCAAATGTTCGCAAAAATTTCCTAATATTACCAAAACCATCAAAATAGGGTAGGTCTCTTAACTCTGACGAAATGCAGTAGAAGTCCTTTGTGAACCGAAGGCATCGCAGCACAGAGACATCATGTAACTGATTTTTCTAGTTCTCCATCTCCCTATCAGAGTCAAAGAAGCATCTACTATCCTTTTCCCAGTAGAGTACACCATCTTCCATGTGGTTGATCCAATATTCCTCCTACATAGACAACTTATAAATGTTATCTACATCCCCTTCATCACGCACCAGCTCTGTATATTGTTCACCTTCTGCAATCTAGTGGTACTATCACCCTTGTACCATTATTTTCAAACACCATGCTTCTCTTCTTCAAGTTAATGATGCCTCCCATATATATGGCCCAGTCTAACCCTAGGAGCGCAGGGTAAGGGACTGCATCTTCTAAAATCTAAATTACCTCAAAATCAGCTCGGACCTTGACCCCTGCAATATCTACGATGATCTTCGACATTCTCCCTATTGTTCCTCAAGAAACAATTCCTTGCTGTGTAAAGGAATTTGTGCTCAAGACATTATTAAATTATGTCACAAACAGATGTAATAACTGTCTCTATTTTATAAACCTTCAAACTTTAATTATAATCTTCAAATATTAAACCCATGCATTTTCTGCAATGCCATATTCTTTTTATGCTGAAGTGAATGAACGAAAGAAACAAGAAAGAAAAGGATTCCTATTTGATATGCCGTCTAAAACAGAATCTATCATTATAAAACCCTGAAGAAGTAAGCAATGATAAGGTTAAAATAGAGGAGTGCCCATTAAGGTTTATTTAACTCTTAAATACACATGTATCCAGAGACCCGCAGCTTAAAATTACTCTATTTTATTCAAAGACATGAAAACATAATGAAAACTGGGAAACTATTCAGCATAGGCAGAATGATAGAAACTTGCAAAAATTTTCATTGATTCAGTATTCTCTAGTACAAAATTTGGCTTCAAGGTTCAAAAATCGGAACCCCCGTCTTTCTTGAAATTGTCTTTTAAGACAGTATCACAAGACAGTTTCCAGTAATGAAACTGATTCTAACTGCTCCAACTAATTCTAACTGCTTAAACCAGTAATTTTTATGGAGGCACATGCCTCAGAAAGTCCTATTACATTTACATAATTTTGAAAAATAAAATGAGAATTTTAAAACTTCTAATCTATGAGAACATCTGGTCCTGAAGCGATTGCTGAATCAACGACTGCTTTTGATTGAGTCGTTGGGATCTCTTTTGTTGTATCCACGGAGAAAGTTTTGCACTTTTTCCAAAGTTCACCTTGAGTTGTAGAAGCATTCTTGTAACTAAGATATTCCAATCTAAATGCAACAGCCTGACTGTGAGTAAGTCTTTCTGTGAAGAGTGTTTTTACCATCCATAGCAAGTTGAAATGCCTCTGCAAAAAGTTAAACACTGTTTCTCCCTTTAAAACTTGTGTCTTTTCGTGCTTGCTATCTGCCCTGATTTTTGCCAGTGTTAGTGCATCTTCATAAAACTTCCACGTCAAAATATTTCCCTTTTCTTTCCAGCATGAAGGTAAACCTGTCTTGATCAATTTATCAAATGTTATATCAAAATTCTTACCACCTCTTTTATTCCCAGTAACCTTTTCTCTGCTACTTGCCAAAGATTATTCTTAATTATCATCTTATTAAATTCTTCCGCATAAAAATATCTATCATGTATTTCCATATCTTCTAACTCTTCATCTGATTTGGAATTGACAAAATTTATAAACTTTCTAGCCCAATTTTCTCTTTTAATGACCGTTTTCTTTTTAGATAATATCTCTTCTTCATGCTCTGAGATGAGGCATTTTTCCTTAGCAATTATATTTAGGGAATCCCAATTGGACTTCATTTCAGAGATTATTTCGCCCCAAATGATATCTTTAGCTCTTAAGAGTGAGATATTACCCTTTAACTTTTACTTGAGATCTTTAATTTCTTCCTCAGCCTTTTGCAATTTCTGTTTGTTCTCATTTGCTTTATCTTCCCATGCTCACATGATTTTGGTAGCTATTTCCAACTCTGATTGAGCCTGCTTACGATCTCGTTCTGCTAACTTTAATTCGGTGCTGAGCTGAAGAACCTATGCTTAAGGATCAAAATCAACATCACTTGTAGGCAAAACAAAAGTGCAAGTGTGATTTTCAATAGGATTCTGTAATGAAATAGCAGTCTACTTCACTTTGGACAACTCTTAATCTTTCCTTAACAATTGCAGACGTAGCTCTTCTTTTTCTTTCTCCACTTCAGCTACTTCTGCAGCCATTGAGTGCTCTGCAGCTGGTAATTTTAGCTTTTTCCTCAATGAGAATATTTCCATTTCTGCACTTTTCATGAGCTTTTGAACTACAGCTTTATCATTGGGATCTACACCTATTTTCATAATGATCTTCTTCAATTCTTCATTTTGAGTCGACAAAGCCCTTGAATTAGCCTTCTCCATCTTGATCTGTTTAATAAATTTTGAAATCATGTTCTCAGCCTTAATTGCTGTGGCATTAGTCTTGGTGAAATCATTTACAATTAACTGCCCAGTCTGCATATGAAGATTCATTTTATCCCACAGTGGGATCTTTTTAACATCCATAGTTATATTTACCTCATTAAAACTGCTCGAAGATCCAAGGGACATCCCGGTTGGATGTGTCAGAGCCATCCTAAATTGATCCTTTTTGAGGTCCATTACAGTCAATAACCTGGTCTGATCAGCAGCTACGTGATGCTCTGCCTGAGCTTCTACATTATATTTTATCCTCTGATTTCTTTCTTCAATCTGTGTAAATATTTGTTTGACTGAAGGCATCTTCTCTGAATAAAGTTCATGTCCTCTAGGAGAAGAAGGGAAATTTTTTTCTTCATTGATATGAAAGGTAAAACCAAGTGAGTTGGAAGAATGATCCTCAGCCAATTTGGTTCTCTTTTCTTCCCTGGGCTCTTCATCATCTATTTCAACAACATCTTCCCTACCTCTTTTGTTTTCCTTTTCAGTAATAACAGGCGTTTGAATGCTCATTTTTGATGTGTTTATTTCGCCTGGGTTTGCTAGCTTCTCTTGATCAGGTCTGCTTACATGAGAAAACGCAGCATATCCATTCTCAATTCTTCTTTGAGAAATTACTCCATGCAGATCATAAGACCACTTTTATCCTAGTAGCAACTGTGTCTCTTCCAACATTTTAGAAACTTCATCAAAAGCCTGCCTCGTATTGACCACGAAAGGTCCCACACTCATAGGCAATTTAAACATAAACCCTTTCTTCTTGGGAAGAAAGTGTACCTGATCCACATTAAGGCTCTGTCTTATGAATTCCAAGGCGAAAATCCGCATGGGTAAAAAATTTGGGAGCCTATAGGGCTCGATGCTTGCTCCATACAACCTTATCTCTAAATACTCTTCAAACACAAACCAGTCTCCAAATCTGCAATTCGGTCCTAGCTGTAGGAACTCCCGGGCTTTTGGTAAAAAACATGGAGGAGGAACTCCATTCAAAATTCTATAGGCAATAGACATATAATGACTAGAAAACTCAAATAGCCCTGCTTCATTTCCTTCTTTTCTAGTCATATCAGTCCAAAATAACACAGATTGCTTTTGCTTATTGACATGAACTATATTCAGTCCCAAAATCATAAATTCTTCGATATTCTGATATAGAAATAAATAAAAAATCAAAGATTGGAATCTAAAGAAACCTGTAAGAGGAAAGGCCATCAACTGAGAATTTACAATCTCCTGCCAGAAAGATGGAATGTCGAGAACAACCCCTGGCTTCATAATGAGCGCGTACATTCCCAAGACTGATTTATCAACTGTCTGGTCATTGTCTTTGCCCAAAATCTCCGCAATGCAACTTAAAATTGGTCTATACTCAGCACCGAAAGCTTCCAAACTAAATTGTTCTCCTTCGAGCTGGGCTTTCTCTGAATTTGATCTCAAGTGTGACATACACAGACTAAATTCTTAATTTGAAAGGTCCTCAAAATAATGAGCCAATGAATCTTAAGAAAACTGCAATGGTGATTCATTTTCGGGAAAGCGCAAAGCTTGTTGAATTAATTGCGTCGATACCTGCAGAACATTTTCTCCCTGCGAGTTCATGATGAAACAGTTACCAGGGTACATTGAAGAGACTAGCCATGGTAGGAATTCGGGAAAAAAGTGGGCTTTTGGGATACAGGCGGACAAGATACCGAAACTCTTCATGGCTGAAAACACTGGGGATTTCTTAGCATTTAGGGTCACTTGGTGATACAATAAGGAATGGTTGATAGAAGACAAGGTATCCTAGACGTCTTTTTCACTATCCAGGAGAGGATTGAGGTTTGTAATACCAGGTAGGGAGACTCTCTTTGCCATGGCTGACAGGCAATGGAAACAATTTGTGGAATAGCGGATAATGCAAAGGTGGCAAGAACACGGTTCGAATGGAAAAACAAACACAAATGGACGGAAATGGGACAAAATAACTCTTTAACAGCTACGAAAATCGGTAATAAATGCCGACATGACGTGGAAAAGCCGTTGAAAGAGGATGACAGTTTTCTTCTACCTCACCTGATGATGTCACTGCGGGGGGTCTTGGAGTACGGCGGTGAACCTCGGACGGCACCCCCCACAATGAATCCTAGCCATCGATCACGGCTCACCCGCAATCTGACCAGTCAACTGCGGGGGTGCCGAATCGGATAATGCGCGAGCGCTTTATACCCCCGCATTTGATCTCCCGACCATGTTCTTCCACGATCACTACTTCCACTTGGGAAGTTTCTCGTAACTTAAGTGTGAAACCCAAACATACATTCAAATAAAGTTTAATGATAAACTTGATTTTCATTGAGGTTGTAAGGATGCATCTCTTTTTTTTTATAATACAGCATAAAACATTATACTATATCACATGTATTTTCGGAATTTCAATTTTTTTTTTTATTTTCTAATTTTCAAGACAAAATAAAAAAGGATATGCAGATGATCCACAACATCTGGATCCACCTGGGGATAGTGTTTTTACCATGAAACACTAAGAACATGCAGATCAGTGCCTTCACTTCGGGCATGGAGTCAAAAATTGCTTGATGGAAAATGTAGAGTGATCACACCGGATATATACAATGGTGATGAAATAGTCCCTTAGTGCCGGAAATAATGCTTTAGATATTGCCCATTCACAGGCATATCTAGTACTTCTCCTTCAAGATTTTGCAGCATGAAAGTGTTATTCATCCTGACTTCATTGATTTTGAACGGACCGTACCACAAGGGATCGAATTCGCCGTGTTTCCCTTTGTCTTCTCTTCGGGTATCCCACCTCAATACCAGGTCTCCCTTCTGGAACATGATCTCCTTTTCTTTCCTATCAAATATGGTCTTCATTTTCTGCTGATAAACAATCAAATTCTCCCGAAATTTATTTCTTCTTTCATTTAGCTCCATTACATTATTCATTCTTCTAATCATGTGTATTTAGGTTCTCGTTGAGCATCTGGGAGGAAGGAAATCACAGTTTCACTCACAATCGGGTGGGGAAAAATTGCCCGAGTACCATATACGAGCTCATAGTGAGACTTGCTTGACCTTCTAGTAGTCATCCTTAGGTCTGTAAAGAGAAAACTAGTTTTGTATCCCAATTCTTCTCCGGTTTTCATTTATTGTCTTATTCAAGATTTGACTTAATGTTTTGTTAGAAGATTCTCGCCAATCCATTTCGTGGATGATAAGTCAGAGAATGAGACAATATCACACTATAAGTCCGACAAAATTAATAAACCCGAGTGAGCTGAAAACTTGCAATATTTGTCACAATCTACCGGAGTGCCATCCGAACCTGCTAAAGATATTTTCTTCTAGAAACTTCATAACAACCAAATCATTTTCCTTCCTTGTGGGAATCGCCTCCACCCACTTTGTAAAATAATCTATAACAGTAAGGATCCACTTGAATTGTCCACTGGATCGTGGATTGATTTCTCCAATGAAATCCAATCCCCACTGTCTGAAAGGTTCTTCGACAAAAACAGGAAGAAGAGGTAAAGGAGCTAACTTTTTCTTTTCTACAAACACCTGGCATTTTTGACAACTTCTGACTGCTTTATAAACATCAGAAAACACAGATGGCCAATAGAAACCTGATTTAAATTTTTTATGAGCAGTTACCTTCCAACTGTAATGACCCCCGCATAAGCATTCATGATATTCTTTGATTACTTCTGGAACCTCCTCCTCTATCAAACACAACAATAATACACCAACAAGATCTTTCCAATATATTTTTGCTTCAATTATGACATAAGGTTGAGCCTTAAGTTTCAAAGTTCTATATTTAGCTCTGTTTATTGAAGGAGGACAAGAAAGAAAGCATAAATAATGAGCAATATCCTTGTACCAATCTGAGAAAACGAATTTATATTTAATTGCTGGCTTTGGCTGATTCTCTCCTGTTTCTCCAACGACTTCTTCTACAGGGGCCAACAAATTAATTCCCAGTGCTTGTTCCTCAGCCTTTTGCAATTTCTGTTTGTTCTCATTTGCTTTATCTTCCCATGCTCGCATGATTTTGGTAGCTATTTCCAACTCTGATTGAGCCTGCTTACGATCTCGTTCTGCTAACTTTAATTCGGTGCTGAGCTGAAGAACCTATGCTTAAGGATCAAAATCAACATCACCTGTAGGCAAAACAAAAGTGCAAGTGTGATTTTCAATAGGATTCTGTAATGAAATAGCAGTCTGCTTCACTTTGGACAACTCTTAATCTTTCCTTAACAATTGCAGATGTAGCTCTTCTTTTTATTTCTCCACTTCAGCTACTTCTGCAGCCATTGAGTGCTCTGCAGCTGGTAATTTTAGCTTTTTCCTCAATGAGGATATTTCCATTTCTACACTTTTCATGAGCTTTTGAACTACAGCTTTATCATTGGGATCTACACCTATTTTCATAATGATCTTCTTCAATTCTTCATTTTGAGTCGACAAAGCCCTTGAATTAGCCTTCTCCATCTTAATCTGTTTAATAACTTTTGCAATCATGTTCTCAGCCCTAATTGCTGTGGAATTAGTCTTGGTTAAATCATTTACAATTAACTGCCCAGTCTGCATATGAAGATTCATTTTATCCCACAGTGGGATCTTTTTAACATCCATAGTTATATTTACCTCACTAAAACTGCTCGAAGATCCAAGGGACATCCCAGTTGGATGTGTCAGAGCCATCCTAAATTGATCCTTTTTGAGGTCCATTACAGTCAATAACCTGGTCTGATCAGCAGCTACGTGATGCTCTGCCTGAGCTTCTACATTATATTTTATCCTCTGATTTCTTTCTTCAATCTGTGTAAATATTTGTTTGACTGAAGGCATCTTCTCTGAATAAAGTTCATGTCCTCTAGGAGAAGAAGGGAAATTTTTTTCTTCATTGATATGAAAGGGAAAACCAAGCGAGTTGGAAGAATGATCCTCAGCCAATTTGGTTCTCTTTTCTTCCCTGGGCTCTTCATCATCTATTTCAACAACATCTTCCCTACCTCTTTTGTTTGCCTTTTCAGTAATAACAGGCATTTGAATGCTCATTTTTGATGTGTTTATTTCGCCTGGGTTTGCTAGCTTCTCTTGATCAGGTCTGCTTAGATGAGAAAACGCAGCATATCCATTCTCAATTCTTCTCTGAGAAATTACTCCATGCGGATCATAAGACCACTTTTATCCTAGTAGCAACTGTGTCTCTTCCAACATTTTAGAAACTTCATCAAAAGCTTGCCTCGTATTGACCACGAAAGGTCCCACACTCATAGGAAATTTAAACATAAAACCTTTCTTCTTGGGAAGAAAGTGTACCTGATCCACATTAAGGCTTTGTCTTATGAATTCCAAGGCGAAAATCCGCATGGGTAAAAAAGTTGGGAGCCTATAGGGCTCGATGCTTGCTCCATACAACCTTATCTCTAAATACTCTTCAAACACAAACCAGTCTGCAAATATGCAATTCGGTCCTAGCTATAGGAACTCCCGGGCTTTTGGTAAAAAACATGGAGGAGGAACTCCATTCAAAATTCTATAGGCAATAGACATATAATGACTAGAAAACTCAAATAGCCCTGCTTCATTTCCTTCTTTTCTAGTCATATTAGTCCAAAATAACACAGATTGCTTTTGCTTATTGACATCAACTATATTCAGTCCCAAACTCATAAATTCTTCAATATTCTGATATAGAAATAAATAAACAATCAAAGATGGGAATCTAAAGAAACCTGTAAGAGGAAAGGCCATCAACTGAGAATTTACAATCTCCTGCCAGAAATATGAAATGTCGAGAACAACCCCTGGCTTCATAATGAGCGCGTACATTCCCAAGACTGATTTATCAACTGTCTGGTCATTGTCTTTGCCCAAAATATCCGCAATGCAACTTAAAATTGGTCTATACTCAGCACCGAACGCTTCCAAACTAAATTTTTCTCCTTCGAGCTGGGCTTTCTCTGAATTTGATCTCAAGTGTGACATACACAGACTAAATTCTTAATTTGAAAGGTCTTCAAAATAACGAGCCAATGAATCTTCAGAAAACTGCAATGGTGATTCATTTTCGGGAAAGCACAAAGCTTGTCGAATTAATTGGGTCGATACCTGCAGAACGTTTTCTCCTTGCGAGTTCATGATGAAACACTTACCAGGGTACATTGAAGAGACTAGCCATGGTATGAATTCGGGAAAAAAGTGGGCTTTTGGGATACGGGCGGACAAGATACCAGAACTCTTCATTGCTGAAAACACTGGGGATTTCTCAGCATTTAGGGTCACTTGGTGATACAATAAGGAATGGTTGACAGAAGACAAGGTATCCTAGACGTCTTTTTCACTATCCAGGAGAGGATTGAGGTTTGTAATACCAGGTAGGGAGACTCGCTTTGCCATGGCTGACAGGCAATGGAAACAATTTATGGAATAGCGGATAATGCAAAGGTGGCAAGAACACGGTTCGAATGGAAAAACAAACACAAATGGATGGAAATGGGACAAAAGAACTCTTTAACAGCTACGAAAATCGGTAATAAATGCCGACATGACGTGGAAAAGCCGTTGAAAGAGGATGACAGTTTTCTTCCACCTCACCTGATGATGTCACCGCGGGGGGTCTTGGAGTACGGCGGTGAACCTCGGCCGGCACCCCCCACAATGAATCCTAGCCGTCAATCACGGCTCACCCGCGATCTGACCAGTCAATTGTGGGGGTGCCGAATCGGATAATGCGCGAGCGCTTTATACCCCCGCATTTGATCTCCCGACCACGTTCTTCCACGATCACTACTTCCACTCGGGAAGTTGCTCGTAACTTAAGTGTGAAACCCAAACATACATTCGAATAAAGTTTAATGATAAACTTGATTTTCATTGAGGTTGTAAGGATGCTTCTCTTTTTTTTTATAATACAACATAAAACATTATACTATATCACACGTATTTTCGGAATTTCAAATTTTTTTTTTATTTTCTAATTTTCAAGACAAAATAAAAAAGGATATGCAGATGATCCACAACATCTGGATCCACCTGGGGATAGTGTTTTTACCATGAAACACTAAGAACATGCAGATCAGTGCCTTCACTTCGGGCATGGAGTCAAAAATTGCTTGATGGAAAATGTACAGAGATCACACCGGATATATACAATGGTGATGAAACAGTCCCTTAGTGCCGGAAATAATGCTTTAGATATTGCCCATTCACAGGCATATCTAGTACTTCTCCTTCAAGATTTTGCAGCATGAAATTGTTATTCATCCTGACTTCATTGATTTTGAACGGATCGTACCACAAGGGATCGAATTTGCCGTGTTTCCCTTTGTCTTCTCTTCGGGTATCCCACCTCAATACCAGGTCTCCCTTCTGGAACATGATCTCCTTTTCTTTCCTATCAAATATGGTCTTCATTTTCTGCTGATAAACAATCAAATTCTCCCGAAATTTATTCCTGCTTTCATTTAGCTCCATTACATTATTCATTCTTCTAATCATGGCATTAGGTTCTGCTTGAGCATCTTGGAGGAAGGAAATCACAGGTTTCACCAACTGGGTGGGAAAAAATTCCTGAGTACCATATACGAGCTCATAAGGAGAATTTCCAGTGGACCTCCTAGTAGTCATCCTTGTGGCCCAAAACGAAAAAACTAGTTTTGTATCCCAATTCTTCTGGTTTTCATTTATTGTCTTATTCAAGATTTTGACTAATGTTTTGTTAGAAGATTCTGCCAATCCATTTCCCTGTGGATGATAAGCTGTAGAATGAGACAATATCACACTATAAGTCTGACAAAAATTGATAAACCTGAGTGAGCTGAAAACTTGGGCATTATCTGTCACAATCTTTACTGGACATCCGAACCTGCTAAAGATATTTTCTTCTAGAAACTTCATAACAACCAAATCATTTTCCTTCCTTGTGGGAATCGCCTCCACCCACTTTGTTAAATAATCTGTAGCAGTAAGGATCCACTTGAATTTTCCACTGGATTGTGGATTGATTTCTCCAATGAAATCCAATTCCCACTGTCTGAAAGGTTCTTCGACAAAAACAGGAAGAAGAGGTAAAGGAGCTAAATTTTTCTTTTCTACAAACACCTGGCATTTTTGACAACTTCTGACTGCTTTATAAACATCAGCAAACACAGATGGCCAATAGAAACCTGATTTAAAAATTTTATGAGCAGTTACCTTCCAACTGTAATGACCCCCGCATAAGCATTCATGATATTCTTTGATTACTTCTGGAACCTCCTCCTCTATCAAACACAACAATAATACACCAGCAAGATCTTTCCAATATATTTTTGCTTCAATTATGACATAAGGTTGAGCCTTAAGTTTCAAAGTTCTATATTTAGCTCTGTTTATTGAAGGAGGACAAGAAAGAAAGCATAAATAATGAACAATATCCTTGTACCAATCTGAGAAAATGAATTTATATTTAATTACTGGCTTTGGCTGATTCTCTCCTGTTTCTCCAACGACTTCTTCTACAGGGGCCAACAAATTAATTCCCAGTGCTTGGAAATTTGACTCTGTTAATAATTTGGCCAATCCCAATCCTTTGACCAATTTGGTTGGTTTAACATCTAGGTCGTATTCTTGGATTTTAGCAATCCATTTTCCCCTTTTTCCTTCTACATTGCCCTGTACTAGTACATCCTTTACAGCAGAATTGGGAACGTATGCCAAGATTTGAGAATGAAGGATATAGGATCTGAATGCTTTCAATGCTTTCACCAGAGCATAAACTTGTTTCTCCAATATATTATATTTCAATTCTGCATCTCGGAGGACTTTACTGAAATATGCTACAGGTTTTTCATACTTTTCTTCATTCCTCTGTAATAACACAGCTACAATTGTGGAAGGAGATGCGAATGAGAAAATATGAAAAGGCTTCAAATAATCCGGACTAATTAGAACCAGCGCTTCCTTTAAAGATTCTTTAATTCTTTGAAAAGACTCCCTCGCTTCTTTGTCCCACTTCACTTCAACATATTTTTTCAACATGTCCATTATCTTCTTAACAATATCTGCGTAATTGGGAACAAACCTTCTTACAAAATTATTTTTTCCAAGAAATCTCTGAATATCTTTCTTACTTCGGGGCAGTGGAATTGATTGAATTGCTTCAACTCTTGTTGGATCAATCTTCACTCCTTGTTTGGAAACGATATGCCCCAGCAGTTTAGCCTCCTCCAGAGCAAATAAAGACTTCTTTGGATTCAACGACAACCCAAACTTCCTACACTTCAGGAAGGCTTTCTGCAAATGCTGTAGATGTTCTTCATCAGATTTTGAAAAAATTGTGACATCATCCAGATAAATAACCACAAACTCATCTCCTACAAATGCAATATCCATCACTCTCTGGAATGTGGCTCCTGCATTCATTAGGCCAAATGGCATCCTAGCATACATGAATGTTCCCCAGGGCGTAGTAAAAGAAGTTTTATTTTGATCTCCTTTCTCCACAGCAACTTGGTTATACCCTGAAAAAACATTGACCATTGATAATCTACTAGCTCCAGTCACTTTTTGTAAGACGAAATCCATTTTCGGCAAAGGGTAATTATCTTTCAATAAAGCCTGATTCAAGTTCTTGAAATCTACACACAACCTTATCTCTCCGTTTTTCTTTCAGACTGGTACAAGATTGGAAACCCAATCCGAATATATGAGAGGAACAATTATTTTAGCCTGAAATAATTTCTTTATCTCTTTTTCAATTGGAGCCAACAATAATGGATTGATTTGTCTAAGCTTCTGTTTATGCGGTTTGACTCCATATTTCAGTGGGATTTTATGTTGTATGATACTCTTATCATATGTCTTCAAATCATCATAAGACTAAGCAAATACATCTTTAAATTGTTTGAACAGATCAATGTACCTTTCTTTATAGTCCTTCAGGACTCCTTTGAACAACTTGATCATTTTAGGCTCCTATTGAGTTCCTAAATTACAATCTTCCACATTCTCATCTTGGTTTTCTTTCTTCTGATTCACGACCACGTAATTTGCATCAAACAGTCTTTCGAGAGGCACCAAGCCTCTTGGAAAAACATTGTCTTTCAACTGAATAATATCCTAACCACCAATATTCTTTTTCAGAGTCTTACCAGCCGACTCATCTTCATTAGTCTCCAAATCCATTTGATGGTCTTCAAAATCTTCAGTCATCAACAAAAACTGCTTAATCTGTTCATCATCCTCGAAGACCTGCCAATGTTTGACATTGTCAGGGATTGAAGGTCTATGTCTCATCTCAATTTCATATCTCAGTCTTGGATTAATCGGAGGCTTGAATGTACTGGCTGCAGCTGCTAAGGAATCGGCCATTCTATTCTCTTCCCTTGGAACAAACTGCAGGTTGAAAGCTTCAAAGTAATTTTCAATTAGATCCCAGACCTCATTCTGATATGCTCTTAACCTGGGATGTTTAGTTTGACACAAATTCTTAATCTGTCTTATAATTAATTCAGAATTCCCAAACACAGTCATAGACTGAATTCCCATTTGCTTAGTTGTCTGCAGACTAATGATTAATGCTTCATATTACGCTACATTATTAGTGGACTCAAACTCTAATTTAAAAGAAAAAGGCACAAGGTTACCTTCCGGAGAGATAAAAATGAAGCCGGCTCCAGTGCCTTCTTTAGAAAACGCACCATCAAAATAACACTTCCATAAATTGTTTGAATGCAGCTCATGTACAATTGCTGAAGGGGGTTGCCCTTGTGATTCTTCAGCAAACTCTGCATCTTCATGCAGCATGAAGCAAGAGAGATCATCCTTCTCTTGGCCATAAATAGGTGAATTACCTGTATCTTTCTTAGTAGCCATTTTTTGAAACCTAGTTTCTCTATACAGCCTTCTTTCTTCCCCATTGAAAACAAGAATGATAGCATATGTGAAATCTAGCTTCAAAACTCCTCCTAGCTTTGCCCCCCAAAATCTTGATAGTAACATACCAAATCTAGCTGGAATGTCGGCTACTACCACATCCATCATAATGCTCTTGGCTGGGATTTGAGCCAATGAAACAACCATATCCTTAATAAGACCCACACACTTCACCCTCTTTGAATCAAAAGAAGAAAGATCCTGGTATGGCTTAGTGATTTGAAAATTCAACTCTTTCATCACACACAATGGCATCAAATTGTGGGATGCGCCAGAATCTAACATACAATTATGCAAAAAAAAATTATGTAACAGAAGTGAAATATAGAAAGGAGGGACAGATGAGTCTACCTCTTCAACATGAGGCCCAAATGTAACCACTGGTTTTTCTTCTTGCAAATTAACTATATCACCCACTTCATCAGATTGAGAGAGATTGATAAATTTAGCAATCTCCTTCTTATAACCGGGTGTTTTCATTAATTCCAGAAGAGGAACTTGAATTTTCACTTTTTCCAACTCTTTTGCCAAACTGAAAGTTTGATTTGGTTTTGTCAACTTTTCAGGCTCTTCTTGATCTTTCTTGGAACTTGGATTTTGATTAGAAACAATAACCACTTTCTCCAAAATATTAGAATCTCTAACCTTTGTTTGAGAAGTTTCAACTTGCTTCTTTTCCTTTTCTTTTTCTTCATTCATGGGCTTTTTCCCCTTATCTAATTTTTTAGTCTGGTCTTTCTGTAATGGAGTTGCCATTGGAGCAGGCACTGATTATGGTTCTTTTTCTTCATCCTCTTGAGTTATTAGCCTCTTATTTGACCTCAAATCATACTTTTTATGTAACTCGAATTGCATGAAGTCTGTAAACTGTCTGCAATAGTCATCCATCTCTTCCTGATTAAATGAAAGAGCAGTTTCTTCATCTTCCATGTAGACAGTAGAAATTCAAGCGTCATCTTCTTTTTCATCTTCATCATCCGCTGAGCGGGATGGGGCTACCTCTATATACAAAGGTGCTTGCACCTGATCTTGGTCTTTCTTTTCTCTTTGTAGAATCTGCAGGGACTGTTTTTTAAATTGGGGATTAAAAACCCCTCTATTATGTCTTGCAGGCTTACTATCTATTTCCAATTTCACCAATTTATTAGACAAATTTTTTATGAACTTAGTCATATCATCAATTCTTTGTTCTTGAGATGAGGCTTCTTCTTTAGCTTTTCCTTTATCTTGAACTTTACCAGCAGCAGACATATTAGCCTCAATCTCTAGAGCATTAGTTTGAATCTGCTCCAAAGTAGGAGACCTTCTCTCTCTCAATGTGAAACTGAACTCTGGTTCAAATGCACCAGCAAAAACAACCCTTGCTCGAATAGGAGGGGGTTTCATTTCAACAGGAAAAATATTATACAATTTATTAAATCTCTTCACAAAATCTTTCATGTTTTCATCAGATTTCTTTTTTATTGCATTGAATTCTGTCAAAGAATAGCCATGGTCCCTTTTTTCATCCCATCTCTCGGTGAAATGGGTTTCTAGGGCATTCCAATCGTTTATGGTACCATTAGGAAATCCTTTAAACCATTTCCTTGCCTCTCGACTTAGAGACTGAACAAAAAGTCTCATTACAACATCCAAATGTTCAACATTTAAATTCTCAGCAAATGTGAAAAACAGGGGCAAGTGTTGTTCTGCAGCTATTTCGTCTTCACTAGTAAATCTAGGGAGTAACTTGAGATACTCCTGAGGCATATCATGCAGTGGTTGGGGTAGATTCAACGGTGCATATCTATTCATCAAGAAAGCAGGGGCTGCAGGGACTTCCATGTTTACGCCCAGGTTAACTGCTGCTTGAGCGAGGGTAAAATGAATACCAGTTGTAGGTGGGGATGAATGAGGTGGAACAACTGATATAGGAGTTGGAGTATGAATGATTGCAGAAGAGCTGGAAACTATATGGGGCTGAGTTTCTGTAAAAGGAAAAGACACAAACTCCAAAGATTGCTCTTTTAATGTGGGTTCTTGAAAACGAACGGGTGATGGTGACGATTCTTCTTCTGAGAAAATGAGTTTCTTGGAAGCTTTCTTGGAAGAGAACGTGTGTGAAATGTTGCCTGGTGCAAGCAGTGTAGCTTTTGGTGTATCTACTATTTTTGGTTTCTGACTCTTCTTTGAAACAAGCTTCTCAGGATCAGACAGAACAGGAACTCTCTACTCAGAGGTATCTGACCTCGTATGAGGTTTCTTAGGAGCCAGAGCTATTTTAAACAAATACAGCTTATTATTTCCTCCTCTCTGAACAACCAGAGGAAATATCAAACAAAACCCAGGGAAAATTTGCGAATCTTCGATCCTCGGCAACGGCGCCAATTAATGTTGTTCCCCAAGAAACAATTCCTTGTTGTGTAAAGGAATTTGTGCTCAGGACATTATTAAATTATGTCAAAAAAAGATGTAATAACTGTCTTTGTTTTATAAACCTTCAAAAATTAATTATAATCTTCAAATATTAAACCCATGCATGTTCTGCAATGCCATTTTCTTTTTATGCTGAAGTGAATGAACGAAAGAAACAAGAAAGAAAAGGATTCCAATTTGATATGCTGTCTGAAACAGAATCTATCATTATAAAACCCTGAAGAAGTAAGCAATGATAAGGTTAAAATAGAGGAGCGCCCATTAAGGTTTATTTAACTCTTAAACACACATGTATCCAGAGACCTGCAGCTTCAAATTACTCTATTTTATTCAAAGACATGAAAACATAATGAAAACTGGGAAACTATTCAGCATAGGCAGAATGATAGAAACTTGCAAAACTTTTCATTGATTCAGTATTCTCCATTACAAAATTTGGCTTCAAGGTTCAAAACTCGGAACCCCGTCTTTCTTGAAATTGTCTTTTAATACAGTATCACAAGACAGTTTCCAGTAATGAAACTGATTCTAACTGCTCCAACTAATTCTAACTGCTTAAACCACTAACTGTTATGGAGGCACATGCCTCGAAAAGTCCTATTACATTTACATAATTTTGAAAAATAAAATGAGAATTTTAAAACTTCTAATCTATGAGAACATCTGGTCCTGAAGCGATTGCTGAATCAATGGCTGCTTTTGATTGAGTCGTTGGGATCTCTTTTGCTGTATCCACGGAGAAAGTTCTGCACTTTTTCCAAAGTTCACCTTGAGTTGTAGAAACATTCTTGTAACTAAGATATTCCAATCTAAATGCAACAACCTGACTGTGAGTAATTCTTTCTGTGAAGAGTGTTTTTACCATCCATAGCAAGTTGAAATGCCTCTGCAAAAAGTTAAACACTGTTTCTCCCTTTAAAACTTGTGTCTTTTCGTGCCTGCTATCTGCCCTGATTTTTGCTAGTGTTAGTGCATCTTCATAAAACTTCCACGTCAAAATATTTCCCTTTTCTGTCTAGCATGAAGGTAAACCTATCCTAATAAAGTTATCAAATGTTATATCAAACTTCTTTACCACCTCTTTTATTCCCAGTAACCTTTTCGCTGCTACTTGCCGAAGATTATTCTTAATTATCATATTATTAACTTCTTTGGCATAAAAATATCTGTCCTATATTTCCATATCTTCTAACTCTTCATCTGATTTGGAATTCATAAAATTTATAAACTTTCTAGCCCAATTTTCTCTTTTAATGACCGTTTTCTTTTCAGATAATATCTCTTCTTTATGCTCTGAGATGAGGCGTTTTTCCTTAGAAATTATATTTAGGGAATCCCAATTGGACTTCATTTCAGAGATTATTTCACCCCAGATGATATCTTTAGCTCTTAAGAGTGAGATATTACCCTTTAACTTTTCCTTGAGATCTTTAATTTCTTCATCAACCTTTTGCAATTTCTGCTTGTTCTCATTTGCTTTATCTTCCCATGCTCGCATGATGTTGGTAGCTATTTCCGACTCTGATTGAGCCTACTTACGATCTCATTCTGCTAAATTTAATTCGGTGCTGAGCTAAAGAACCTGTGCTTGAGGATCAGAATCAGCATCACCTGTAGGCAAAAAAAAAGTGCAAGTGTGATTTTCAATACGATTCTGTAATGAAATAGCAGTCTTCTTCACTTTGGACAACTCTTCATCTTTCCGCAACAACTGCAGACGTAGCTCTTCTTTTTCTTTCTCCACTTCAGCTACTTCAATGGCGATTGAGTGCTCTACAGCTGGTAATTTTAGCTTTTTCCTCAATGAGGATATTTACATTTCTGCACTTTTCATGAGCTTTTGAACTGCAGCTTTATCATTGGGATCTACACCTATTTTCATAATGATCTTCTTCAATTCTTCATTTTGAGTCAACAAAGCCCTTGAATTAGCCTTCTCCATCTTGATCTGTTTAATAACTTTTGCAAGCATGTTCTTAGCCTTAATTGCTGTGGCATTAGTCTTGGTTAAATCATTTACAATTAACTGCCCAGTCTGCATATGAAGATTCATTTTATCCCACAGTGGGATCTTTTTAACATCCATAGTTATATTTACCTCATTAAAACTGCTCGAAGATCCAAGGGACATCTCGGTTGGATGTGTCAGAGCCATCCTAAATTGATCCTTTTCGAGGTCCATTACAGTCAATAACCTGGTCTGATCAGCAGCTACGTGATGCTCTGCCTGAGCTTCTACATTAGCTTTTATCCTCTGATTTCTTTCTTCAATCTGTGTAAATATTTGTTTGACTGAAGGCATCTTCTCAGAATAAAGTTCATGTCCTCTAGGAGAAGAAGGGAAATTTTGTTCTTCGTTGATATGAAAGGTAAAACCAGGCGAGCTGGAAGAATGATCCTCAGCCAATTTGGTTCTCCTTTCTTCCCTTGGCTCTTCATCATCTACTTCAACAACATCTTCCCTACCTCTTTTTTTTCCTTTTCAGTAATAACAGGCATTTGAATGCTCATTTTTTATGCGTTTATTTTGCCTGGGTTTTCTAGCTTCTCCTGATCAGGTATGCTTACATGAGAAAACACAACATATCCATTCTCAATTCTTGTCTGAGAAATTACTCCATGCAGATCATAAGACCACTTTTCTCCTAGTAGCAACTCTGTCTCTTCCAACATTTTAGAAACTTCATCAAAAGCCTGCCTCGTATTGACCACGAAAGGTCCCACACTCATAGGAAATTTAAACATAAAACCTTTCTTCTTGGGAAGAAAGTGTACCTGATCCACATTAAGGCTCTGTCTTATGAATTCCAAGGAGAAAAGCCGCATGGGTACAAAATTTGGGATCCTATAGGGCTCGATGCTTGATCCATACAACCTTATCTCTGAATACTATTCAAACACAAACCAGTCTCCAAATCTGCAATTTGGTCCTAGTTGTAGGAACTCTCGGGCTTTTGGTAAAAGACATGGAGGAGGAACTCCATTCAAAATTCTATAGGCAATAGACATATAATGACTAGCAAACTCAAATAGCCCTACTTCATATCCTTCTTTTCTATTCATATCAGTCCAAAATAACACAGATTGCTTTTGCTTATTGACATCAAATATATTCAGTCTTAAACTCATGAATTCTTCGACATTCTGATATAGAAATAAATAAACAATCAAATATGGGAATCTAAAGAAACCTGTAAGAGGAAAGGCCATCAACTGAGAATTTACAATCTCCTGCTAGAAAGATGGAATGTTGAGAACAACCCTTGGCTTCATCATGAGCGCATACATTCCCAAGACTGATTTATCAACTGTCTGGTCATTGTCTTTGCCCAAAATCTCCGTAATGCAACTTAAAATTGGTCTATACTCAGCACCGAACGCTTCCAAACTAAATTCTTCTCCTTCGAGCTGGGATTTCTCTGAATTTGATCTCAAGTGTGACATACACAGACTAAATTCTTCATTTGAAAGGTCTCCAAAATAACGAGCCAATGAATCTTCAGAAAACTGCAATGGTGATTCATTTTCGGGAAAGCACAAATCTTGTCGAATTAATTCCTTCGATACCTGCAGAACGTTTTCTTCCTGCAAGTTGATGATGAAACACTTACCAGGGTACATTGAAGAGACCAGCCATGATATGAATTCGGGAAAAAAGTGGGCTTTTGGGATACAGGCGAACAAGATACCGAAACTCTTCATGGCTGAAAACACTGGGGATTTCTCAGCATTTAGGGTCACTTGGTGATACAATAAGGAATGGTTGACAGAAGACAAGGTATCCTGGACATCTTTTTCACTATCCAGGAGAGGATTGAGGTTTGTAATACCAGGTAGGGAGACTCGCTTTGCCATGGCTGACAGGCAATGGAAACAATTCGTGGAATAACGGATAATGCAAAGGTGGCAAGAACACAGTTCGAATGGAAAAACAAACACAAATGGACGAGAATGGGACAAAAGAACTCTTTAAAAACTACGAAAACCGGTAATAAATGCCGACATGACGTGGAAAAGCCGTTGAAAGAGGATGACAGCTGTCTTCCACCTCACCTGATGATGTCACCGCAGGGGGTCTTGGAGTACGGTGGTGGACCTCGGCCGGCACCCCCCGCAATGAATCCTAGCCGTTGATCATGGCTCACCCGCGATCTGACCAGTCAACTGCGGGGATTCTGAATCGGACAATGCGCGAGCGCTTTATACCCCTGCATTTGATCTCCCGACCACGTTCTTCCACGATCACTACTTCCGCTCGGGAAGTTGCTCGTAACTTAAGCGTGAAACCAAAACATACATTCAAATAAAGTTTAATGATAAACTTGATTTGCATTGAGGTTGTAAGGATGCTTCTCTTTTTTTTTATAATAAAGCATAGAACATTATACTATATCATATGTATTTTCAGAATTTCATATTTTTTTTTTTTTTCTAATTTTCAAGACAAAATAAAAAAGGATATGCAGATGATCCACAACACTCCCCAAGGGTATGATCTTCTGCTGATTGGCCATATGCAGCTGGATAGTGGACCACTTCAACTTAGGTTCTCCAATTCATTGCCATGTTTGTTTTGGTAGCACATTCACATCTGACCCTAGGTCCAAAATAACCTGATCCATTTCGTAGTCACAAATCTGCACTGTCAACCACATCTCCCTTCCGCCGCTTTTCTTATATCTGTATAGTTTGTGCACATCCTTGATTTATGGGGGTAGGTTAGGCCATGTTGCGCAACAATCTATTAACGCTTGAAGATTCTCCACAACCTTTGGGTTCTGCAATAGCTTCATACATGCCTACAAATAGGGTTTGACCTCCTCATCTGCCGTGAGGTTCGCAGGTGCCTAAGAAGTAGATGCCTCCGCCTCAGTAAAGTATTTGTGAGTTGTGACAAATGTTTATTTTTCCTTTCTTAGATCAAAACCTTCTTGTTTGATAACTTCTTGTTGGATCAGAGGTTTAATCGCAGCCTTCTCCCCAGGTCCCCTAGTGGCGATTCCATTGCGCGTTATGACATTCACGGTTGGATCTTCATTTCGCAGTTCAGCCTTAACCCTCTGCACATTCTGTGTAGGTTTCGGCTGCTTCTCCTACATCTTTTCTATCAAGATTGGGCAGTCTTCAATCTCATGGTCTAGCTGTCTGCAATACCGGTAGGACTACCTTGTAGGGTTCGGACACTCCCTTGCAAACTTCCCTACTTCTCCATAGTTATAAAAAATTAGTTGCCCTCGTCCCTGACCTACGCTTCCACCTCGGCCCCCTCCCCTACCCCTAACTGGGGAGTCACCTATGCCTGTGGCGGATCTCGACGACGCAGGGTCTATTTTTACTCTATATAAGTTTCCTCGATTGATCATCAAATCATATGTCCCACAGTTATGTTCATCATGTCCTACCGACCTGCAAAACCTGCACCATTGCTGCTTTACCTCTGGGAAATACGTAGCAAGGTGGGGACAGTGGTTTTTATCATGCAGCCCTGCAATGCGATAATCATCGCACCACAGTGCTTGCCCACTTCATCCTGTAGTTTCCCTAGGGTGCAACAAGCTAGGTCCCCTGGCTTGCATGTAGTCTACTAACAGAGGACAATTATCCTTGGTGTGAACATTCACCCTGCATTGTATGCACCATCTTTCAGGGCTAGCTTCTGCTCCTCACTCCTTTCGTATATTCTGGATCTCTATGTGCATCGCCTCCAGTTGTCCTTGGATCTGTTGGACGCCCAGCTGGGTATCATCCCTGGGCATAGCTTCTAACTTCATAGAGACCTCTAAGGCTTTTTCCTATGATTCGAAAGTTTGGTGACCCATAGGTATGCGCAGGTGCGGTAGCAACATAGTGATGAACCATTCCGTGTGCTGTCTATCATCGTACTGAAATGATACTTCTTTGATCACCTTCTTCATTCGTTGATCGGCCTCCCACACAAACTCAGAAGGCCCTTGCTTGAAATCCTTCAGGTCCACTACTATTTGCGAGCAGGACTTAGGCTTCCTAAATTGTTGTTTCAAGGCATTCTTAATCTCTTCAATGGTTGCATTCGCATGCTGGCTGATGTATCCCATGTACCAGTCCAAGGCTCTTCCTTCAAATGCAAGGGATAGATGTGCCCTTTTCAACACATCATTAGCTACGTTCTGTGTAGTCCATACGGATCTTGCGACAAAGCAAAATTGATCCATGTTTTCATCTCCCACACCCTTAAAGTAGGTAACTTAATGTGCACAACCATTTCATCTTCTAGTGGTGGTGGAGGTATAGGTGAATTCTTACCCCTATGCTGGTTTGAAAGTGGTGTGGCTGGAGGACTCTGCGTAGCTGCTTCTCTTACTAGACTGTAGATAGATCTATCTCCTTCTTGGTTTGTCCGATAGTATTTTCCACTTCACATTGTACTTCCATCCAGATCAGAGGTCATTCACTCAGTGTAGCTACACAGAATACTCTTTTCGCATAGTAATATTTTGATCAGTAATGGTAAGGTTTACATAAAATTACCCCAGAAACCCTTGAAAAATCATCGCTCTGCTTCAGAATAGGAGAAAAATTGATCGATGGAAAACTCTATCACAAACCCTCCTAGCACATTGTCGACCTAGTGATCCACTGTGCGAGTGATGGTGTTATCAGTCTTCTTTAACTATTGGATCAAGTCTGGGGTCCATTGTGTGACCTGCTCGTCTTTCCAACACTTCTGGAATTCAACCAGCCTTGCGAGCCACTCCTAGAGCTCGATCACAATTGTTACAAGAACATCTCATAGATCTCTATGAAAATATACTTTTTATTCCACTCTTCGGTGGTCAACTTGTTACTGCAGTTTTCTTTTACTGTGAATTTCTGAACTTTTTTTTCAAACCATTCATCGATTTATTTTCTTTCAGGTTTCCAGTACGGCCTTGGAATTACCCAATCTCTCTCAAAATTCTCTCGGTCCCAGCAATGGAACTATTTGTTTGCTGAAGGGGTCCTGACCTAGGTTCAGAGGTTAAGGTTTGCCAACAAACCCCTATACTACTAGCCCTTTCAGTAGTGACCTGCTTTCGCAGGCCAAAGTCTCACCCGAAGCAATATGGGAGGGTGCTGGAACCAGGTTTCTACACCTTGAGAGAAAGTAGGTAAGTCAAGTTCGTAGCCTCCAAGATTCATACCAGACAAATCTATTCACCAAAGGTTCGCAACGAAAATAGTACAACTTGCAACTCAGCCCAATCAAGCTATTATCATTTATATATCTATTCAGGAGCTTTGCATCCACATGCGTCTTGCCAATTATCATAACAGAGAAAAGTATTCGTAGCTAATAATAATTATAGATCATAAACACTTCGTAGCCTAAGAAAATAACACTATCACTTTTCGTAGCTTAAATCAGTAACACAGAATCATATATAACATAACCAAGTATCACAGATTCACATCAATAGTAATTTCCAATAGATTTAGATATTCCAACAATACTTCTACATTCATTAGTCTTTCAGATCTACTTAGAATACCCAAAACCAGCCCGCGCACATAGTTCCAGGAGTCCTTACCCAAAACAACCCTAGACAGATCTACCAGTTCGCACATAGCATCAATTCCAATTCTTGTTTTTCATAAGACTCAAAATATTCATCTATTTATAGCAATTTAGCCTAAGCATTCCTGTGGTCAAAAAACCATGGTTCGCGAACTCTAGGTCTACCTTTTGACCCATTACAATGCGTAGGGGGTTTGACCCATCCCAAAGCCCCTGCGTTAGACTAAAATATACAAAAATATTCAAAATGGTATGTTGTTCGCAGCTCGTTAGGGGACCCCATTCCAACACTATAATAGAACTTCCATCGCCAAAATTAGAGCTTCTTCCAGATTTGGTAAATGTCGTCGAATAGTGGGTTTAATATATATATATATAGATAACACCACCATTTGAATAAGGTTTAACTGATAATTTGACCATAAAGTAAATGCTCAATAATAAATAAAATTTGACATTGACTTCAGGGTTAGGAGTTGGCCCACCAGAGAGGCCATATGGCGCCCTTTGGTTGGATTATAGTCCAACCCTCAAAAAATTTCAAATTCCAACTTAGGAATAATTTGAAGGTCATTGGACATTTTTTCTCTTCATTTAATCCATCTGGAAAATATGAATATGACACTTTTCATAGTGTCACTAGCTGCAATCTAGATAATATTCCTACAATGCTAACTATACCTGCCACATCAGCACTACACCTGTTCTGCTCATTTTTTACCTGTTTTGGAAAATGAACAACAAACGATAACTCAGCCATACGAACTTGAATTTTGATGAAACAAGTTACGCCGGAATCCTGGAGAAGAAATCTATCTGATCGTTTAGGTCTGCAACAATTTTGAGCACTTTGAAATTTTAGCTAATTTTAGGCCCTGATCCAAATTCTGATCATTAGGAAGATTGTGCAATCATGACCCAGAGTAGACAGCAAGGAGTGATTGTAGGAGGGCTGACCACATCCTTAACTCCTAAATGCAGCCAATAACTCCTTGAGGTTCTCCTCCAACTGCTTAAAATCACAGGCAACCAAGAAAGTGAAAGATCAAATAGAGCCAAGCTCCACTTCTCTCGTGTTCCAAGGAAACCGATACCTACTTTTTAGGGATTTGCTGGTATCTATCCCTTAGGATAGATAGGCTATAGAAAGAGCTCACTAGGATTCAATTTTTGGATGTAGTTGGAGCACTCTTGGCTCTTTTATTAGACATATCTTACTTTCACATGTTATGTACAATACTAGTTATGAAATAAAATGAGCATTTGGTTTCTTCTCCACTAAGTTAGTTTCAAGGATCTAAGCTTGTGGGTTAGGGCCCAATCCATTTGCCTCAGTATATATTATGTAGTTGTGTTTTCTCTTACATTGCAGTAGTTAATCTCTTTCCTTTCATGTTTAGTAGCATACAAAATCTAAAAATTGTGTGCAAAGCCTCCCTCTCTCACATCTTTCATTCGGGCTGGAGGAGGAAGCTCTTCACCATAGACCAAAATTTCTTTTAGTTTATGATTTCTTGGAAAATTTAGATAGCTTAGTTTTCTTATCATGAATATGTTGTAGATGCAGATGTAGATTTTTGTTATACTTGCATAGGTAGTTTTATTTAAATTCAACTTAGCTTTTCCACCATTGTTATGATAAGTTTGTTAATAATGAATGCATGACTAGGTAGTGTGATTGCAGGTTTGAATAGAGTAGCAAAGGGGGAACCCTTTAGCACCATCAACTTCAGTATTCAACCTTCATCAACGACCTTCCATCTAAGTCACATTCAACCCTATTTTTGGAGATCACCACCAAATCAATGAGAGCCACCTTGGACATGCAATATAGGCTTTGTGAATAGTTTTGAGCTTGGCCAAGGGGTTGGCTACCCTTAATCCCCCTATATCTACCTTCAACCCTCCTCTCATAACCTTTTCCTCACTATTTTTAGCCTCAAACTCCACATGGCCTGTTTCCTATAGCTTTTCAGGACATCCTGCAGCACTACAGGAAATCCTGTAGCAGTCTCCTATAGCAGTGAAAACCACTCTCTCTTGTAGCCCAAAATCACTCTTTCACCTTATCTAAGCCTACCCAAGCAACCAACGTACCTTCAGCCCTGAACCTTTGGCTAGGGGCCCTCTTGGACCACCTCAGCACCTCCTTCTTTTGTTGCAAAATAGAGTCATTTAAAAGTGGAATTAGCTCATTACTAGATGCATCATTAAACACAGTAATTAATAGATATGATTCAATTAGTTGTTTGGTTTAGTATGTGTGCTCTAGATTAGTTTTCATTTTTGCAATTCAATTCAACAATTTATATTATGAATTCCACTTAGTGTAATTTCCTTTCTTGTATTAGCTTAAGTGTGAGTTTCTCTTTCTTGCAGATAGCTAGATGAATTAGTGTGATCTAGAGTCCTTTCTGTCCTTGTTGATAGAGTAATGGTCAACATTTATTACATTCAGAAGTGTAAGAGACTTCCTTTCCTAGAAGTAACCCTAGTATTAGCACCTCATTGTAGAACTTAGAAGAGTATTGCATGTGTAGAACTCATTTGTTGTGCATATAGCACTGTCAGCTCCAAATTTGTATGAACCTCAAGTTGATAAAGTAAATTTGAGTAGCCTCTAGGAGTTGCAGCACCCTTGGTGCAATACCAAGGTAAACCACTTTTTGGTGCCATTGCCCAGGAGGTGTCTCAGTAGATGTTTGATTCTGCTTTAGCATTATTTTCTGAGTTTCTTTTACATTCAGTTCCAAAATATTGAAAAATAAAAAAACAATTTTACTTTCATGCCTTGTAGGAGTAGGGATAACCAATAAAAATTCTTACCAAAAACTCCTACATCCCCAAACAATCGCCCTTCATGCTTACTCATTGACTGTGAGGTTGAACACACCATAGGTGAAGCACTTGAAAACTATGGAGGACCTATTGGAGAAGAAGAGGATATTTCTTCACCTAAGGAACTTGCTTCAACAATTCAAGCCATGGATGAAACTAGGATTGAACGAGTCTTTCCCATTAGAGAAACAGATGGAGAAACTAGAATGGAGAACATCAGTCCCTCAACCCTTCCACATTTCCATGGCCTTACTTCTGAGGATCCTGACATCTTCATGTTCGAGTTTGTTGTTGTCTGCAAGACTTATGAATATGCCTTAGATGACCAAAAGCTAAAATTATTTCCATCCACCCTCAAGGATGTAGCCTTGTGATGGTTCATGGGTTTTCATGGGGACAACATCACTACCTGGGCACAAATGCAAGAGTCATTCAACAACAAATATATAGACTACTGCAGGTCCAAAAACACCAAAGAGGATATATTTATGATAACTCTGGGACCTGATGAATCCCTTGAGGATTATGAAGAAAAATTACAACTGAACTATAAAAGAGCCAACTGCACCCTTGATCCTGGATCAATCAAAATGGTAATTCTCTTAGGGATTAGGAAAGAGGTGATAGAAACCCTTAACATGTTTTCTGGAGGATAGATCTACATGCTACCTTATGAGGACATAAAAAATGTCCTTAGAAACTACTTTATGGCAGCTATGAAGAAGGGTAGAGATAGCCAAATCATGACCTTCACCCCTTCCTCTTCCACCTCCATAAAGCATGAGATTGGAAATATGTTAAAGGAATTCAAAAGTGAGATGTTGCACACCTTTAATTTGCAAATGGACATAATCTAGATCAAGAGGAAGCAATAAGAATTAGAGAGGGCATTAGCTATCTTTTTCCCTAAATGTACCAGAAAACACCCTCGAAATGAATGTCCACTAAGTGTCATAGAGGTTTTCTTGGTCTCTAAAGAGAATCATGCCACAGATAAGTGCCCCTCCTTACCTTGTCTCAAAGATTTATATGAAGGTGGAGAAGGAGGACTAGAGCAACTTTGTTTCATAAATCAAAGAAGGCGTGAAGTTCCTCAGTCATATCAGTAGGGCATGCAAGGTGCACCTTACTCCTACTATCAGAAAAACTTGAATTCAACTATGCATTCTTGGTACACCTCCACTCTTCCATCATGCCTAAACCTCCTACTTGTCCCTACACTACTCCATATCACTGTCAGCCCGTGAACCAACCATTCTAGCAATATGTTCCTCAAGCACCTTAGTGGATCAACCCATCACAAGGGTTGAGGCCCCAACACAACCAACCACCTCCAACCCAACCTCAACCTCATCTCACCCACTTTGCTCCACCTAAGTTGCCTCAGATGCCTGCCCAACCTAATATGAACCCGAATAATAAGCAGGAACAACAGGTTTACAGTGGGGAACATCCTATCCATGTTATGTTGTAGTGATATATGAGATTAACCTCAGGTCTAGAAGAGTACTCCCAAACAATCATCCTCCATATCCACCTACAGAGGTTGAGGAGGAAAAGAAAGAGATAAATACTTATATCAATCAACTTCATTTTCCTGAGTGACTAATCCACCCGAGTTAACACACCCCAGAAGAGATTTCACTTCTGGGAGAACTAAAAAATATGTGTGTGAAAATACCCCTTATATAGGCCATTAAAGATGTCCCTATTTACAATAGGCTCATCAAATAAAAACTATTTAACAAAATTGGGAGAAATAAGAAAGACACACCCACCATCAATGTTGTGGGACAACTACTTGAATTTATGTTGGGAAGGGTGATCTTCCTGAAGTACCTGGATCCCAGAAGTCCAATAGTAGATGTACGCATCGATGGTGTCATAGTCCCCCACACTCTGATTGATCTTGGGGCTTCCATAAATGTGATGACCAAGGAAACTATGCTTAAACTCAACCTCCAAGGAACTTTGAGAAATACCACCACTATTTTGCAACTTGCATACAGATCCACAACAAATCCAAAAAGAATTGTTGAGGATGTTATGGTCTCGATCGACTCCTGGGAGCACCCCATAGATTTCTTGGTCCTCCAGCAAAAAACCAAGTTTAATAAATATCCTCTCATTTTAGGAAGACCTTGGTTGTCCACTGTCGATGCCTATATCAGTTGCATGGCCAGAAACATTACTATAAATAATGGGCCCTTGTCCAAATATTTGGTATTATATCCTCTTTCCCAACCTTCCATTGACCATGACCTACCCTTGTGGTTGGAGGATGAAAAAGAATAAGATGAAGTGTACAGTACCACACCCTACCCCATTTGTACAATGTATATGGTTCTTAGAGGGGGGAAACTCAATGAGGATGATAACATTGACCACATCATCCAAATGCAGCCCCTCACTACCATTCCACTCGATAACCTAGTGAGATGATATGAAAGCCACCCTTGGATTAAGCTGCACTCAGTTGATTCAACCTCTGAAGCCACCAAGGCTGTGGAATTTGGCCCATCAAAATCATTGAATATTAACTCATCCCTCTCATCCAAAGAAGAAGAGAAACTATGCCAGCTCCTAAAGGAAAACATAGATGCTTTTGCTTGGGAATAAAAGGACATGAAAGGGGTGCATACCTCAGTGCAAACACACCATATTTATATTAAATAAGGAAGCAAGATTGTGCAGCAGCCCTAAAGGACGATGAACCCATTCCTAAAGGAGTGAAGGATGAACTACAAAATTTGTTGGATGTGGGTTTCATCTACCCCATATCATATAGTGAGTGGGTGTCTCCTCTTGTTCTAGTCCCAAAGAAAAATGGAAAGTGGTGAATTTGTGTTGACTACCAAGAACTAAACAAAGCCACTAATAAGGACCATTTCCGCTTTCCCTTCATTGATCAAGTCCTAAATGGTATTGCAGGGAAGAATGTTTTCTCTTTCCTGAATGGGTACAATGGGTATAACCAGATCCAATCAGCCCTGAGGAAGAGTACTAGACCACTTTCACATGTCCTTGGGGAAATTTTTCTTACAGAGTCCTTCCCTTTGGGTTGTGCAATGCCCCTGCTACTTTCCAAAGAGCGGTCCTAAGAATTTTTTCTGAACTAGTCCATGACTCTGTAGAAATATGCATGGACGAATTCACACCTTATGGGTATGATCTCCAAGAGTATCTCCCCAATCTAGGAAAGGTGTTAAGAAAGTGAATTGAAATGAATCTCTCCCTAAGTATTGAAAAGTGTGATTTTCTAAAAATGGTAGGGATAGTCCTAGTCCACTTAATATCACAAGCAAGAATATAGGTAGACCCAAACAAAATCACCATCATAAAAAGGGTGCTTATTCCTCAGAAGTAGAAATATTTCCAAAGTTTACTAGCGTTGGATGGCTACTATAGGAGGTTCATTAAGGACTTCATCAAAGTGGCTTCACCATTATTCAGATTGTTGGACAAATATTCTGAGTTATTTTTGTCTATTCTCTGTGAGGAGGCTTTTGATATCATCAAGGAAAAGCTAACCACTACCCCTATTATTCTACGTCCCAATTGGGCTTTTCCCTTCCACATCCATACAAATGCATCGAATAAATCTATGGGGGAAACCTTGGGGTAGTTGGAAGAAAAATTTCCCTATGCCATTTATTTCATTAGCAAGAATCTTCCCAAATATGAAATTAACTATAATGTCACTAAAAATGAGCTCTTAGTCATTGTCCATTCCCTAAAAAAATTCAAGCAGTACATTACTGGTTATTAGATATTTGTACATACTGACCATGCAACGATCCAATACTTAATGAATAAACTGAATTTTAATGCTAGAATCATTAGATGGTCGTTTTTATTGCAGCAGTTTGATTTGACAATTGTTGATAAACTAGGAAAGGAATGTGTTGTTACAAAATTCTTATCTATACTAACTTTATCTATATATGAGGAAGGAATGGTGGATGATCAGCTTCCGAATGAACATCAATTCTCTATTTCAACACTCTCTCCTTGTTTTTCTGACATAGCTAACTACTTAGTTGCTGAGAGGTTTCCTCCAAACCTTTCATCTAAAGAAAAGAGCATGATTATAAGGAAAAGCACCCCTTTCACTTGGATTGGTGAAAATATCTTCAAATTGGGTCCAGATAAAATTCTCAGAAGATCTGTGAGGGAATAGGAGGTCTTTGACATCCTCTTAGCATGTCATGATGGTCCTTGTGGGGGTATTTTTGCTACTAAGAGGACAACCTTCAAATCCTTGCAAGCAGGCTACTATTGTCCTACCCTCCACCAAGATGCCAAGAGATACACTAGTAGATGTGATCAGTGTCAAAGGGTGGGGAGACCTACACCAAGGGATGAAATTCCTTTGAAAACTCAGGTGGTTTTAGAGCCATTTGAAAAGTGTGGCATGGACTTCAGTGGATGCATTTCTCCACCATCCGGGAAGAAGAGATGTAACATAGTCTGCACAAATTACTTGACCAAGTGGGCTAAAATAAGTGTTGTAAAATCAGCAACATAAGAGAAGGTAGCTGAATTTTGAGAGAGAATGTGTTCTACAAGTTTGGATACCCTATAGATGTAGTCACTGATTGGGGGGATTAATTTACATCTCATCTCATTGAGAACCTCTTGAGACAGCACAAGATAAATCATAAGAATTCCACTACATGTTATCCTCAAGCAAATGGCTAGGTGGAAGTGACAAATAGAGACTTGGGAAACATGCTCACCAAGGTTGTGTCCAGCAGCAGGAAAGATTGGGCAGATATATTAGTGGAAGCCACTTGGGCTTACAATACTACCTGGAAGAAAACTACAGGTTTTACTCCATGTGATCTAGTTTATGGGAAGAAATATTTTCTCTCCATTGAATTTGAATATAACACCCTGAGGATGGTATCTAAGTTAGAATTGGATATCACAAAGGCACAAAAATAAAGGTTTTTGTACCTAAATGGTTAGGATTAATTTGAAATGGAGGCCCTCCTTCACATAGAAGTAATCCAACTGCAAAGAAAATTTTGGCATAACAATCACATCAAATAAAATACATTTCAGGCAGGATATTGGGCTCTACTCTATGACTCTAGAATCAAGGACTTCAAGGGAAAGTTAATGAAAATATATCTAGGACCTTATCAAGTGGATAAATTCCATGAGAATGGGGTTGTTCAGATCAGAACCATAAACCAGGAGGGGATTTTTCTACTTGTCAATGGTTGTAGGCTAAATATGTATAAGAAGCCTATGTCTAAGGCTTGATTTATCAATACAATAAACAAGGAGGCGAATATCATTGGAAGCTCCATATTTTCTAGCCCTGCACCTTCCTAGAAAAAATAAATAAATAGGCATGGGTGAAAACCTCTCTGAGGCATCCAAGGCCAACTCTTGGGTTGAAAACCTCCTTGAGGAAATCATGGAGAAAAAAAAGAGAAAAAGGAATAACAGAGAAATAAAAGATCCTTGGGTGAAAAAATCCTTGTGGGTTAAAAACCTCTGTTGAAGCAGCCCAATTGCTATAAAAAACAAAACAAAAATAAAAGGAAAAAAGGAAAAGAATCAAAATAATGACACAACACATATTCACTAACCTGCATTTTGTTTTACATGTTGCTGATCAAGGACAATTTGGACAAGAGGAGAAGCATCCCTTCTCTCTCTCTCTCTCTCTCTCTCTCTCTCTCTCTCTCTCTATCTCCTCTACCTATCCACTCCATGTCGAGCCCCAAAATTCATTCATTCATCCATTTCTCCCTTTAGGTGAGAAAATTTCCATTTTTCCCTTACTCTTTGTAGTGCTACAAGATGTCCGAGGCTACTGCAGGATTTCCTATATAGCTACAGGAAACACTGTGATGCTATAGGAAAGTCACTTGAGGATGTATAAGCACACCCAAGGCCACCTAACCCTAAAAAATACACTGAAAATCATTTTTCTACCTATACCTACCATTCCTAACCATGACTCCACCCCATGCATAAGTATTCACTCATCAAACCCTCTATTTAGCCATTGTGAGCTAGTTTAGCTAAATCCTCACACAAGGCATCTCCTCTCATATCCTCCTCCACTATACCACTCCACTCACTTCCTAATACCACCCCTAGCATCCCTATGCTATTTTTCTTCATTCATGAGGTTAGTTGATCTCCAAAACTGCAGCAAGGGAACTACTATAGCAAGATTATCACTTCTTGTAGTCATTCTACACATACAACCAACACATCAAAAAAGCATGAGGTGATTGACGAAAATGGCTCCTGAGGATCACCAGAGGACTCCATAATAGAAGGAACACCATTAGAAACACTTAAGGGTCCCCATGAGGTACCTGCAAAATAATCAACAAGAAAAAGCAATAAGCACCTCACTCAGAAAAATAAGCTGCTCACGAAAAAAAAAAAACACAGCAAATGAAACAAATCACTAAAGACCATCACCATGCTCTAGCTCCCTGCATCAAAGGATCCTACCACTCATTGAAATCAGGTAGGCTCATATATGGCTCCCTCACCCTCTTGCTATGCATCATTTGACTAGAATGAGTTAATGTTGAGAATATATAGTTTAATAGGAAAAATGGTTTCTAGTTAACTTAACCACCCTCAAAGAGTTAAAATAAATATTTAGTGGATTTTTCATGCCATGTGGATATTTCACATCAGTTAAGGGAAATATCACAAGGATTTGGAGTTGATTATGAGGCACACGGGAATGATTGACTCGAGTGGGACCAACGATCCAAATGAGGAAGCCTCGTGCCAAATTCACATCACCATTACACTCGAAATCCGCTCTATTTGGAATAAAAGGTGTACTTTGGCTCATTATTCCTCATTTTATTGTGTATTCCAAGATAAGTTAGATAAGGAAAGGGACAGGAGACATTGAGGAACTTTGATATATGTTCGAGTTTTCCATGCATCCCGTGCTATAGGAAAGTCTATGATTGCCACAGGAAGTTTCCAGGGATGCCACACACTGCTATAATGTTTCATGTATGCCAACCTTTGAGTGTATTGGCATCCCCACACCATCCTTCAAGCAAGAAAATACCAGAATTGTAGAGGTAAGTGGCCATCACCCCACCAATATGTAAACATGTTTCATGGTAATTTGCACATAATCAAGCCATAATTCAGTAAATTAAGAGGTTTTTCAAAGGAGTAGGGGTACGAAAATCACATTTTTTGTTAATTTGGAAATTTTTGGGTCCCATATCACAAGTTATTTTGGACACAAGCCACAAACCACCATCTCTCTAAAATATTCACAAGATGGGGGGGATTTTTTCATAGAAGGGAGCCCACGGACATAACAATAATTAGACTACACCCTCTTGTGGTTGAAATCTTTATAAATCACCAGTGGTTGGGATTTATCGAGATCCTCAAGGTATTTTATGATGAAGTGGCTCGAGAATTCACAGTAGCCTTTCACTCCCAAGCAGATGATAGGACCACAACTCTGGTTAGAGGGCTAGAAATTACCATAAACCCTGATATCATTAGCAGAGTCACCACCTTAATTCTAGGGGTTAAGTAGAATGAAGAGGGCATAGTCTCTAGTACTGCCCCTAAGAAGATTTTATTCTTGCTTAATGAAGAATACATCGAAGATAAGAATGAGGTAAGAAGGGAAAGTCTCCCTTACCCATGGGATGAGGTAGCATATAATATCATGAAATATACCTTTGTCAGGGAAGACTAAGTGTGGTATATGGATACCATTTCATATTATTGCATGAGCTTAGGTTCAAAGGAGACATGCCCCTAGAGAAGAGACTAAATATCCCATACTTCCTCTTGCATTAATTTAGAGATATGAGCCAGAGGGTAAGGGAGAGAAAGTATCAACACGTAGCTCACCATGGTCTCACTAAACTCATAGTGGGAGACACTATCAACATACTCAACATCCATGTACCTTGGTACACCTTCATTGACATGGACATAGAAGCATTCATTGGGACACAAACCATCACTCCTAGAGAGATCCCTTCCTCTAGTCTTAGAGAAAGGGGCATCAAGGTAGAAGAGGAAGAAGAGGAAATGGAAATAGAGGAAGGACCCAAAGAAAATATAGAAGTGAATGAAGGAAAGGAAGAGGATGAAACGGAAGATGGACAAGGAAAAGAAGATGAAAAATAGGAGGAATAGAAAGATGAGGAGAATGAAGGAAAGACAGAAGAGGGGGAGATACAAGACCCCAAGATTAGCACTGATATATCCCCTCAACAAACCAACCTTTCACCAAGGACCATTGAAAAGGAGGTGGCTTCCATCTTAGCCACTCTAAGAACCCATGTGAAAGTAAAGAGAAAATGACAGACCCCCATGTATTTTAGAACCAGGAAGAGTGCCAGGGTGAAACAAGGGAAACCTCAAACTCCAACTCAGAGCCCAATCACAATGGAAGAATCACCAAATAAGAAACAAGAAAAAGGGTTGGGTGAGGGAAATATTCAATAGGTCACTTCACATAAAAAGAAACCTATGACCTATACAATAATACACTCCTCTAGGCTAGCAACCCTCGAGCAAGTACCAACCACCACAGGCCTCCGAAAGGAAGAAAAGCAGGGGCATCAAGAAAAGGAGACTTTGCTACAGGAAACTAAGACAATGCTAGAAAAGAGAAAAAAATTCATGGGAGAAGAGAACAAGGAACCCTTAGAAGGGTAGGAGGTCCAAGGTGATGAAAAAGAGGAAGAAATTGAGGGGTAGGATGCCAAAGTTGAGAAACAAGAAAAGGAAGAAAAGGAACCAAAGGAAGTTCCTGCCTCACCAAAAATTGTCCCAAAAGATAATAGAATAGTTCAACATCCTATCCCATAGCCAAACCTGAGCTCCTATTACACATTCATTGAAGGAGGAAGGATGATCCATCAAAAGCTCTCATTTCCCCTATTCTATGAGCTTGAGAAAGAGAGAGCACACACACACCACTAGATGCAAATTTCCAAAACTAAGAATGTGGAATATGTAGTGATCATGAAAGAGAAGCTTACTAAGATGGGGACATATTTGGATAATGTCAAACTCAGGGAGGCAGTGTTGAAATAACAACTACAAGAAGCACAAGCAGAGAATGCAAGATTGAGTGGACAAGTGCAGAAAAAATGCAAGTATATTGCCACCATGGTAGACCTGTGCATAGAGGCAATACAACATAGACATCCCTCAAAATCTTATGCCATTTACCAGAGGGAGCAGTGGCTACAATTCTAGATCAAAACACTAGCATCACTTGGGTCATTTCCTTTCTAGAATTATAGGCAGTTTATTGATTTTTGCAATCAGTCCAACATATAATATAAATCCAAATTGGAAATGTTTTACATGCATAATATTGTCTTAACTGATCTAAACATTTTTTCTGCTAATTCTAGTTTGGGGGATATGCAACTGATGGCCCTAGCCTCTTGGAACCAATGAAGAGGCTATGGAACAAGAGGTCAAAAATGTGATGAAGATAGAAGGAAAAGACACTCTCCAAATCAGGGCAGAGCTATTCAACCCTATAGTGTTCATAAACAACCAACTAATGATATCTAATTATGCCAACTGTATAAAAATATCTCAACATGCAAGCATAGTCAATTTCACATTATGATGACATTTCTAGACGGTTGGGAGAGGAGTGTGTGATGGCATGTCAGAGAAGATTGAATGGTATCCCACTTAGCCTAAGAAACATGAAGTATCATACTCTAGATAGATTGAGAATGTCCCTATAAAGGGAACATTTGTGAAAAATGGCCATGAAAAATATGAAGATCAAATGGCTTGGATTAAAACTCAGTCCACCTTTGTTGCTGGGACTGGGCAGAAGAAGACAAATAATGGGAGGAAGCAAAAAATAATGTAGTGTTCTAGCCTCCTGAGGGGAATCCTTCCATGGTACCTTGGGACATCAGAGGGGCTGCAAGGGAACTAAATTAATTGAAGAAAGAGGGCTAAGTTTCTTAGAGGATGAGAAACCATTTGGTAGGGGGTTGATGATGAGAACTATCATTAGGTACATTATAAGTGGTTAATTATCACATTTTTAACCTAATTATTCTCTCTTTCTCACATTTAATTTCATTTTGTCATGTTTTTCTTAGTGAGAATGGTGTATTAAGGGTTGTCATGCTTCAAGGCCTAATGTGGTTTAAATGCATGAAAATCAGGGGAATATGCCATTTTTGAGGAAGATTGCACAATCAAGGGTCGAAGTACAAAAAAAGGAGTGATTGTAAGCGGGTTTACCACCTCCTTAACTCCTAAAGGCAACTGATATATCCTTGATATTCTCATCCAACTACTCGAAGCCAGAGGCAACCAAGCATGTGAAATATCAAAGGGAGCCAAGCTCCACTTCTCTCGAGTCCAAGGGAACCAATACCTAGTTTTTAGGGAGATATTGGTATCTACCCTTTAGGATAAATAGGCTAGAGCAAGAGCTCACTAGGATTCATTTTTTTTATGTAGCTAGAGCACTCCTAGCTCTTTTATTAGACATATTTGACTTTCACATGTTATGTACAAGACTGTTTATGAAATAAAATGAGCATTTCGTTTCTTCTCCACTGAGTTATTTTTAGGGAGCTGAGATTTTAGGTTAGGGCCCAATCCATTGGCCTCAATATCTCTTATGCACTTGTGTTTTCTCTTATGTTGTTGTATTTAATCTCTTTCATTTCATGTTTAGTAGCATACAAAATCTCAAAATTGTGTGCTAAGCCTCCCACTCTCACCTCTTCCATTGGAGCTTGAGGAGGAAGGTCTTCACCACATACAAAAATGTCTTTTAGTTTATGATTTATTGGAAAATTTATATATTTTAATTTTATTATCATGAAAATGTTGTAGATGAATAGGTATACTTATGTTTTAGTTGCGTATGTAGGTTTATTTAAATTCAACTCATATTTTCCACCATTGTTATGATAAAATTTTCAACGATGAATGCATGAACATGTAGTGTGATTGCAGGTTTTAATAGAGAAGTAGAGGAGGACCCCTTTAGCACCATTCGCTATAGTATTCACCCTTCATTAATTATTATGAAAATAGCTCACAAAATAGAAGAAAATATAGATCAATGAATTAGAAATCAACCTCTTTGGGGGAAACCTCCCTTACACTACATAAATGAAAAATTCTTGGATGATACAAATGAAAAAACTACCTTCTATATATAGGAGTCTAAGGAGTCACAATATAACAATTTGGTGACCACATGGGCACAAAAATAACAATAATAGAGCTACACCTATGGGTCACAATAATAACAATATGGGGACTACATGGGCACAACAATAACAATAATGGGGCTACAATAGTATTATGGGGACCTAACATGCCCCTCTCCTTCAAAAAAGTGTTGTCCTCAATTCTTGAGTAGTTATGGATTATTCTGTATAAAATTATCATCCTCCCATGTCAAATCTTTAGCGGGTAAGTGCTTCCACTTGATGATATATTCTGAAATTGATCGATTTAGTAGCTGTCAAGTTCTTGTTTCCATGGCTTCTTCAAATTCCAATATGATTTTTCCTTCCTCGTCAAGTTCTGGAAATATTGTTTGAACTAGGAGCTTGTCACTTATAACCTTCTTTAAGTATGAAACATGGAAAACTGGGTGCACTTGGGAAAAAGCTCCAATTTGTATGCCATAATATCAATCTTTTGCAACACCTTGTAAGGACCATAATACTTTGGTGATAATTTATTATCCTTCTTAGCTTGCTTGAGGGACATTTTTTTGTATCTTTTTATCCATAAAAATACCCAGTCAGCTACATCAAAACGTCTTTCGTTGTGACGTTGATCTACCTGTTTTTTTCATTCAATTTTGTGCCAAAGTGATGTTATCCTTTAAGAGTTAGAGAACTTGTTGTTTATGCTTGATGTGATCTTTCAATGCTTTAACCTTAGAATTGTCTCTTGAAGATGATGTGATGCACGGTGGATTATATCCATAAAGTGCCATAAATGGCGTCATTTTTGCTGCAATATGGAAGGAAATGTTATACCACCATTCAGCCATAGGTAACCACTTGACCCATTTTGTTTTTTTATCAGATACAAAGCAATGAAGATACCCTTCCAAAAAATTGTTCACTATCTTAGTTTTCCCATCAAATTGATGATGATATGATGATCTATGAGCTAATTGAGTACCCAAACAAGAAAATAATTTCATTCAAAAATCTCCTGTAAAAATGGGATCTCTATCACTTCTAATAATATTTGGATTTCCATGTATCTTTTTAATTATTTCCATAAATGCAGTAGCAAACGTTATGGCTTTCAATGGATGAGATAATGCACAAAAAGTGTGCATACTTGGTAATTCTATCAACTACCACCATGATGATAGAATTTCCTTCAGACTTGGGTAAACCTATGGTAAAATCCATTGAAACCTCCTCACAATGTTGACTTGGAATGGGTGAAGGTTGTAACAGACCGAGGGTCTTAATTGTCTCAACTTTATTTTGTTGGAAAACCAAACATTCTACCACAAAATTTTTAATATCATATTTAAGGCCATCCCAAAAAATTCCTTCTTGACACTATGGTATGTTTTTAAAAATCCTGAGTGCCCTCCTAAGAGAGATGTGTGCAATTCCAAAAGAATCTTTTGTTTGATTTGGGAATTCTTACAAAGATATAAGCGATATTTGTACCATAATGAATCATTTTTCCAGCTAAATGTTTTAGATGTACTGGAATCTTGCTACAAATTTTGAATAACTGTCCACACCTCTTCATCATTCTTACATTCATCCCTTTCTTCAGTTATCCACACAGGTTGGATAATAGAAATGGCACAAATTAATGCTTCCACATACTCATCCTTTCTTGAGAGTGCATCTTCAACAACATTTTGCTTCTCTTTTTTGTAGATGATTTCAAAGTCATAACCCAACATCTTTGTGACCCATTTTTTCTACTCTTCTGAAGATAATATTTGTTCCAAAAATTATTTAAGACTATCTTGATCTATTTTTACATTGAAGTGTCTTCCAATTAGGTAATGTTGTCATTGCTTTAGTGCATGTAGTATTGCTAACATTTCCTTCTCATAAATAGGATTCTGTAAATACTTTCCTCTAATTGGACATCTTTAAAAAGAATTGGTTCTTCTTTCCTGCATTAAAAATGCACCAATTCAATTTCCTGAGGCATCACATTACACAATAAAAAAAAATTCCTAAGTCTGGTATAGCTAAGACCGGTGCTTGGTACATTGCCTCTTTAATATGTTAAAAGGCCTTAGTTACTTCTGGAATACAAGAAAATGCATATTTCCTCAATAATGATGTTTGAGGTGCTAATATTCTCTCATAATTCTTATCAAACTTGCTATAATACCCTATTAACCCCATAAATCCTCGAAGATGCTTTATGGTTGTGGGGATTTTCCATTCCTTAATGGATTTAATTTTATTAGGGCCTATGTTAACATCCTCATGAAATACAATATGACCCAAATATTCTACCTCCTGTATTCCAAAGAAAAATTTGGAGGTTTTTGCATATAATTGTTTCTCCTCCAATAGTTTGAGAACCATGTCAACATGTTGAACATGATCTTTCCAAGACTTGTTGTAGATTAGTATATCATCAAAAAATACAAACACAAATTTTCTAAGGAAGGTTTTTAAAATTGAATTTATCAAACCTTGAAATGTGAAAGGTTCATTAGTAAGGCCAAAAGGCTTGACCAAAGATTCATAATGACTCTCATGAGTTTTGAATTTTTTTTTGGAAACGTCTTCAGTCTTCATTCTAATTTGATGATATCCAGAATGAAGATCCAGCTTTGTGAAGTAAATTTCTCCATGTAGTTCATCCAATAATTCATCAATGATGATGATGGAAAAATTATATTTAATAGTGAGCTTGTTGAGCTCCCTATAATCTGGACACATACACCATGCTCCATCCTTCTTGTGCAATAATACTACTGGAGAAGCGAAAGAACTTTGACTAGGTTGAATTTTACCAGCCTCTAGCATTTATGCAACCATACATTCAATATCAATCTTCAGAGCATAAGGATATCTGTAAGGCCTAATTTTTGGAGGAGCACTTCCTGGAATCAAATGAATATCATGATCATAATCACGAATAGGTGGGAGTCCTTTGGGAGTCTCAAACACGTTGGAATGATTTTCCAATACTTTTTGGAGATCTAGAGAATTATATTATTTTGATGTTTGAACCTCTAGTGAGCATAATTGTGAAACTACGCCTCGTAGTTCCTTCTTCAGAATATTTGTCATGACATTAAAGCTGATTATCGTTCCTGGCTTCCCTGTGATACCTCACAATTCAACTTCCTTTCTTTCTAAAAAAAAAATCAAGAAAATTTCTTGAAAATTAAAATCTATCGTCCCCAAAGATTGTAACCATTTTACTCCTAGTACAACATCAACACCACCCATTAGAATGGAAAGCATTGGACAATTAAACAAATATCCCCCTATTGTTAGCTTGATATTATGGCACTTTCCAGAGAAATGTATATTTCCTCCATTTGTAGCCATCACCTGACACTTTGTTTCTAGGGATAGGAAGCAACTCAATTCCTTGGCTACCTTACAATGAACAAAATTATGGGTACTAACCGAAAAAATCAACACTATAACATTTTTCTTCTTGATATTTCCTTCTATATTGAGAGTTTGAGGAGTGGTAATTCCTACAAATGCATTAAAATCTATGGTCAGATTCATTTATTCTTTCTCTAGGGTTGGTTCCTGGTGTATATCCTCTTCTTTTGAATTTTCTTGTTCCTTTTCTTCCTCCTCTTCACAATATATGTAAAATAATTTCATCTCAACACAGTTATTTCCTTTAGTGTATTTTCTATCACAACTATATCAAAGCCCTTTTTCTCTTTTTTCTTCCAATTTTTATGGTGTCAACCTTGTAGGTTGTGGAAGTCTAGGATTAGAAACACTTCCATCTTTATAGTTGTGAGTGGTAGGCTTCCTTGTCGCCATAATTTTCCTTTAAATTTTTCTTACCAAACTGAATGCATTCTCCAATGAATTAGGTTCCCAAAGGAAAAATTCATGTTGGATGTTATCCTTTAAAGTCCTTATGAATACATCAATATTGTGCTCCTCAGAAATATTATTTACCCTTATATTCAATTTTTGCAAGTCCTCAATGTGCTCCACCATTGAACCATTTTGTTTGAGATTTATCAATTTGCTAAAGAAGGTGTTTCTCTTTTTATCATCATAATGTGTTATCATTTCCTCTGTAAAAATTGACCAAGTGAAAAAAAATTTACAAGATCAAATCCATCAATACCATACAAATGTATTGGATTCTAAATATAAAGCTGCAATACGCACCTTTTGCGTGTTTTGCACATTATGGAGATGAAAGTATTGCTCCATCTATAGTATCCATGTTACGGGATCCTAGCCATCAAAATTACTCATATCAATCTTTGGAATATGGTGGGTCTTCAATCAAAAATTAGATTCTATTAAATCATTGTTAACATTTATTTTTTTCTCATCATGAGTTTCCTCTACTACCTTTTTCCATTAGGAAGCTTTTCTTGTAGCAACTTTGAAAAACATTACTTCAAATATTCCATGTTGCCTTCTATAATTATCAATCTTAGCTTCCATTCCATTCATTCTATCCTTAAAACCATCCATCTTAGCTTCTAGTTCATTTTTGTTTGTTCTATGTGAGAGTGAACTTTGTTGCACTTGGTCCTGTAATTTTGAGATATCATGTTGAAATTATTCCTTTTCATGTGTCATAGTAGAGATTTATGAAGGCTTAATGGCTGTGGAATTATTTTTCGGAGGAATTTTAAAACTCAATACTGATATCTATGCTTGAATATTCCCTTGGAATCACTTCAAACTGATTTTCCAAACAAAAGTTATGCAAATTGTTTTTTAAAAATACACACATTTTTCTTTCTTTTACCGGCTTGATCTTGAAACGATTGTAACTATGAAATTTAGGATCTTCAAGATATGAAATTTGGTCCTATGGTAGCTGTATGAGTCTTATTTCCAATTTCATAGGTCAGGCCTAGTTTTTATTCTTCAAGATACAATTATGCTCAATCTCCCAAAATGACTTAATTATGAACCAGTTCAGTAGAGTGAACTTGTACGACGTGTCGTGTGTCACTCGTTTTACCTTTGGCTATAAATTTGATAAACAAGAAAATAAATTTCATTCGATATTAGCCAATTTTTAAAAAATTCCAATCCGATCTCTGAAATGAAAGTTGTGATTATTTTCACTAGATCACATTTTTGAAATGAAATTATAGAGCCTACAAAAACCCTAATTTTCTCAGATCATATCTCCGAAAATATAGCGAACCAAGATCTGAAATTTTTACACGAAGTTCCTCAGGATTTCAAATTCTTGTGATAAAAATTTCAACTTTTGAAACATTGTGGAAAAAAATTTATAGTGAAAACTTCAAGATGGCTTATTTGCAGCAACAAAACCATAGAATCCAAAGCTTTGAAACTAAATGTTATGAAACCAGCTCACAAAATACAAGAAAATATAGATTAATGAATTAGAAATAAGCCTCTTCGAGGAGAAAAAAATCATTTACAATACATATATGAACAATTCTTGGATGATGCAAATGAAAAAACATACCTTCTATATATAGGAGTCTAAGGGGTCACAATATAATAATATGGGGACCACATGGGCACAACAATAACAATAGTGGGGCTACACCTATGGGCCAAAATAATAATAGGATGGGGACTAAATGGGCACAAAAATAAAAATAATAGGTCTACACTAACAATAATAAGGGGATACACTATTATTATGGGGACCTAACATCAACCACCTTCCATCTAAGTTACATTCAACCCTATTTTGGGAAATCACCACCACATCACCAAGAGCCACTTTTGAGATGCAAGAAAGCCTTTGTGAAGAGTTCTGAGCTTGGCCGAGGGGTTGGATACCCTTCATAAACCTACATATACCTTCACCCCACCTCTCCTAAACTTTTCCTCATCGTTTCTAGCCTCAAACTCCACATGACCTATTTCATGTAGCTTTTCAAGACATCCTGTAGCACTACAAGAAATCATGTACTAGCTTCTTATAGTAGTTCCAATCACTCCCTCCTACATCCCAAAATCACTATTTCACCTCATCTAAGCCTAACAAAGCTACCAACAGACCTTAAGCCATGAAACTTTGGGCCAAGGGCCCCCTTAGACCACCTCAACACCTCCTTCTTTTGCTGCAAAACAAATTCATTTAAAAGTGTGATTAGCTCATTTCTAGTTGCATCATTAAACACAATATTTAAGCATAAGGTATATAGGATTAAATTATTCATTTGGTTTAGTATATGTGCTCTAGATCATTTTCCATTTCTATAATTTAATTCATCAATTTATATTATGAATACCACTTAGTGTAATTTCCTTTCTTGCATTAGCTTAAGTGTGAATTTATCTTTCTTGCATATAGCTATATGAATCAGTGCGATCTAAAGTAATTTATTTCCCTATTGATAGAGTAATGTTCATGATTTATTTCCAGTATTAGATTACATTTAGAAGTGTGACATACTTCCTTTCCTAGAAGTAAACTTATCAGTAGCACCTCATTGTAGAAATTAGAAGAGGATAGCATGAGTACAACTCATCTGCTGTGCATATAGCACTGTGACATCCAAGTTTGTATGAAACCTGGGTTGATAAAGTAGAGTAGCCTTTGGGAGTTGCAAAACTCTTGGTGCAATACCAGGGCTCACCACCTACTATGAATATAACACTGTTGCCTCTAAGTTTGTACGAACCTTGAGTTGAAAATATGGGTTGAGGAGCCTTTGGAAGTTGCAAATTTATTGGTGCAATACCAAGGCTCACCAACTATGTGTTGATTATAGACTATTTAAAGGTTAATATGCTTGGTAAAAGTGTGATTTAAAAATTTGATGATGATAGTCTTCATAAAAGGATGATTTCCAATATTTTGATAACATGGTTATAAACATGCTGATATGTATTCTTGATCCTTGGAACATGTGACTGACATCAATTCTAGATGTGTGAATTGAAGTAGATCAACATGCTAGATATTAGCATGGCAAGGTAATAGTTGATTTGTTTATGATGATATAAATAACAGCTAGGTGTGTGTGACAACACATAATAAGAATTAATTATAGCAAGAATTAAAAATAGAGACAATGGTAAGGTGCACCATAGCATGGACCAAGTCCACCATGAACAAGAAGTGGGAAGTTCCCCTAAAAGAACAGATCCCTCGAGGAGCTATTTCAAGAGATGTTTTAATTTCAAGGTTTCCATAGAGCCATGGAAAATAATCAGTCTCATATATATATATATATATATATAGTGGTGAAGACACTGAATACCATAACTCGTGGGATTGAGTTGTTGTGGGTTAATGAATTTTTTATGTGTTTTGTTGATTTCTCGGTTGTTTTGATTGTTGAACTTGAGCATGGCCATGTTATTTGTAGTTATTATGTGTTTTTTTTGTGATATTTTTATTTTTCCTTGATTCTTCTTTATTATTGTCTTTGTGTTTGGACTTGGTGGTTGTTGAGTGTGGGGAAAGGAAAGAAGAGGAGATCTTGAGAATAGTTGAAGTAGAACCCAACCAAAAGTGCAAGATATTGGTTAAACCTTGTGCATAAGATAAATGGAAGTTAGAGGGAAAAACAACATTATAAAATATATAAGATGGTCCTGGTTGAGTCCACTTGAAATAAAATGAGAAACAATGTAACATTCATGGAAATGATACAAAAAGAGAAGTTTTCCGAAACATTAATACGTCATGGATGATATATGTAAGTGTAGAAATTATGTTTTAAATTTTCAACTGCTCATGAAGTTTTAACCACAATTACAAGATACAAACCTACTCTACTATTATGCAGACATTATTTCACAATTTAGAACAAAAATTTCAGACATGCACGAAGAAATAATACACATGAAACAAGTATTTTTATATGAAGAAATAAATCTACTAAAAACCACAATTCCTCTTGCATTAATCAGATGAAATAGAGATGGATTAAAATTTATTTTCTCAACTGAGGTCACCTTGCAAGTGATCAACCTATCTCACTTCTCATTGAAGGCCTCTGACTTAGAATTTTTCAATTTCTCCCATGGCTTGAATTCCTATTTCCTTGTGATGTTCCCTAAGGAATTAGGCCCATATTATTTAGGAAATTCCTCAAATTGATTGTGCAATTCCTTTAAGATAATCATCTAATTGCATGTAACAACTGTACACTCAGAACTAGTCTACAATTGATGTTACATTGCCTTGCAATCTCCATCTCAACTGGTTAAATTGAACTCTCTGTATGCACTAGATATTTTGGGCTAATTGATCAATTAAATGGATTATCATTGAGTTTGAATAAAGTCCCATTGCACAACTTGACACTTCACTAGTTCTTCCAACAATTAGAACTAGTTTAAATAAAAACAGCCTGAGATAATTAACCTTTATTGCTATAAATTAGCAATTACACATGTTAAAATGAAATATATCTCCTCTAATTTGAATTTACTATGTAAATTGGGTGACACAAGCCATGTCACTCAAGTTAACAACATCCAAGTTTTCTGTTGATGTGGAAAATCAAATTTTCTCAATTTGATTTTTCTTCTTGCTGCATTTTTCAACACTCCCAATAAGAAAGGGATTATCAACCACCCCTATCCTGCACCTGTGGAACTCAAACTTTCCTCTTCAAAAGAAATTTGTTAAAATGTTTGAATTTTTTTCCTCTATTAGAATATACTACAACAACATGATCTACCTTTTCACAAAGTATCATATATGGTGATACTAGATATATATATGCTTGGATTGATAATGACAAAAATGATTTTCAGAGATCTTGATGCAACTAAAATTATCATAGTAGATTACGGTTGGATCCTTCATCTGACCAAATAATCCAACAAGTATCTTTCCCATCTAGATATCCTCACATGTTGCTTGTATGGAAACCATGTATTCTTATTATACCGAGCTGAGTGCCACAGATATTTGCTTCCTACTGTGCCAAGAAACCGTTGCGGGCGTGACATTGAAAATTATAACGGATGTGCTCTTTCTCTTTTATAGACTCCCAACCCAGTCTGCATCTATGAATCCATATAGCTTCACTTCTTGTGTCTTTCTATACCATAGTCCAAACTGGGTAGTTCCTTTGAGGTACCATAGAACATGTTTAGCTTCCCTAAAATATAATTTGTTCAGTCGAACCATAGCTTGGCTCAACTAATTGACTACATAGCACATATATGGCCATGTGTTCAAAATATACATGAGTGAACCCACCAAACGTTGGTAAACACTAGCATCCATTTCCTCACCTGAAGTGGCATCCTCTTTCCTTACGTTGTGTTGGCAATATGATGCAGAGTGTTGTCCTTGATGGCAACCCACTTGATGAAGATGATGGCAACCTACTTAATGAACTTGTTCTTGATGCTTGATGAGTTTATTAATTATGTAAATCTAATGTTCTACAAGTAGCTCAGAAGTACTAGAGAAATAAATATCAGTAAGGGCCAGATCAATGATGAAAAGTGTGTGACACAATGCATACGCGGGTTTGTTTAGGAGAAGTAGCGTATGCACGCGGAAAAGTACGTGCCAAGTCGCGTATGCGCTTTTGCGCTCCAAATTTAGAATACCAAGGGGTGTTACCATGGTATTGACCCATTGTATTGAGCGCTTGATTATCTATTTGGTCCCGTCCAGGAATACCATCGAAAGTAGTGTGGTTTTGACTCATGGTATTGATAAAGGCTAAGCCTATATAAGGAGAAGAAGATCATTATGCAAAGGTGTGCATGTGTCTGGGCTTTAAATGAATACTTCACTCTGAAGTTTATCTGTATGGTTTAACTCTGTTCTTAATTGATAGATCTGAATCTATGATGCACCTATGAATATGATGAAGGTTCAAAATATCTAGATCTAGAAATGATGAATCTCTAGGATGATCTGAAAAGAAGTATTGAAGACCTGGCGCAAATCTGTTGAAGAAATTGAATAAATCTGGGTGAGTTCATAGATCTGGTCTGTTCTGCAAAGTTTATCTTTTATAAATCTATACGCAGGTTCATTTCATAAAAAGCGCGTGTATACGCGGATCCGTTTAAATAAAGGCGTGTATGGGAAGTTAGGGTTGTTATGAAAAATGCACAGATGTATACGCGGGTTAGTTTCGTGAAAAACACTTGTATACACGGATCTTTTTAAACAAAGGAGTGTATGGTAGCTGAACTTATTGTTGCTCAAGGTTGAATGTGATTTTTCATATCTATTCTAAAGTTTGGGTTATCTATGATATTCCGATTACAGCGGTTTCACTGTTCTGTTGGAAGCAATGGGCAAAGTATGATTGTTGATAAGTGAAGGGTTGTATTGAAGATATTTGATCCAGTTTGAAAATTGATGAAACGTGGTCTGCAGTGGTGCTGAAGTTCGAAGCCTTCAGTTAGCGGGTTGTAGCTCCCTTCTAGGAGAGGCTGGTAAACGAGAGCAGGGGGTTGTAACTCCCTTCCAGAAGAGGCTGGTAAACGAGTGCAGGGGGTTGTAGCTCCCTTCCAGGAGAGGCTGGTAAATGAGAGAAGGTTGTAGCCTTTTTCAGGTGGGTGCCTGCGTGCTGGTATGAGTCTGCGCCAGTACATGGTTGTAAGAAGTTTTCTTTGTAATAAATATTGAAGACTGAGACGACGACAGTGGTGGTTTTCACCCGAATTGGGTTTCCACCTAAAATCCTGGTGTTCATGTGTGTTTCTTATGTGTGATGATTATTCTTCACATGTTTATTGTTTTCTAAAACATCTGATGAATGAATAATGCAATGATCTAAGTTAAGAATTAAATGCATAATTAGATCTCTCACCAGACATCTTAACGAGTTGCAGCAGGATATCAGCGTATATACGCTGATTGTCTTGGAAAGTAGCATATGGGTTTTAGAAAGGAAAAAAAGTAAAAAGTTTTATTGTCTACTAAATGCGGTTCACCCCCCCCCCCCCCCCTCGGTATTTTCCCAACAATTGGTATCGGAAGCGAGGTCCTTACGAAAAAGCTTAGCCGCTAGAAGGAAGATCCAATCAAGATGAGCAATCAGATGGAACGGCTTTGTCTATCATGCCTCACGGTCTTTAATGGAAGCAATTTAGTCTTACGGGAAAACAAGGATGAGGTCCTATCTTCGATGCTATGAAACGAGATGTATGGGCCATTGTTCAACAAGGATATCAATATCTAGCTACAATACCAACAGATCCGACTGAAAAGAAGAATTATGAATCAAATACAAAGGCGGTCAATGCTATAACGGGAAGTCTGACTAAATCTAAATTTGTCAAAGTTATGCAGCTAAATACAGCAAAGGAAATGTGGGACAAAATCATTCTAAGTTATGAAGGTGATGCAAATGTAAAAAGTGCAAAACTCCAAACTCTCAGAATTGAATATGAAAATTTGAAGATGCATAGTGACGAGATTATTGCCAGTTTCTTTTTACGTGTTGATGATGTTGTAAATCATATGAGAAATCTGGGAGAAACAATAACCAAATCTACTTTGGTTGAGAAAATATTAAGATCACTAACAACAAAATTTGAGTCAAAAGTTTCTGCACTTGAAGAAAAACAGGATCTTCAAATTCTTACTGTGGTACAACTTCATGGCATACTAACCGCATATGAAATGAGAAGAGGAGGATCATCCGAAGTCAAAGAGGCTGTCTTCAAAGCTTCTACAAAAGGGAAAGAAGTACAAGAAGCAGAAGGATCAGGATATATCTCAGAAAAAGATGAGGCAAATTTTGTAAAGAAACTCCAACTTGGCACATGACAGTTCAGAGGTAAGCTTCCTTTCAAATGTTTTGAGTGTGGAAGAGTTGGTCTTCATGCTGCTAAGTGTCCTCATAAAGAAACATCTGCAAAAGGAAAGGAAGTAGAAAAAAGGAATAATAATCGGTTTAACACTAGAAAAAGTTACTATACTCATGAAGACAGTGATGGGTTATCTGATAGTGAGGAAGAATGTGAACTAGATCTTAGACTTCTCATGGCATTTGAATCTAGAGAAGAAAATGATACTTTTGAGGATGATCTAGAGGACAATGACTTTCTTGAAGAAAACAATCAACTCAAAATGCGCTTAAAATAAAGTAAAATACTTTTAGAAGAAAGGAAAATAACCATAGAGACTCTGGAAAAGCAAGTTGAAGAATCAAAGAAACACATTGAGAAATTAGAATGTGAAGTGGTAAGTCTAAGAAAAGATTATGAGAAAGTAAAGATTCTGAATCTTAGATTTGCTAAAGGATATGAAACCTTAGATGAAATTATTAAAGTACAACATTCTCCTCTTATAAAAACAGGTCTTGGATATACCGAAGAATCCTCTCAAGCTTCAGCACCAAATTATCTAAAAGCAGCTACAGCTGGTTTACAAAATTCTACCACTCAGCAAGGGAATAAAGAATCATTACAGGTAAAGCATGATCATCTCAATTCAAAGAACACTAACAGGAATATCTCCTAAAGAAACACCAATCAACAGGTAAATCCAAGTAGAAGATTTCATGATCGCAGAAATTTCTTCTTCAATGGACAATGTTTCTCATGTCACAATTTTGGTCATAAAGCTGTTCAATATGTTGCATATAAAATTATCATGACTAGAGAAGCAAGAAAGAAAAGGATTGAATTTGAGAAGAATACCTATAACAAATTTTCTCCTCTTATAAATGAAGTTGAATGTACTTATTGCAATCACTTTGGACATGAATAATCTGAATGCAGGAGCAAAGTTTAGCCAAAAGAGCATTTTCCTTCAAGATCCAAAGTATGGAAAAAGAAGGAGTTACAGGTTGAAAATTGTGGCATAGTGTTATTCGCAGAAGGTGAAGAAAATCAATGGTACATTGATAGTGGATGCTCAAGGCACATGACAGGTGACAAAAACAAACTTCTTGCATATAATGCTCTAGAAAATGAAAAGAAAGTTACATTTGGAAATGATAATCCTACTGTAATTAAAGGAAAAGGGTCTGTATTTCTAAAAGAAAAGGTGAAGGCTAGTGATGTCATGTATGTGGATGGCTTAAGGCATAACCTGCTAAGTGTAAGTCAAATGTGTGATCAAGGAACTGAAGTTGTCTTTAGTTCAAAAGAATGTGTGGTTTGTGATCTTGATACAGGAAAAACAATTATAAAAGGGAAAAGAACTCCAAGCAACCTGTATGTATTGAAGAACTGCAAAGAACAATGTTACTTGAGTCAATCTTCAGAAAATTGGCTATGGCATAGAAGGTTGGGGCATCTAAGCTTCTCTCAAATCAACAAATTAAGCAGACTTAATGCTGTTCGTGGTCTTCCCAATATTAATCTACCTGAAAGTATCATATGCAAATCTTGCCAATTCGGCAAGCAGACCAGAGTACAATTTAATGCCAAGGAAGGATCATCAAGTAGGCCTCTTGAACTCATTCATACTGACATATGTGGACCTATGAGGAAAAAGTCACCACGTGGTGAAGAATACTATATCTTATTTATTGATGATTTCTCTAGAATGTGTTGGATTGGGTTGATTAAACACAAGGATGAAGCATTTGAGAAATTTCAGATCTTCAAAGCACTGGTTGAAAATGAATTAGATCTAAAAATCAAGTGTCTTAGATCTGATCGAGGAGGAGAATATACATCAAATGAATTCCTTGAATTTTGTGAACAACATGGCATAAAAAGATAGTTCTCTGTAGCTGGCACTCCACAACAAAATGGCGTAGCAGAAAGAATGAATAGAACAATTCAACAAATGGCTAGATCTATGCTTGATGATTCTGGAACACCTGACACTTTCTGGGGAGAAGCAGCACATACAGCAGAAAACATTCTCAACAAGGCACATGTTCGAGTAAATAGTGACAAAACTCCATATAAATCAAATTAATTCCTTGAATTTTGTGAACAACATGGCATAAAAAGATAGTTCTCTGTAGCTGGCACTCCACAACAAAATGGCGTAGCAGAAAGAATGAATAGAACAATTCAACAAATGGCTAGAGCTATGCTTAGTGATTCTGGCACTGACACTTTACGGGGAGAAGCCGGCACATACAGTGAGAAAACATTCTCTTAGGCACATGTTAAGTAAATAGTGACAAAAATCCATATGAACTCTGGTATGGTAATTCTCCCTATGTGAAGCATTTTAGAGTTTTTGGAAGTAAATGCTTTATCAAAAATAATGATGAAAATATTGGCAAGTTTGAACCTAGATCAGATGAAGGAATACTTCTTGGTTACTCATCTACAAGAAGAGCATACAAATGTTACAATAAAAGGCTTCGAAAGATTGTTGAATGTATTGATGTTGTTATTGATGAGTCTCCTGTAGCCCCTAAAGAAGAAAAACAAACAACAGAAGAAGATGATGGTGACTTTTGTCCTTCTACATCAAATAGAAATGATATAGACAGTGGATCCAATGAAGAACCCAAAGATGATTTATATGAAAAAGCTCCATCCAGATATGTTCGAAAGAATCATCCAAAATCTCAAATTTTGGGAGAAAAGGGATCAGGTGTACAAACAAGAAGGACTCTTGTGGGAACTTCTCGCTATCTGGAATTTCTATCCATGATTGAACCACACAATGTAAATCAAGCTAGCAAAGATTAATGTTGGATTCAAGCCATGAATGAATATATTGATCGAATTGAAATGAATCACACTTGGGAATTAGTACCAAGACCTCATGACAAAAATGTCATTGGAACTAAATGGATATTCAAAAACAAGTTAAATGAGAATGGGGATGTTGTAAGAAACAAAGCTAGACTGGTTTGCAAAGGGTATTCTCAACAAGAAGGTATAGACTTTGAAGAAACTTTTGCTCCTGTAGCTAGACTTGAAGCCATAAGAATGTTTCTTGCTTTTTCAAGTTACCAAAAAATCAAAGTTTATCAAATGGATGTTAAATCTGCCTTTCTTAATGGTGATCTAGAAGAAGAAGTATATATAGAACAACCGGAAGGATTCATTTTGGGAAATGATGCAAATCTTTTTTGTAGACTTAAAAAGGCTCTATGTGGTCTCAAACAAGCTCCAAGGGCTTGGTATTATCGTCTTGACAAATATCTTCATCAACAAGGTTTTTTAAAAGGGTCTGCTGATAGCAACTTATACACAAAAATTGAAAATGATAAACTATTGATTGTGGTTGTATATGTTGATGATATCATTTTTGGGAGTAATGAATCCTGCCAGGTGGAAAATTTTATTTTTGTCATGCAGCAAGAATTTGAAATGTCCTTACTTGGAGAACTAACATTCTTTCTTGGCTTGCAAGTGCATCAAACTATAGATGGTACATTCTTATTGCAACAAAAATATCTTAAGCAAATTCTGAAGAAGTATGGCATGGAAGAATGCAAACTTGTAAGTACACCAATGATAACCGGATGTAATCTCAGTTCTCATGATGATTCTCCCGCGGTGAATCAACCAGAATGCAGATCAATGATCGGAAGCCTACTTTATCTCACTGGGACTAGACCAGACATTATGCATGCAGTTGGGATTGTTGGACAATTCCAAGCTAATCCAAAAGAGTCTCACCTTTAGGCTGTCAAAAGAATATTCAAATATCTACAAGGAACTCAAGACTTTGGACTATGGTATCCAAAGAATGCTGATCTCACTCTTCATGGTTACACTGATGCAGATTGGGTTGGAAATGTTGATGATCGGAAAAGCACTAGTGGTGGTGCATTCTATATGGGACCCTAGAGAAGGTATCTTGGTTCGACCAAGAAGCGAAAATTCTATTGCCTTGCTCTACAGCGAAGCGAATATGTGGTGCCGCATCTTGTTGTGCACTCAACTCCTTTGGATGATGCAAACCTTACAAGATTTTCAAATCAAATGTACACCTCCTATCTCCATTATGTTTGATAATACAAGTGCCATCAGTATCTCAAAGAATCCTGTTATGCATTCGAAGACCAAGCACATTCCCATCAAGTATCACTTCTTACGTGAACAAGTGCTTGAACAAAAGGTGAAGTTGGAATATGTTCCCTCCAAAGAGCAAGTTGCTGATATCTTTACCAAACCTCTGCCCAGGGAAGCATTCGAATATCTAAGACAGAAGCTGGGAGTAGTCTCTACCAGTCAGAAGAACAAATCTTCTTAAATTCAAAAGATTAAATTGGATATGCAGGTTTCCTAAAAGACAGTCATGTATATACACGAGTTCATACACAGAAAACTGCGTATGAGTGGTTGTTGACAATTTTTCTGGGTCAGCATTTCTTCAGCACAAGCTATGGTGTTGTTTGGTATCTCTGATGTGGTTTGGAGTCTCTGGTGGTATTTCAGCTCTTACATTTCTGTTTCGTTCTCTATTGGGTGAAGATGCCTTGATGATTTGCTGTTGAAAGTGTTCAGGATGCACAAGCAAAGGGGGAGCTTTGGTCATATGGAAAGGATGCATTGGATGCACAGTTTCAGGCGGAGCATTAGCCTTGCTGAGCATAATGCATTGTTGGAATTATGATGGTTTTGAAATATGATCTTCCTTGAGGTCTTTTTGGTAGTGGTCATAAAAATCATATTTTTAATTTGATGAAAAGGTCATGATGAGACCTATGATGTAAAATTGTAATATTCAATCTTGTTAAAATTTGTAAACCCACTTGGTTGGGTACTTGAGTCTCATATGTAAATCCACTTGGTTGGATCTTTGATGTAAGTATGAGTCCTTGTTGATAGGAAGGTCATAGAGTCATATACTTCATTGAAAAATATGTTTGAATATTCAGCATGAACTCAGGGGGAGCATGGTAACTTCAATGCACATAAGATCCACAACACTCTTCTATCTGCATGAGGAGAAAACAACCTTGTGTCGGTTTTGATCCGCCCTTTGCCCTTGATGACAAAGGGGGAGAGTGACATGGTGTTTGAACAGGGGAGAATATCATTATGCTTAATGTATCTATCTGTTGTGGTTATCAAACACCATCACAAACACCATCATGGTTGCCATCAAGTCCAAAGGGGGAGATTGTTGGAAATATGATGCAGAGTGTTGTCCTTGATGGCAACCCACTTGATGAAGATGATGGCAACCTACTTAATGAAGTTGTTCTTGATGCTTGATGAGTTTATTAATGATGTAAATCTAATGTTCTACAAGTGGCTCAGAAGTACCAGAGAAAGAAATATCAGTAAGGGCCAGAGCAATGATGAAAAGTGTGTGACACAACGCATACGCGGGTTTTTTTAGGAGAAGTAGCATATGCATGCAAATTACGTGCCAAGTCGCGTATGCCCTTTTGCACTCCAAATTTAGAATACCAAGGGGTGTTACCATGGTATTGACCCATTGTATTGAGCGCTTGATTATATATTTGGCCCCGTCCAGGAATACCATCGGAAGTAGTGTGGTTTTGTCTCATGGTATTGATAAAGGCTAAACCTATATAAGGAGAAGAAGATCATTGTGCAAAGGTGTGCATGTGTCTGGGCTTTAAATGAATACTTCACTCTGAAGTTTATTTGTATGGTTTAACTCTGTTCTTAATTGATAGATATGAATCTATGATGCACCTATGAATATGATGAAGGTTCAAAATCTCTAGATCTGGAAATGATGAATCTCTAGGATAATCTGAAAAGAAGTATTGAAGACCTGGCGCAAATCTGTTGAAGAAATTGAAGAAATATGGGTGAGTTCATAGATCTGGTCTGTTCTGCAAAGTTTATCTTTTATAAATCTATACGCAAGTTCATTTCATAAAAAGCACGTGTATACGCAGATCTGTTTAAACAAAGGCGCGTATGGGAAGTTAGGGTTGTTCTGAAAAATGCACAGATGTATACGCGGGTTAGTTTCGTGAAAAACGCATGTATACGCGGGTCTGTTTAAACAAAGGAGCGTATGGTAGTTGAACTTATTGTTGCTCAAGGTTGAATGTGATTCTGCATATCTATTTTGAAGTTTGGGTTATCTCTGATATTCTGATTACATTGGTTTCACTGTTCTGTTGGAAGCAATGGGCAAAGTATGATTGTTGATAAGTGAAGGGTTGTATTGAAGCTGTTTGATCCAGTTTGAAAATTGATGAAACGTGGTTTGCAATGGTGCTAAAGGTCGAAGCCTTCAGTCAGCGAGTTGTGGCTCCCTTCTAGGAGAGGCTGGTAAACGAGAGCAGGGGGTCATAACTCCCTTCCAGGAGAGGCTGGTAAACGAGTGCAGGGGGTTGTAGCTCCCTTCCAGGAGAGGCTGGTAAACGAGAGAAGGTTGTAGCCTTCTGTAGGTGGGTGCCTGCGTGGTGGTATGAGTCTGCGCCAGTACATGGTTGTAAGAAGTTTTCTTTGTAATAAATATTGAAGACTGAGACGACGGCAGCAATGGTTTTCACCCGAATTGGGTTTCCACCTAAAATCCTGGTGTTCATGTGTGTTGCTTATGTGTGATGATTATTCTGCACCTGTTTACTATTTTCTAAAACATCTGATGAATGAATAATGCAATTATCTAAGTTAAGAATTAAATGCATAATTAGATCTCTGGACATACGTGAGTTTTGTAAAGGATATTCGCGTATATATGCGAGTTGTCTTCAGGAAAGTAGCGTATGGGTTTTAGAAAGGAAAAATTAAAAAGTTTTATTGTCTACACTAAATACTGATTCACCCCCCCCTCTCAGTATTTTTCCCAACACGTTGGTCGCTAGAGGAGTATCCATGGGTTTGCATATGTCCATGTGGAACCTATTAAGTATCTTTTTGGCATAATTTCCATAAGAGACAAATAATTCCTTATCTCCTTTCCACATTTCCAATCCGAGGAAGTAGAATGTGAGACCTATGTACTTCATTTCAAACTCTCTTGCAAGGTTCTTCTTTCAAGATCTGATCAACTATTGATCAGAAGTTGAAATCAAATCATCAACATATAATACAATAATAAAAAATTTAGCTTCTACCAATATGTGATATAGGTTTTCATTTTCTTCACTTTTGGTGAAACCCAAACCAGTGAGATAAATATCGATACTAGTGTACCAATCATGGGGTCCTTTCTTGAGACCATACAATTCTTTCTTGAGTCTACACACATGAGACTTTCGATCAAAATTATTGAAGCCTTATGGTTTCTTGATGTACACTTCCTCTGCAATCACTTCATTGAGGAATGTTTTTTTCACATCCATCTAGTGGATCTTCCACCCCATTTGTGCAGTCAATGAAATAATTGATCTAATGGATGAATACCTTGCTACAGGAGCAAAGGCCTCCTCATGGTCAATCCATTCAACCTGACTCTACCCCTTGGCCATAAATATAGCCTTGTAATTTTCTATGATTTCGTCTGCTGCATGCTTTACCTTGAAGATCCATCACAAACCAATTATCGATTAATCTGGTAGTCTTGGGAACACTTCCCAAACATTATTTATTACAATGGATTCATATTCCTCGACCATTGCAGCAACCGATACATATTTATCTTTTTCTTCCTTAGAAGAGGATGGCTCAATCTCTACAAGATTAGTCATTAGAACCATGTAGCTAGTGTACTGATCTGGCAACCTTCTCTGCCTACGCCGATTTGAAGGAGCACCAACATTTTCCCTCACATCCCAAAAATTCTCTCAGATTCCCTTGTCCTTTTCCTTCCTTATTTGGATGGTTCTTCTTGAGTGGTGGTCTCCACTCTCTGCTTCTCAATATGTGTTTGATCCACAAATTCTTGAGGTTCTTCCTTTGGAGCTAAAATATCCTTTTCTAGTGGGATCTGAAGCTCCCTCTGAAGAGAGAATCACATCACTTTCTCCTCATAAAATTTCACATCCCTTCACACAACTATCATTCTGAGGGATGGAAAGTACACAAAGTAGTTTTGGGAAGTTTATGTTTAACCAAAAAATTCCCCAAACTCTATTGTTGACTCTAGATTCTTCCTCATAGATTTCGAGGCATGACAGTAGACATGGGCTCCAAAAATCCTGAACTACGAAACATTTAGCTTCCTCCTCGAGAAACCCACCTCTAGTGTAATCATGCCCAAAATTTGATGAGTAATTCGGTTCTACAAATAGACTGTTGTGTGGCATGCTTTGATCCATATGTGCAGAGGTAGTCCATGGTCATGAAAAATATCCCTTGTTGCTCCCATAATGCTACAGTTATTTATCTCAACAACCTCATTATGCTTTGGGTTATGGGGTGATGTCAACTCCCATTGAATGCCTTCTATTGTACAAAAAATTATAAACTCATTTGACACGTACTGACCTCCATTATCGCTCTTGAGAGCCATCACCTTTTTCCCAATTTCTTTCTCCACCAGGGTTTTGAATTATAAAAACTTAGAGAAAGTCTCCTCCTTATTCCGCATGAATATGATACAACACTTTCATGAGAAGTCATCAATAAAAATGAAAAAATATTTTTTCTTGGAAGTGTAGGCTATCAAGAAAAATCCATAGACATCAGAGAAGATCCTTTCTAGGATTGTACACACTTTTTTGTCCTGATCATGGAAGGTGGATTTTGTGTACTTCCCCAAAGTACATCCTTTGCATACATCATGTTGCTCAAGTGCTCCTTTGGGGGGGCATGTGGTCATTTGTTTCATGTTATTCAAAGTTCCATTATGAAAATGACCAAGTCTTCTCTTCCAAATTTCATTGAAATCGTAGCTTTGCACCTTCTCTTCCTTTGTGCTCAATGCAACACCATCCTCCACCTCTAGCTTGTACAAGTTCTTCACCTGAACCTCGATATGAATCAGCTTTCCCATGAATATGTGTCTAATGAATGCCTTTCCTTTGTTGAACATCACATCATACCCACAGTCTTCCAAAAATGCAACAAAGATGATATTTTCCTTTAGCTCCATCATGAACATGAAATCCTTGAGCCTGAGGGAGGAGTCTGATTCCCTCTAAAAGGTGATTTTACTAACCTCGGTTGCATTGTACTTTCATTCATCCCCCATATTAATGTGCATATGCAAGTATTTCTCCTCCAAGTCACTCAAAAAATATATATTCAAGGTCATGTGGAACAATGCACCTGATACCTAGTACCACATGCTCCCCATCATTGTGTTGGCCATGCATGGCATAAGGGTAAAGTCAAGTTTGAACTGTGAAGCCAAGGATTCACATGATCCTCCTCCTGAGGTATTATTTCTTGTCTTATTATGTGGATGCTTCATGGGATAGTTCTTGAATTCATGAAAATGGAAGCATTTAATTTTTGAAAAATATTTATTCTTTCCCCATTGACTGGATTCTAGTTTGGAGTGGTATTTCTTCCCTTTTCTCTTATTTTCCTTTCCTTTCAATGAAATTTTTTCTTCATTCTCTCCCTTGGGTGAAATCCCATCTCTATTGTTCCTCCTTATTTCCTCTTGCACCAAATCATACCATAAGTGCTCCTAATTCGATAATTTCTCCCTCCCATTCATCGAATCTTGACAGTTGCGCTAGATATTTGGAAGGCCCAAAAGGGCTAGGCTAACCAAGTATTCTTCAGAGAAATTAACACTGACTCTGCCAAGTTCATCAAAACACTATGTGAACATGCTCTGATACTATTGAATTGTGTCATTCTTCTGCATCTTGATAATTCAAAATTTATCCTTGAGCGCCAACTTCCTATGGTCATTATTATTCTTGAAAAATTTTGTCAGTGATTTCCACATTGCAAACGAAGTTTCCTTTATGTGGATATGTGAGATAATATGATCTTGTTCTCTCTCCAATATGATTATCCTCTCTTTATCTACATATGTATTCCATTTAGAAAGTTTTTGAGCATCAAATGCTTGTGGTTTTGTAACATATGACTTGATGTGTTCTAGCAATACATTATCATCCAATACCTCCTCCATGTGATCCTTCCATGCAAAAAAATTAAAGGTGCCTTCCAATGCATACTCTAGCCTCAGTTCATGAAAATATATCTTCTCAGTTCTAAATAAAACGTACAACACTAATCTCCAAATTCGAACCTCTAAGAAATAAATTTGAATTTATACTCTACTGTGAATCCAACTCTGATACCATGTAGAAATTATGTTGTATATTTGCAACTTCTCATGAAGTTTTAACCAAAATCACAAGACAGAAAACTAATCTACTCTTCTGCAAACATTATTTCACAACTTAAACAAAATTATCAGACATGCACGAAGAAATAAAACAAATGAAAAAATTAATTTTATCTGGTGAAAGAAATATGCTAAAAGCCCAAATGCCTCTTGCATTAATCAAATGAAATAGAGATGGATTACAATTTTTTGCTCAACTGAGCTCACTCTGCAAGTGTTCAATCTATCTAACTTCTCACTAAAGGAATTTGACTCAAACTTAGTTAATTTATGCCTTGGCTTGAGCTCTTGTTTCCTTGCGTTTTTCCTTGAGGAATTAAGCCCCTATTATTTAGGAAATTCCTAGAATTGGTTGTGAAATTCCTTTAGGTTGATCATATGATTCCATGCAACACATTTACAATAAGAACTAGTCTACAACCGATGTTACACTTCCTTGGAATCTCCATCTCAACTGGGTAACTCAAATTGTCTGCATGCAATAACTATTTTGGGTTTATTGATTAGTTAACTTGATGATCATGGAGTTTGACTTAAGTCCCACTGCACAACTTGACCCTCCACTAGTTCTTCCAACAATTGGAACTAGTTTAACTGAAAACAACCTTAGATAACTAACCTTGATTACTACAAATCAACAATCACACATGCTAAAATGAACTCTAACTCCTCCAAGTTGAATTTACTGAGTAAACTGGGTGATACGAGCCATGTCACTCAAGTTAACATCATCCAAGTTATCTGCTAGTGTGGAAATTTGAATTTTCTCAATTTAATCAAGGAAAAATCAAATTGAGAATTTTTTGTTGCATTTTTCAATAGTAAGGCATAATACAATTAGGTGGCTTGATAGGTCATTAGTTGAAAACCATCATATTAGAATAGTAAGTGATCAATATCTAAAAATATGATCACTTTGTGAATGACATAGAAGTAGAGTTTGTATTTTCAATGATTGGTTAATTCGAAAAGGTTAGTTAATGGGTTCTAGGTTGCATGGAACAAGGGAAAGTCGCAAAGAATGTTCATTGTTGATATTTATGTTATATTTATTCTTCTGCCAATTGTGTTGAGCATGAATGAAAAATAACAAAGACTAAAAATTAATATATTATGAACATCATGGATGAGGACATGCTAAGTTAAATAAACTAGTAAATATTGTAACAATATAAATATCATTTGATAGCATTCATGATGGAAATAAGGTAAAAGGTAAAAGGAAAGGAATTGGATAAGAATTATTTTGGTTAAGTTTGGAAACTTTTTTTTGAAAATTAATGCATGATTTTCATGGATACAAAGAAGTTTTCTAACCTTAATGTTGGACACCTAATCCTCTAAGGGTTGGTGTGGAATGTGAGCAGTCAAAGGGAGCTGAAGATATCTTGGAATATGAGTTCCAACGATCATGTAAAATGTATTATAAATGTACATCATGTGAATAATAAAGGTATCACATGATTATATTTCACATCTTGTGTGCACATTCCATGTATGTCTAACATGGTATCAGAGTGCGAGGTTTGTAGTTCCCCAGTTTAAGTTGAACCACTCCTTAAATAGTGTTGGCCTGAGCTTCCTGTGCTTTGGCTTTCTCAAGGAAAGCATGAAAATCCCTGGCATAATGATTCTACACCTACTCCTTTCCAACGACCTTTCCATTCAGGCTTGACCATACTCCTCACAAAAATGTTACCTTGGATTCCATATTTACCTATCCGTCTACTTGTTTCTTGTCCAAATAATGCATGTAACTCCTAGTACAATTGTTCCTATCATATGGTTCTGTGGTATTGAAAATAAAAGGTATTAGTGCCTTTATTAGCAATAGTCCACCCTACCACATTGAAACTAATATGCACAATAGCATTATGATCACTATTTTTTTATACCTCATGAAAGGTTCTATCCCTTTTACTGCATTTTGCACAAACAACAGAATGGAAATTTAAATTTTAGATTCTTCTTGAATCTCAAAAATCCATGCATTTGAATCTATCGAGTATATGAATCCAAGCCTAATTAAACTTCAATGGCATTTCAATACATATTTGATCAAGTCTCTAGAATTTTAAAGTGACTCTCATTACTTTTACAGTCACAGTTGAGGCTTTTAGTAGTCCAAAAAGAGTAGAAAGGGAACACCTTGCATTGAATGTCACAGTTTGTGCATTGTCTATGGTCCACAGTTGAATGGAAACTCTGCAAATCATGACTAGTGATGTGTAACTTCTATTGGTTCGTTCAAATTGGTATGTTTTATACAAGTCGTGAACTACATTAAATGTACATTAGCTTGCAAGTGTATACGTTGTGTTGACTGGGTAGTGTAATATTGGTAAATTGGATGTTGCATATTGGATTTTATGTTATGATCTCCTTCATTTTGGTGAGTGTTCATGGTTTTGATGCATTAAATTGAAAAATATTTGAAATACATGCACTGGAAATGGAAAAATTATCTCTGAATCAAAGGCCTTTTTTCTCTCTGAAGTGCAGGTTCTAGATTTCATGATCTCATCAAACTGAGACTCTATAAGGATCCCATTCAATCTTTTCGAAATTCCATCAAGCCCCTTCCTGCATGTAGAATCAACACAAAATACTGTAGTTGTCCTGAAATATTTAGGGTTTATGGAGCAGATTTTGGTATTTTTTCATGATTATGAGTTAAATACTCCAATGGAACAAAGATGAGAATTGTGTAAATCTAGCATAGGCTAAATTTTCTATTTCCATTTCCATGTAATATCAGATTTAACTTTGAGTATGTTGGAATGTTCAGTTTTTCAACTCAGAAATGGGCGTAGCCATCTTGAGTTCCAATTCTTAGAATACAAATTCATCCTATAACCGTAATCTGGATCCTGAGATTACATGTCCACCAAATCCAGCCAAAATGATGGGGAACATGTCACAGGACTGAGAACAACACAAGATAGAATTGTGGTTTGTGGAAGTGAACCACTGATATTTTTAAGATTCCTCATAATCATCAAGAAGACTCCTAGTCGGACTTTGTTAGAGCACTTAGATATTACAAGAATCAACCATTGGTTGGTGGAAAGTAAAAATTTTAAAGTCAAGTTCTGAAATATTTCAATAACTAATATCCATTCTGACAATGGCTAGAATTGATGGAATATTAGAGTTGTTTAATACTATAATAAATTCCACTATTGATGGAATGGTAAAAGTGAGTAAGGAAACTCTTTTTTACATTCAACATTTCTTGCAAATTGCAAAATAAATTACAGAGTTTTTGTAGTTGGAGTCTTAACTTCAGCAAGATGAATTATAACAGTGGTGTCATTATTTTGAACATGTTTTTGTTTAGAATAATGAGACAGACTCCCATAAGAAGAAATTCAATAATGTTGATCACGTAACTATGAAGGAGAAGATCTGCAGGAAGAAGAAGAAATTCAGTATACACTTCCCAAGCCAATCATCAGAACTTGGGAATATCTTGTCAAAAACAAGCACAAAATAGGTCTTGGATATGACAAGGAGGTGTCCTTTCATATTACAGACCATTCCAAGTACATTCAATTTCAAAGTGTTGGGTTTATTCATGGTGTTTCACCTTCATTTGTTCAAGATTTTTCTTCTTCTCAACACGAACCACAACAGATTATCAAATGCCAACATTGTGACCGAGTTGGAAATATGAAATACAATTTTTTTTATATTCATCCATGTAAGAATTGTCATAAAACCACTCATTCTTCACACAGATTATTCAGAAACAATCCTCCTGCAAGAACAAATATTCATCTTGGATGGATCACTTCTTGGTAATGGGCTTCAACAAGCAAGAAGATATTTTAGTCATATGTCAGAATTTCTTCTAAAGTATTAAAAAGTCTTGCAGTTGAGTTTTCTCCATCTTCTCACCTTGTATCTGACAGGGGGAGAACTGATGGTCATCTACAAGCTTCAAAGCCACATCAAGTGATCTTGAGCCACAACCTGCCATACCATAATCAAATTTGTAGCTAGAGATAGACATGCCCTTGAGCATGCATTTGGTTGGTGGCCAACCTTAAAACATATATGCGGGGTTGAGACCTCCCTTTTTAGGTTTAAATTATCCCCCTTCAAAGAATTGGGAGCACTTACTCTAGCAGAAGACTTCATCTTTTTGTCATTTTTGGAAGAGTTCCAGGAATTGCATTAAGCATTCCATAGTTGGTGGTCATCCTTAAACCACCGCAGGTTGAGTCCTCCCTTTTCAGGTTGAGGTTCTCACTTTTTTATGTCGATTGTAGACCTCTCTTTTCTAGGTTGAAGGTGTCCCTCTTCAAAGAATTAGGAGCACTTCCTCTAGCAGAAGACGTCAACTTCTTGCCAGATTTGGGAGAGTTCTGGGAACTGCACTAAGCGTTTCATTGTTGGTGGTTATCCTTAAACCACCTCCTTGTGCCAACATTTCATAAAGAAAGTTCGGCCTAGTGCTGCCATGCATATTTTTTCACATTTTTATTACATATATCTTCTTGGACTCATACTTATTCCTTACTATTAAGGGGGGGGAATGTTGGACCCATAATCCTCTAAGGGTTGGTGTGGAATGTGAGTAGTCAAAGGGAGTCCAAGTGAAATTTGAAAATGGAATCCAATGGTCATTCAAAATGTATTATAAATGTATATAATGTGAATAATAAAGGTATCAAAATACTATCTTTCACATCTTGTGTGCACATTCCATTTATGTTTAACATTTTTAAAGTGTTGTATTTTATAAACATGTTAATGATGAAATAAATTAAATGTTGTGATACAGGTCACATGATGGATTTGGGAGCTCAGGAAGAATATTTCCAAGAAGGAATTGTGGTCTATGGCCCTTTGTTTAACTCATATGAGAAATTCATAATTGGGACCTTGACTATAAGACTGCATGAGTAGTGTAGGCAACCACGCTAAACCATGATTTGGAATTAAGGCTCCATGCACATGTCATTAGAGAATGACATATATTTTTTGGCATATACGACTCTAAAGGCTACCCCATGAATTAAATCCCTTAGATAGGTAGACTTCCTAGAATGGGGGTTGCATGGGCCCAAAAGGGTGAGTGACTGATGGAGGGCATGTGAATAAAATACCATGGACATGTATAATACCTAGAATAGGGGTTTCTTGTGCCTGAAAGGGTGAGCTACTAATGGGGAGCCATGTAGGAAAGCATTTAGTAAGGTATACTTCCTAGAATGGGGATTTCATGGGCCCTTAAAGGTGAGTAGATGGCGGGAAAAGAACTATGCCTATGCCCACTGGGAGGTGAGCATTAGGAATCCATTGGGATTTATGCAAAAAGGATGCATGGATTTGTATGAACACCACTGAGTGCTTTCCTTGTGTCTGAGAACCACTTAATGAAATGGGTTTGAAGATGGAGCTATAAGAAAATGTTGTATAGAGCAGGGTGACCACCACTAAGTGCTTTCCTTGAGGCTAAGAACCACTCAATGATCTGGAGTTGAGGATGGCGCTAGCTAAAAATTGTGTGGAGAACAAAGAAAACCATGCGCTTTATTTGATTGATAAACCACTTATTGTAGAAGAAAACAAGAAGCTATACAAATAAGTATTAATTATCAATTTAAAGATATGTTGTTAAGATTATGATTTAATTTGGTTTAAATTTATAATTCATAATGAGTTAATTTATGCTTTAATATGATTATGATATGTCCTAAATTGATTTAAAACTTCATGGTTATGTCTCATGACATATGTTTGTGATGTAGGAGAGCTAGTGAACTTCGAAACACATGTATATGATGTTGACCATGAGGTAAATAACATCAACTTAATGACATCAAAGTGTGTGGTAGCATAATGAAGTTGAAGACTTTAGGAACATGGAATTATGATGATACCGGAACCTTGTCATCTTCCCTAATTGTCATGACGTGTGCCATGACACATGCACTATGTTATTAAATAAAGGAAAAGGGATGCCTTGGCTGAGATAATTCTTCCTATGTGAGGAAGCCTTACCAAGGGATGGATCGACTGAGGGATTGTAGAAGAAGAGAAGTGGATGCCTAAAATTGGAAGATGAGTGACTACACACAAGAAGAAATTTATCACCCAAGGGATTGATGAAGCAGAGAAGTAGATGCCATAATTGAAAACATGAATTGGTTTTCATAGAATCATGTACATATTGTTTGGGATCAATATTGAATTGGGTGTATCTTGTAAAGTAATGAGTTGAAATTGTTCCTAAAGGGGAACTGAGTGTTAGTGTCAGTCTTTGCAGCCTTCCTCCAGTGATCAAACATGCTCTTACAAAGTGATTTTAAGGTGTCAAGGTCAAATTTTGTCATTTCAAAGAGTCTTCAAGCAAAATTTGGTCACTAGGCATTAGGTCTAGGGGTTGCTTTTACTCCTGTCAAAGTTGTCCAAATGTCGGTTTATGTCACCATTCAGCTGACTGTACCATCTTTCAGAGGGTTTTCATCATCATGTCAAGTTCCATTGAGTCATTTTACACCTCGTTCATGCTTCAGTTGTGCCTAGGTAAGGTCCATTTCCCTCTCCTAGGGTTTTGGAGGTAATTTCTCTTGGATGGTCAAATCATTAGAAAAACTTGTATCCTGATGTTCATACACCTTCCCCTATCATTAATGTACCTTATTAAACACTTCCCATCACTAAGATCCCCCAAATTCCTCATTTTTGCACAAACCCTAGTTTCTTGCCACAACTTGGCAATTTTCTAGGCTAGGCCTGTGTTTTGCCCTTTTCGACCCCTTCCCCTCACTAAATCTCTGATATTCCACTTTCCCCTGCTCCCTAACATCCCTCCCTACTTCCCAAAATTTCCCCAAGAATTTAGAAGCCCCTTATCCCCTTCATTTCGCTTCATTTCGACAAAATCCCTTGTTCCACACATCGGGATCGGTTTCACTCAAATGATGTTTCAGAGCAATCAAAGATGAATTTTGGAAAACTGAGAGAGGTTTTTGTCAAAAACATGCCAAGGAAGAAAAATATCCTTTAATTTTTACACAGGTATAACTTTTTTAGAGAAATGTCAAAAATACTGTTGCCTCAGGAGAATTGATGCACATGCTGGAAGTAGTGTTGGGCGATTTGCTCTTTGATAGTGTAAATGAACTCCAAATTGCAAAATTCCACTTGGTTTGGAAAGTAGACTCCAACAGATTTCCAACGAGCTATCACACGCTCAATTTGGACACCAGGAAGGCCTCCAAAATCCTCCTGCAAAATGTACTATGTGGCGCGCTACGCATATAAAAGTGCGCGCTACGCATATAGCCCCAAGGCTGGAAAACAACAATTCATCACCCAGATTCTCATCAAACCACTTCATTTGTCTGCAAGTAAGTTATTTATGCCTGCTCAGTGATTTGTGGATTTGTTATGGTGTTTCGAATGTGAAGAAAACAAGTGTTTGATATGGTGAACATCAAACCCTACGTTTATACCAAATCTGCTCCTAGGGTTATGCATAAAGTTTGAAGATTGTGTTGGTGCTAAATTCTTGCCATTTGTCAACCTTTTCTTTGTATTCCATCACTGCTTTCACTACCATGTGATCATATCTTCGTCCCTTCCCCATATTCATTATCCTCATATCCCTTTATACTTTTGGTTCCCATGTGAAATCCCAAACCCTATTACTTACTACTACATTCCTCCATTGAAAAAAGCCTAATCTCCATAACATTCAAAGGCCGTTTCTTTGTCGTTGATTCCACTTGACTCACTGATATGTTTCCATTTCATTTCACTCATGTCCTTAAAAACTACCCCCCATCACCATATCCCATTCCTATCTCACTGAAATTTCAATCATTTCTGCTAGGCTTTACTTCATATTGGAGACAAAGACACCAAGGTCTCATTTCTCATTTTCAACAAGCTGAACATACACATTGCAACACCATGACTGACAACAACACATCATACAACCGAGACAATGTTTTCACTACTGAAACTACATGCACCAGGAGGATACTGAAACGAGGTGAAACACATGATCCACTCCGGATTTTGTCCGAGGCTTCATTGGCTGGACATGATACATGATGGAGGGTCTTCGCTCCGGATTTGAGCAAATTCGGAGAAATTTTTGTAATTTTGAAATATTTTGGTCCAAAAATAGAATTTTCAGCTATACGAGTAGCGCGTCGACGTGCTCGCTTTTGTTTAGGACACTTGCTGAAGGAAAAATTTATATTTCTAGGTTTTTCATGGTAAGTTATGCTTTCTCAAGTATTTCTGAAGCATTTCATCAAGTTCTGGATGATCAAAAGGCCCAAAAACACCATGAAAACCACCTTGCTGCCACCTTTTGCACCAGCAGGAAGTACTTCTGGGAGAATGAAGTTTTGGAGGGGAAAATGAGCTCAAAATTGGGAAATTCCACTTGGGTTGGATAGCCAACATCCAGGGCTTTCCAACGAGCTATCATGAGCTCAATTTGGATGCCAGGAAGTGCCCCAAAATTAGGCTGAAAGGCGCGCTACGCGTATGGCTCAGGGGCGCTACGCATATAGATTTTTGGTCAATTTTTCACCTTCCAGCTCAGAGTTTCAGCCAATTGGACCAGTTTTTCTTGTGGATGAAATTTTTGAGTTATCATGATGTAAATTGATGGTTGGCATGTAAATTTGACTCACTTTTACGTATTCTAGATGATTCACTCCTAAAAAAGTAAAAATCAGATGTAAGAATCAGTTTCCTCCCTTTTAGAGGCAAGTTGTTTAGATGCCTATATTCTAGTTCCTTGTTTAGAATTTGTTGGAACTGCTCCTAGAAGGAGGAATTCGACCCCTAGAGGCATGGAAAGGGGTTAGGATGGTCTATATGATGTAATTTCTCAATCATTTTCAGAGGTTGGATAGGTTGGACTCTTGGGAAAATTTTGGCACACTATTGTACATATTTTTTATATTTTGGCTAAGGAAAGATCAGAGGTTTTGCGGCACCTTTTGGGATTCTTGTGGCTTTCAGTTCTTGATGGTGTTTTCTCTCAGTTTATTTTAAGTTCTTTCATGTTTGATGTATGCCATTCCCTTCTTATGCTTCTGAAACTAAATGAATGAGTAAATAAGGTTGAATCCGTTGATTTCAGTGCTCTGCCTTTGAATTTGTTTAGTTTTACATGTTTTCGCCTGTTTGGAAAGGATCCATGTTCTCCCTTGCCCTCTTCAGCTCCTTGTCTCGTTCTGATCCATCCATATACTCAATCAAAAGCATCAAGACTATTGCCTACCTCGCCCCAACTCGAAATCTGCAAAGATCTGACCTTATCCCCGGACCCAAAATTGTTTTTTCCCATTTCTCCAACAAAAATCCAAAAAAATTCAAAATCAAACTTTCCTATCTCTTTACTAGCCTAAAATCAGTATTCATTGTTCATTATAAGTCATCTCAGCCCCTTTGAAGATCTTTTGCCGAGATAGACCCGGAGAGAGCCCTCTCCTGTCCTCGTAGGGCTAGCTACGAGGCTGAGCGTGGTTTGATGTAGCCTTGAGTTTTACCTTATTTCAGCCTGAGGTAGATTTGAGCGCTAACATAGTGGCGACCATACTGGGGAGAGTCTTCCCCAGTACAGGATGACAAAGTTCAGATCTGATGCTGATGGTGGACAGCAGTCAGACACCGCAAGGTTGAAATCATTCACTGGCGACTTCATTCACTGAACAAATCCAGAAATCAATCCTTCATGGTGACTTGACTGCAGGGAGATCAGTAGCTGTGAGATTTTCAAGATGGACCGAATCACAAGAAGATATGCTCCCATGAGCCGAGATCACATTCCAGGTTTTCCAAATAATATGCCCAAGGTAGATTGGTCAAGGAATCTGCCTACGTTTAACGATGATGGTAAGAAGAATGCTGCTTTACATCTGGTTAGATTTCACATGCATATTCGCAAGTTGAAGGTGGATTTTCTTGAAGATTGCTTGATGGAGATATTCCTGGCCACTCTGGAAGGTGAAGCTCAATCTTGGTATGAAAATTTTCCGCTGGCCTGTATTTACTGTTTAAAGGATTTTCATGCCCTGTTCATTGAAAGATATCAAGCATCTTATCCATCATTAAATTTAGTTCATGACTGTTGCAAACATGCTTCTACTTTTATTAAAAGTCTTGAGAAATATTATGAAGATGATAATTTCATGGATGATGAGATCATGGAAGCCCTATATGAAAATCCATTTCAGCAACATGAAGAGAACATAAAGGATACCCATAAAGAAGATCATGAAAATTTGCAGCAGGATCAAGATCTTAGTGCGGTGGAAAATGAAGCCATTTTGTATGTTGACAGTGAACAGGAAATACATGAAATGGATCAGCAGTGTGAGGAAAATCTACATACTCCTTCACTTGAAATCAATGAAGACAATCACTGTTTGAGCCAAAGAAAACAAAAGGTATTATCTCCTCTATCTGAAGATGAGATAGATCAGCTATTGAAAGGTCATGTTACAGCTCAAGTTAACGCAGATCTGCAGTGTGCACATGGTCCAAAAGGTGATGGTGAAACTTCTTCCTTTTTTGAAAACGATGACAGTCCTGTAAGCAGCTTTATAGATTAGCAGGTTGAAGATTGTTATATGGCTGAAAGTGATGAAAGAGAAAGTATCATTTCAGATCTTCCCACAGAAGAAGACAGCATGCCGGGAACTCAAGTTTCAATTTCAGAATGTGATGTAGTCCAGTCAGTTTTTTCAGATTTACATTCAGATTGTGATGATCAAGCATACCTTGTGCTGAAACCCATCAAGGAGAACTCTGCTATTGAGGTCATCTAGAATGCAGAAGACAACAGAGGTATGGATCCAAATGTTCTCAGTTCATTAGAACACAACCTGCATGAGGAGGTAATTCAGTCAGTTCATGAAAATCAAGATGAGATCTTCATTCAAGTAAGTGAAAAAGTTTACTTGAATGAATCGTTGGTAGATGATAAAGATGATAGTGTTGGGTTTCCAGAATCATTTGAAGTTTCTTTCCTTATGATTGATGAATGTAATGAGGAACATGATAATCTGGGTATCATATCATATGAAGATGACCTACCATATTTTCAGACTACAGAAGATTCTTCTTCATATGTTTCATGTGTTGAAATGTTTTTACAAGAGGAGATATGCTCATCTACCTGTTCAGAGTTTTTTGAAGCCCAGGAACATATTGTTACTGAAGTACATGATGAAGGAAGATCAGAATTAGAAGCAGGAGAAAAAGACACCTTATTCTTTCAGCAGGAGGTAAATCTTCATGTTTTTCATGATCCATTGGAAAAATTGTTACAGTCAGCAGTAAAGGTGAGTATTGCAGTGTTCAGTGATGAAGGAGATCATGGTCAGATATTTTTTTGGATGCCCAGTTATCAGTTTGTATTGTTGACCAGGAGATCTGATCGGGAGAATCAGTCAAGAGGGCATCTGCTGGTTTGGTTACATTGGAAATTCCACTATACATGATTGTACATATTTCATTAGTATGCAGGTGGTTGTCATCATGATTCCAAATCTTGATGGATTGCTGCCTTTTTTCCAAAAGCTTTGTAAAGTCTTGTTTTAAGTCAGTCATGAGTCATTTGTGTTTGGTCTGTTGAATCAGTTTTTTCAAGTTATTTCAGTTTCCCATCGAGTCGGTTTGATTCAAGTTTCAGTCAGTTTTCAGTCAAGTTTTCATTCAATAAATGTGTCAAAGGTTTTGTGTTATCCGTTCAAAATAATGATTCCATCGCCCAATGGATGAAGGCGCTGGTCTGCTCTCCCAAAGATCTGCCGTTCTTGGCACCTCCAAGGAGCTACCATCCCCATTGGAGCCAATGTTAGTTTCAGTCTTTGCAGCCTTCCTCCAGTTATCAAACATGCTCTTACAAAGTCATTTTAAGGTGTCAAGGTCAAATTTTGTCATTTCAAAGAGTCTTCAAGCAAAATTTGGTCACTAGGTATTAGGTCTAGGGGTTGCTTTTACTCCTGTCAAAGTTGTCCAAATGTTGGTCCATGTCACCATTCAGCTGACTGTACCATCACTCAAAGGGTTTTCATCATCATTTCAAGTTCCATTGAGTCATTTTACACCTTGTTCATGCTTCAGTTGTGCCTAGGTAAGGTCCATTTCCCTCTCCTAGGGTTTTGGAGGTAATTTCTCTTGGATGATCAAATCATCGAAAAAACTTGTATCCTGATGTTCACACACCTTCCCCTATCCTTAATATACCTTATTAAACACTTCCCATCACTGAGATCCCCCAAATTCTTCATTTTTGCACAAACCCTAGTTTCTTGCCACAACTTGGCAATTTTCTAGGCTAGGCCTGTGTTTTGCCCTTTTGGACCCCTTCCCCTCACTCAATCTATGATATTCCACTTTCCCCTGCTTCCTAACATCCCTCCCTACTTCCCAAAATTTCCCCAAGAATTTAGAAGCCCCTTATCCCCTTCATTTCGCTTCATTTCGACAAAATCCCTTGTTCCACACATCAGGATCGGTTTCACTCAAATGATTTTTCAGAGCAATCAAAGATGAATTTTGGAAAACTGAGAGAGGTTTTTGTCCAAAACATTCCAAGGAAGAAAAAAATCCTTCACTTTTTACACAGGTATAATTTTTTTAGAGAAATGTCAAAAATACCGTTGCCTCAGGAGAATTGATGCACCTGCTGGAAGTAGTGTTGGGAGATTTGATTTTTGACAGGGTAAATGAACTCCAAATTGCAAAATTCCACTTGGGTTGGAAATTAGACTCCAACAGCTTTCCAACGAGCTATCACACGCTCAATTTGGACACAGGAAAGGCCTCCAAAATCCTCCTGCAAAATGTACTATGTGGCGCGCTACGCATATAGCCCCAAGGCTGGAAAACAACAATTCATCACCCAGATTCTCATCAAACCACTTCATTTGTCTGCAAGTAAGTTATTTATGCCTGCTCAGTGATTCATGGATTTGTTATGGTGTTTCGAATGTGAAGAAAACAAGTGTTTGATATGGTGAACATCAAACCCTACATTTATACCAAATCTGCTCCTAGGGTTATGCATAAAGTTTGAAGATTGTGTTGGTGCTAAATTCTTGCCATTTGTCAACCTTTTCTTTGTATTCCATCGCTGCTGTCACTACCATGTGATCATATCGTCGTCCCTTCCCCATATTCATTATCCTCATATCCCTTTATACTTTTGGTTCCCATGTGAAATCCCAAACCCTATTACTTACTACTACATTCCTCCATTGACAAAAGCCTAATCTCCATAACATTCAAAGGCCATTTCTTTGTCCTTGATTCCAGTTGACTCACTGATATGTTGCCATTTCATTTCACTCTTGTCCTTAAAAACTACCCCCCATCACCATATCCCATTCCTATCTCACTTATAGGGGTTCTCAATCCCTCATTCCCCTTTGGCACGCATTTGGCGATTGGAGACAAAGACACCAAGGTCTCATTTCTCATTTTCAACAAGCTGAACATACACATTGCAACACCATGACTGACAACAACACATCATACAACCGAGACAGTGTTTTCACTACTGAAACTGCATGCACCAGGAGGATACTAAAATGAGGTGAAACACATGATCCACTCCGGATTTTGGCCGAGGCTTCGTTGGCTGGACATGATACATGATGGAGGGTCTTCGCTCCAAATTTGAGAAAATTCGGAGAAATTTTTGTCATTTTGAAATATTTTGGTCCAAAAACAGATTTTTCAGCTATACGAGTAGCGCGTCGACGTGCTCGCTTTCATTTGGGACACTTTCTGAAGGAAAACTTTATATTTCTAGGTTTTTCATGGTAATTTATGCACGCTCAAGTATTTTCGAAGCATTTCACCAAGTTCTGGATGATCAAAAGGCCCAAAAACACCATGAAAACCACCTTGCTGCCACCTTTTGCACCAGCAGGAAGTACTTTTGGGAGAATGAAGTTTTGGAGGGGCAAATGAGCTCCAAATTGGGAAATTCCACTTGGGTTGGATAGCCAACATCCAACACTTTCTAACGAGCTATCATGAGCTCAATTTGGATGCCGGAAAGTGCCCTAAAATTAGGCTGAAAGGCGCGCTATGCGTATGGCTCAGGGGCGCTACGCATATAGATTTTTGGTCAATTTTTCACCTTCCAGCTCAGAATTTCGGCCAGTTGGACCAGTTTTTCTTGTGGATGAAATTTTTGAGTTATCATGATGTAAATTGATGGTTGGCATGTAACTTTGACTCACTTTTACCTATTCTAGATGATTCACTCCTAAAAAAGTAAAAATCAGATGTAAGAATCAGTTTCCTCCCTTTTAGAGGAAAGTTGTTTAGATGCCTATATTCTAGTTCCTTGTTTAGAATTTGTTGGAACTGCTCCTAGAAGGAGGAATTCGACCCATAGAGGCATGAAAAGGGGTTAGGATGGTCTATATGATGTAATTTCTCAATCATTTTCAGAGGCTGGATAGGTTGGACTCTTGGGAAACTTTTGGCACACTATTGTACATATTTTTCATATTTTGGCTAAGGAAAGATCAGAGGTTTTGCGGCACCTGTTGGGATTCTTGTGGCTTTCAGTTCTTGATGGTGTTTTCTCTCAGTTTATTTTAAGTTCTTTCATGTTTTATGTATGCCATTCCCTTCTTATGCTTCTGAAACTAAATGAATGAGTAAATAAGGTTGAATCCGTTGATTTCAGTGCTATGCCTTTGAATTTGTTTAGTTTTACATGTTTTCGTCTGTTTGGAGAGGATCCATGTTCTCCCTTGCCCTCTTCAGCTCCTTGTCGTTCTTATCCATCCATATACTCAATCAAAAGCATCAAGACTATTGCCTACCTCGCCCTAACTCGAAATCTGCAAAGATCTGACCTTATCCCCGGACCCAAAATTGTTTTTTCCCATTTCTCCAACAAAAATCCAAAAAAAATCAAAATCAAACTTTCCTATCTCTTTACTAGCCTAAAATCAGTATTCATTGTTCATTATAAGTCATCTCAGCCCCTTTGAAGATATTTTGCCCAGATAGACTCGGAGAGAGCCCTCTCTTGTCCTCGTAGGGCTAGCTACGAGGCTGAGCGTGGTTTGATGTAGCCTTGAGTTTTACCTTATTTAAGCCTAAGGTAGATTTGAGCGCTAACACCGAGAAAAATGGATGGCATGATTGAACATTAGAGGTTCATTACACTATGGAGTCAAGTGAATGAGTAAGTAAAGGCGCAATGGAAGCATGATAGACCAAGTGAAGCCACATGTGAGATGGTTTATCAAATGAGGGTATCATGCCCATTTTTGGTTTAAGAGTAAGATAATATAAATGTAATTGTAAATATGTAATATTTGTTTATAAAGATGGTTTTGTATTTAGTATTTTGCTACCATGAACACCGACGATGTTATTCCCCTTAAGGGGGTGGGTTTGTAACTCCCCTAGTATACACCCCATGATTTTTTTTATGTAATTATACTCTGATTATACATGATTATAAATTTTTTTGAATGGCTAGAAGAGTGGGACCACATATCCATGATATGAGGGGGAAAACGAAGAAGAACCTCGGTGGTATTAGCTTCCACCATTTCTTAATCAAATATGCAACTAGAAAGAAAGATATTGAATAATGTTCCATTTTGAAATTGAAGATATGGCAAGGAAATGGATAAAAATCCAATAAAAAAACAAAAAAAAGTCTCTCTCTCGGGATGAAGGACAAATTGGATTTTTGGGTTTATAAACCTCCTAAAAAGGTAAATTATTTCAGTGCTTGCCATAACTAATAAGCCACATGTTACAAATAAATCCCCATACTATTTGCGTTGAGCATGATTTTTCAACTATGTTTGCTTGAAAAAAATCCCCTTGGATCGTGGATCTGGATCGGGGGTGACTACTGCAAGAAATATAGGCTACAACTAGTTTATGTTTGGGTGGAAAATCGAAGTCCCACCTTCGATTTCAACCATTGTTATATCTTAGCTAAATGTTAATAATTTTCAGCTGTGAATATGATAATTAGTTCTTTATTAAAATTAGTGTATATCTCTGTGATAATTTAGCATGGATATAGGAAATTGTTGCATGAAATTAATAGGAAAAAAATATTTAATTTTTTTATGGATTATACTGAAATTTAAGGCAAGGTGTCGATTAAAGAAGTGACATGCACAAAATACAGAATACCCAAGAACCACCAACCATAAAGCCAAGGAAAGAAACCATGTGAACTCAAAGAGACCAAACCCAAAACTAGCTAGAACCTCAAGCAACATGCCCTTCGACCTAGGAAGAAGAGGGAATTTTTCACTAATTGTAATAAGGAAAGAAATATTACCAAATTGAGCCTGTAGGGGGTGCGATAGACATATGACCACCACACTAGCCCAAATACCTGGAGATATAAGAGAAAAGAGGAATTGACATCCCTCAGAGAGCCAAAAAATGACTAGAAGATTTCTTGCACCATGCAATTTAACCAAATAAGTGTCAGCGCCGTTTAACCTTGAAACATTAAAAATCTGTTGCACACATATGATGGAGGATGATTAACACAATTGAGTTAAGAGCTATTAAATACCACGCTGTGGAGTAGTTGGTGGCCTGCTTTCCCCTGCTTAAACGAAGAATCAACTGTCATGCTTCATGTGATGAGTGTTTTCCATAGTCTGACTGATCTAGGTGGCTCTAGAGACACACACATGACAAAGAGGGCTTATGAAAGCTCAAAAATCAAAGTGGTCAAAATGATTTCTAACTAATACTAGAGTATATATCTCATTGTCCTAATCACAACAATGGGAATGTTTCATTAAACAGAGTTCGTATGTGAAAGTTAGAGCTAGTCAAATTTTTTGGGTTGACTTGGTGATGTGGTAGGTTAAGGAGGCAACAATCTGGAAGTTTTCTAGTGACCGGATTCCAGCCAGCTCCGGCCAATTTCTAGGAAAATTTGTGGGACATTTAAAATGACTCCTTCGGCCTAAAAATCGAATTTTAATTTAAAAGGGGTTTGTTATAAAAAGGAAAAGAATATATGTGGTGGGGGTCATGGCTCGCAACCCCCGTCGACCATGTGATAAAACAAATAATAAATATGGGGCGGCGAGCCATGACCCCTGCCACCGAATGATGGCATCATATATGACTGAGAACCCCACCCCATGGAACACGGTGTAAACACCATATGTGGCACCGTTATATGGGCCGGCAGGAATCGAACCTGCCCGACCTCAAAGGTCAGCCCGCTCCATGGGTGGCCCAAATAAAAATAGAGTGTGCCATCCATTAATGAACAAACACCATATTAATACCATAGTTTAAAACCACCAAACCCTATTTAAAAACGTTCAATCCAAATTTAACTCCCCAAAAAAATATTATAGTATTTAATATGTGGTTAGGTTATAAAACAATGCACCTTTAATAAACACAAAAATGCTAAGTATGGGGTCGGTGGGGTTGGAACCCCTTCCCACCCCGTGCCCAACATAAACCTTATGCCAACAGCCCAACGGGCTTGACGTTGATAACTTGGCCTAGGTTTTTGATATAAGACTTCATTCCTGCAGATGCGCCCAATAGACTGAGAATGGATTTCAAGGAAAACCTACAGAGTAGCACACAGTTTGAGGTGCAAAACCATGAGCCAGTGTGTAGATGCAGTGGAACCATGATTGAGCCTCATTTCCAGAAGGGAAAAAATTTCCCAGTGTCCAAATTGGACAAATTTTATATGAATTTTACAGCTCTCGGTGACACGAACCTGATTGTGGTGTCAGTTTCTGCAACAGAGGTCTTGATGTTTTGGCCATTTTCTAGAATGGAATGGTAGTGTCATATTTCAGCACGTGGAAAGTTGATTTCTTGCCATTCAATGCCAAGTTTGCAATGGTGCTTTCAAATCCAGCAATTGAGCAACCTATTCTTCAGCAAAAATTAGAGTTGAGGTATATGAAGTGTTGTTGCCATGTACTTTATTGATTATTGTTTTAGGATGCTTTATGTCATGCCGATTCCTACTTGATGTATGATGCAAATTCTTCATGTTTATTTACTGTTATTGATTCTTGCTAATGTAACATGTAGAATATTTATGTGTATTGATGTGGTATGTATTTATCATGGATGGTAATTTATGTTATGAGATCTCTTTGTTGCCTTGATGGTTGGATACTCTTTGTCATCATGTATGAAGTTGTCATGCTGATAAGAGGTTTCTGATGATTGAGAGTTCCTTGAAACAGAACATCTCGTGGAGAGAATTTTCCGCTCATGTTGAGGGATTTTCCTTGTATGACAAGTCAACAACATCCATGTACGTTATCACCAGTTTCCAACACCAAATGAAGTGACCAACACCATCAAGATACAGAGGCCCGTTGACGTAGTCCACACTGGATGAACTCCATTATTAAATGTCTTATGTTTTGTTGTGTGATTGTTGACATGTTTTCCTCTTAATTATATCTGCATATGTGTTATTTTATACTCTTATAAAATGAAATTCTAATAGCATCACAGAAGTAAAATATCATGGGTAAATCCGATATTTGATGGAGTCAGATCACTGACACCCCCGTCGGGGAAAGTTAAAACTATTTTTTACCAAAATGTAATTTAAAATTTTTAAAATTACTAAATTTTTTAAATTCATTGTATAAACAAAACCATAAAAAGAAAAAAGAAAAAGAATAACTACAAAATTATGGAACAAAAAAGGGGGACAAAATAAATATGATTAAAATAAAATTTCATATAAAAAGAGTTATATTTTATATTTAAGAATAAACAAAGGTTACCCCCTCTTCTCTCACCCTCTTTATATAGAAAAAACACACACACACACATATATGCACTAAATTTTACAGTTTTTTGTTGATATTTCAACAAAATTATATAGGTACTCAGACGAAATGTGGGAACCCCGTTTCATTGGTTCAATTTCATTAGATAGTCTGAAAAACACATTGTTGTCAAATATTTAACACCTTTCGTCTGATTATAATCATCATATATCTGACAAAAAGTGACCCATAGTTTTCATCGATGAAATTTTGTTGGTGAATCTATTTGTTGAATTCCCAACATAAGTTCATCATAATTCCCATCATATATCTGACAATGCTTTGTCATAATTGTCATCAGATATCTATCATAAACTCATTGGAACTCCCATTGGTTATCCAATACAAATTTGTTGAAATCCCCATTAGATATCTAACAAAAATTCGTCAAAATTTCCATTAGATGTCTGATATAAATTCATCACAATTCCCATCGAATATCAAATAGAAATTTGTTGGAATTCTGACAATATTGTAACTATTAAAAATAAATTATCACTCTGTAAGGATGGTTTTGAGGTATATGCTTTTTTTCTCTTATTTATCTAATTAATATTACTCATGCTAACGATTTATTTTATGATCCAATGGGGTGTAACTCTATTGGAAATCTCCTTGTTATGAATTAATATGTAAAGAATGAGACTCAAAGTTCAAATCCTCCTGGGTTAGACAAAAAAATTTATTTATTTATCTATTTTATGAATTATTTACAGAAGTGGTCTTATGAAAATAATAAAAATTTCCAAGAACTTATGAAAAAAATAGTTACATTTACTAAAACTAAAAATTGTAACATTTACATTTTCAAAATCTAAGAATGAAATATTATTGTGCTACATATCACACAATGCTAGGTTAAATAAAAAATTTCCAACGTAATTGCATTGTTGCATTTCATCTTGTCAAAATATCTAAATAGATTCAACTGATCTTGTAATTTACTAAAACAAAATACTGAATCAATTCTAAAAATTGCAGAAACCAATTATGATCGCACAATCACATAAAAAAGTAAGAGAAATAATTATCAATTTCACAACACAAGATGTATCTAGGGAAAGCCTCAGCTAAAAATCACGATATTTGTATATTGCGTAAATTCAATACCATGAAACAATACAATGTTGTTTCCCTTCCTGAGAAACCTTTGCACTCTGTTGACTGTCTCACTCTGATCTAAGCAGGTTTGGTCCAATAAGTAGGTTTGGTCCAATATTTAAACAATTGTTTTCCTCTATCTGACCAAATTTTCTCATGCATTCCTGGGCTAATTGAGCCCCTATTAATTAGGAAATTCTCATCAATATATTTCACAATGATCTGAATGTAAAATGACATCCACACATGGAATTTACCTATGGTATTGTAAATGGATTCCACCCATGGTATTCATCCACCCATGGTATTTATACACTCATGGTATTGCAAGTGGAATCAACCAATGGTATTCATTCAGCTATGGTATTTACCCATGGTATTGTAAGTGAAATCCACCCATGGTATTTACGCACCCATGGAATTTACCTATGGTATTGTAAGAAAAAATGGCTATAAGTAACAAGTTACATTTTGTAAAAGGATAGATTATCCACCACAATGTAGCTTTTATAGTTATTCTATGTTTTAATGAAATTTATTTTGTGGTTTTATTTACTGTGTGTTCTCTCATTTTTTTGGAATTGCAATTTTTCAGACCTTAAGGGTCTCTCCCCCCAAGCTCCATTTCATTTTTTTAGATCTTGGGGGTCTCCTCCCAAGATTTGGATCAATGGTATCATATTCAAGTTACAACTCCATGGAAATGAGGGTTTGAAGCATATTTTAGTTTCAATTTTTTTGCAGCAAAATTCAAAAAACTTCATGCAAGTGTCACAACCTCCACAGAGCACTTTCTTGGGCCAAGCAGGAGGAATTTTATTTTTTCATTTTTTGGAAAGAATGTTTTGGGTATCAAGTTTGCAAATCAGATTTTAAATTTTTGGCACAAAATTTACAAGAAAAAAATAAAATATCTGGATTCTTTGCAAAATATAATCAAATTAATAAAAAAAATCGGTCGAATCAGAGTCTAGACGAGGGAGATATTGCTAATTTAAAATCAGCTCTGTTGCAGAAATTTTTCTGATGCCAATTCGTGATGGTGACTATTCTATTTTTTTTGTAGTTATTATGCATAATTTTAGGACAATAATTTCATATCTAAGCTCCTCTTGAAAAATAACCCAATTTTGAAAAAAATTGGTTGAATCAGAGTTCATATGAGGTAGATATCACTGATTTAAAATCAACTATTTTTTTCAGAATTTTTGTGACGGTGAGAGAATTGGAGCATGAATCTTGGTTTCCAGCTTGTCCAGATAGGGATTTAAATCACATGGGAAGATGAATAATGGTCATTCTATTTCAAAAACCATGTTATAAGAAATATTCTAAGTTATATTGATCGATTTATGTTCATTTTAAATTATTTTTTATGTCTGGAGTAGCATTTGGAGCGGTTTCCCTTTGGAGACGTGTCCTCCCACTCCGCTATAGTGGGTACCTAATTCACATTCATCAGTTTCAACATAGTAGTATTCAACTTGAGTTATTTGGAGACGTGCCCTCTAACCCCAGGCTATGTAGACACCTGCTACTTCATCAACAATCAAAATCACGATTATGGGTCAGCCACACAAAATCCTTAACATTGAAGTCAATTTGCTAGGTCACACACTATTAGTCTCACTGTTGGTTACAAGCATTACAGGGTATCTCTATCCTTGGATATTCTTTTTTCATGGTTATGATTCATCCACAAACCTAAGCTTCATTTAAGTTCATTTTCTAGGCTAGACACTATCAGTATCACAGTTGGTCATAAGAATTACATGGTATCACTATATTTGAATCTTCATTCATCATGGTTATGGGTTAACCACACAAAACCCTTCTCTTCAGTGACTCTTCATATTCAAAAAGGGCTTCTTAGGAGGTAACTTCACTCAATGGGGACCATTGCTTCTTAAGTAGGGAGGAATGATCTGAATGGAAAATGGCATCCACCCACGGTATTGTAAATGGAATCTACTCATGGTATTCATCCACCCATGGTATTTATCTACCCATGGAATTTACCCATGGTATTGTGTGGCATCCTCCCATGGTATTCATTCACCTATGGTATTTACCCAAATTATTTTAAGTGAAATCCACCCATGTTATTCATTCACCCATGGTATTTACCCACCCATGGAATTTACGTGTGGTATTGTAACAAAAAAGGCTATAAGTAACAAGTCGCATTTTGTAAAAAGATAGATTTTCCACCACAATGTAGATTTTATAGTTATTCTCTATTTTAATGAAAATTCTATTTGTGGTTTTATTTACTGTGTGTTCTCTCGTTTTTCTGGCATTGCAATTTTCAAATCTTGGGGGCCTCTGCCTGCAAGATCCATTTCAATTTTTAGACCCTAGGGGCCTACCCCCAAGATTCGGATCACGCAATACATCCAAGGCTTCTTGATGATCTCATGCATGACCTATACAATTTTATAATTATACAAATAATAGTTATCTTCCCTTTAAACCCAATCTCAACTGGGTCTTCCTTAGAACTGACATGCAAAAACTATTTCTAGCAAATTATCAGTTAACTTATTGATCACAACATGTGAATTAAATAAGATTTAATTGACTCGACCTATCACTAGCTCATCTATTATTTAGAACTAGTTAAACTAATTTTAACCCAAAAAATTGAGTTAGCTAATTACAACTCACAAATAAATGCAACTAGACCCCCTAAAACTTAGAGTGGACTCTACATGCCTCCAGTTTGACCCTCAACTCAAATTGACTGGGCTAACTAAGTCTTCCTGACTTAGTTAACTCTTACAAGTTGTCATGTGATGTGGAATTACAGTTTATTTCTAATTTAATTAAGGGAAGCCCTCTATGATATATTTTAATGATTTAGGGGTTTTTATATTTTCATGGCATGCCTTAGCCTCAACCAAAAGTTGTAATCCTTAAAAAAAAATTTCCAATGGGATACTATGCACTCTAAGCAAACATTTTATGCAAAAGTTGCACCCACAAAAAGTTTATGTAGAAACTAAACACCTTGAGTCACACAAACCTTTTTGTTCATCCTCTTATAGGGTTATGGTTTTGGACTTATATGGTTCATTATTTATGCTAAATTTCCATTATTTTTGCCTCTTGTAATATATTTTTCTAATGATTGTAGTTGCCATCTCCCTCCCTTCAGAGATAGATACCACCATTTTAGCTAATTTGTGTTTTATGGTATTTTGTTATTCTGCTTATCAATAAAAGTTGGGTCTTCACGATATTATTTTTCTCTTTTCTATATTTCTCTCTTATGTGTGTTCCAATTTCCTTTCCTTACTTTAAGTTCATTTCATTCCTTGTACAACTCACATCATTATCATTTTCTAATACCAAATAAAAATATGAAAATATGATTTTCCTACATTGATAAATAAAAGAAGAATATGAAAAAGTTAAATAAGAATAGTTATATAATTGTAGTAATAAATAATACATAAACATATAACCATTATACAACTATTTTCTATGGAAAACTCTTCTAGAAGAGAAAACCTAGACTGTAAATCACACTCAATATATTATTGAACAATTAAATGGATACAGTACATTATAGAATCTTTATGCCCTTAATAAGAATTCATATTGGTATCATACAAATTTTGAAGAATTTTATGCATTATTCTATAACTAAACAACTACAATACATTATAGAGTCTCTATGTTCTAATAAGATTGTTTATTGGTAGCATATATATTTTGAAGAAATTTTAAGGGCGTAATAGTGAGTTAAAACTCACGCTTAGTTTTCCTCCAACTTTAGCACTTAATAAATGGCCATAACGAAACCATAAACCATCTATGAATTTTCAATTCTATATGTTGAAAATTAGTAGTATTAATTGGTCAAATATTATTTCTTAGAATTAATTCCTATTAGTGATCTACATTTATTATTTACCACTACCTCATAGTTATACCTTGCCACTAATAATTTTTTTATTAGTAATACAAATTAATAATCATTTCCTCTTCTATAACATGATTAAAGGTGTATGGAACCCCTATCCCAACCTAAAATAATGATAAAATAAAATCGAGCACTACAACATATTATTCATCTTACATGGAAATGAAATTTGTTTAAACACACTACAACATATATTTTTTTGGTAAGATGTGTTAATCTATTAATTCAGAAACATAAAAATACATAGTTTACAGGAAGGTTACATAAGTTGCACTTAACCAATCCCTGCCTTTGTTAAACTGTTTCTGTGCTATCACGAGGGAGGGGGTTGGCCCAAAAAAAACTTGTGAGAAAGAATTACTATGTGCGTGGTAGTGCTGATACATTTAGGAGCATAAGAGTAGGACATCACAATGAGGCCCTATGGGAAAAAATGAAAAAAAATAAAATAGGACTATACAACAACACATGCATTACTCATCCTCATCATCACTATGGTGGGGAGTTTCCTCGAAGATGGGACAGGCAGGGGCATGCGCAACAGCCGCTTCCTTTGCAGCTTCCACTTCAGCAGCAGTGTGAATGGGGAGATTTGAGGGAGCACAGAGGATGGGGGAGTCCAGATCTACTCCATCAGGAACCCTCGTCCAGACACCGCCAAAATCCATGATCCTAATATATGTGTCTTCATCGGCCTATGCAGGACTAGTCGGGGGTGTTAGAATGCTCTGCGGAGAGGGAGATTTAAGGGTGGAGGTGGACCTCCTCACGCCATGACTTCATCTTTGTGTCGGGCTCCATGAATTATGCGTTGGCATAGCCTAGGAGCCATTGCGCACTTGGGAGGGGTGGCAGGGGTATCACAGGGGCAGGAGAAACTACAAAGGCTGTGGGCAGGTGTGCAGGATGCAATGCACTAGGCAGAGGGGGGCTACGCAGCTCCACTTCAGGACTTGGACTTTACAACTGATTGGTATCTATGAGCATCCAAATCAGAAGAGCTAAATGCAGCGGAGGGTAGATGAGGGAGGGAACGGGTTGAGAATGGGAGGATATATAAGATTGTAGATGAGGCATGTTAGAGAGTCCATGAGTGATCTATGTGTGGAGCTCAAGCTGTTGGGCAGGTGCAGAGGGATAAGTGTGGCTACATTGCTGATTATGCAACATGGTCATTAATGGAGGTAAGGATCAGGTGATGGTCCGGGTTAGGTGACACTAGGCCTATCCATTCCGCGTGATCGATGTTTCTGATAGGATTGTGCGAGGCAGTCACTGTGATTGGATCTGCTGCAGGTGGGGAATTTCTTTGGATATCTCCGCAGTCTGCGTGAGTTGGGATTTGTTTTCCACCCGTGTCAAGTGTGTCACGCACATCCGAGAGAACACACTATAACATATTATTCATATGACATAAAAATGTTAATTGTTAAACCATATTTTTAATTATGTATCAAGATAAAAAACACCTCCATGAAAAAGACATACTTCTAAAATTATCCAAGTGTCATCTTCTTCTTTCACTCATTTTGTGATTAATAAAATTATTAATTTTAATTTAATTTAAAAATTTAAATAAAATTAATATAATTAGAATTCATACCATCATAAAAAATTTATCTTGGTTTACTTAGGAAATAGAGAAGGGTTAGGAGTTCACAGTTTGGAGGGGGGGGGGGGGGTGGTGGGGCTAGGAAAATAGTTGAGTGATAAAAAAATGTTATATTATTGTTTCCCCTTAACAATACTTGAGGATATGAGTAAAAACAGTTCGACGTAGAAGATTCCTTTCAAACATATATGACCTAAAAGTTAATATGAAAAAAATAATGGAGAAATATCCGTCACCATATACATCTATCAGATATCAGGAAATTAGGGAACTAGTGAAGTGTTGAAGCATTGTTAGCACAAGTCAAGATATTATGGAATGATATGTCATTTGATGGGGCCAAGGTAACAGATAAAATTTTCATCACCATATACATCTATTGGCCATCAGGAAACCAAGACTCATTTAATCGACCAAGAAGCTGCACTAGCATCCACCCGAGATCTACTAAGTTGATCTGTTAGTTGACAAGTTGACTGGAAGAGAAACTCCCCACCATTTTTTTTGTTAGTCCTTGGGACATTAGGGAGGATAGTGATCATTGAAATCAAGACCATTGATAGGAGAGTAAGACTTGACACCCAAGATATCGTACTCTCGGTCATGAGAAACTAATAGACCTTATCACTTTTAAAGTGGGGTAGGATTAAATTTCATATATGTGAGTGAATATTTAAAGCCCCTAGTGTGAGGGTGCATAAGCTTGAGGAGTGCACAGGAGGGGGTGGAATTCTATTATGGTATCGTATCCCACATATGAGTAAAACACATATGGCATGGTTATTATTGTGGTGTAGTTAAGGAGGATCAAATAATCAAAAGTAAATAAGTTACCTCAACACCCATTGTAGTGGTATCAGATTATGTTTTTCTCTCGTAAACAAAAGAAGGGAATAAATGAGTGGCTCGAGGAGTAGATGGGAGGAGACCTATGTGAAAAATATTCTTGTATAAGATGAAAACTTAGAGGAGGAGATGAGGCACATCAAAGAGAGGTTGGTATCAATGGAAACTACTCAGAAGCAAGGAATTGACATTAGAGATGCTAGTGAAGTTGAGGAAGGATATTCTAGTGAAGAAGAAGAAAGATGAGAATTAGTAGAGGAGAAAATGTTAATTATGATAGCCAAATGGGGTGTTAAATCGAAGATGGAAGTACCTACATATGAAGGTAATTTGAGTGTTGATGAATTAATGGATTGGGTAAATTCCATGGATAAATATTTTGATTATGAAGAAGTAGAGGAGGAAAATAAGGTGAAATTTTTTGTTACAAGACTAAAAGGAGATGCAACCTTGTGGCGGGATGAAGTGTGGATTGAGAAAAAAGAAACGGTGAGCCTGATATTAGAATTTTGGATAGAATGGTGGAAAAAATCAATAACAAGTTTCCACCCAAGGATTACGAGTGAAATATTTTGAAATAATTGCATAATGTTAGATAGAAGTCCATGATAGTGTAGGAATGTATAGAAGAATTGTATAAGTTTAATCTTAGAGCTAGAAATATTGAAGAGGATGTTGAAAATGTTTCTATATATCTCAATGGCTTGAGGTATGAGATTCTGGAAAATATTGGTATCCTTACTCTATACACCATTGGGGATGCTTACCAAGTCACTTTTGAATATGAAGAGAATATTGCTAAAAAAAAGTCGAAGAAATTAATCATTCATGCAAGAGAAAAATGAAAACAAAGTGTAATAAGAAGAGTCCAATCTACGAAATAAGAAGGAAGAAGATCCAATAGTCAATCACCAAGACGTGGTGATTCTAGAGGAAGAAGATCATTCTCAAGAGACAGGGGTGGAAGAAGAGACTATCATCCTAGATTTTTTAGATCTGGGAAACTAGGACATATGTCTTGGGAATGTCCTAATAATGCACCAACATGCCAAAGAGGTGCTGATGTTGTAGAAGAAAAGGAGGAGAATGATAATATAGCCACAAATGAAGAAGTTATTGAAGCAAAGGGTTCTTTGTTGATGAAGAGAGTGTTGATCCAAGAATATAAGGACTTCAAAGAACTAGCTTAGAGGAAAATCATATTCATGACCATGTGAAAATCTTAAGGTAAGTTCTATAAAGTTTCAATTGATAGTGGTAACATAAAAAACTTAATCTCCACTGAAATGGTGGAGAAATCAAGTTTGAAGAAAAGAACACACTCTCATCCTTACAACACTTCATGGTTACGAAAAGGTCATCAAATCAAAATCAATGAACAATGTAATATTTATTTTTTAGATTGGAATATATAAGGATGAAATATTGTATGATGTAATGACAGAGGGAGATGACTAGAATATAGCCTTTAAATCCAATGACAGTTTGTATGAATGGCTTCTCATTCCTTTTCAGTTGAAAAATGAACCCATTACTGTCATGAATTGAATCCTCAAAGATTTTATTAGAAAATTTTAATTGTTTATTTATATGATATTCTTATTTACAATAAAAAGAAAGAAAGAAATATTTAGCACGAGAAAATTTTGATAAATTTGAAGAAATGTTCCTTCATGAAAACATAATTAGTACCTTTGGGTTTTGTAATCTCTGTAGAGGGATTAAATATGGATTCTAATAATGTGAAATCTACCAAGGAATGGTCTTCTCCAAGGAATATTTATGAGGTATAAATTTTTCATGGGTTGGCTACTTTCTATAGGAAGTTTACCAGAAATTTTAGCCATATATGTGCACCAATAGATGAAACCATTAAGAAGGAACATCAAACATTAAAATGGACACCAGTGGTTGAAAGAGAGATTATATTTTTGAAAGAAAAGATAACTTAACAACCTATCTTATTTCTACTAAATTTTCATAACCCTTATCAAGTTCGATGTAAGTGGAATGGTCATTTTTGTTGTTTTAAGTGAGGGTGATAAGTGTATCACTTATTCGAGTGAGAATTTGAATGAATCAAAACTGAGGCACTCTTATTATAAAAAATGATTTTATGTTGTAATTCAAACTTTGAAGAAATTGATACATTACATTATACAAAGGAATTTATTTTGTAAACTATCAACCATGCATTGCAGTTTATAACCAAAAAAGAGAAGTTGAATAATAGGTGTGCTGAACAAGTGGAGTTTAAGAATAATTTTACCTTTGTTCTTAATCATATTAATGGGAATACTAACAGATTTATATATTCCTTGAGGCGAAGGTGTTCAATTTTTCAGGAATTCGAAGTGAGTACTTTTGGGTTTGGACATATAAAGGAAATGCACAAAGCAAACCAAATTTAAAGAATACTATGAAGCATGTGATATTCTAGTGATGCGAGATAGGAGTCCTTGGATTGATTATATGGTTTGGGATGGATTACTATTCAATAATAATTAGCTTTTCATATTGAAACGTTCCATCAGAGATAATTTAATCAGGGAAAAAAAGAGTGGAGGGCTGTTAGGATAATTTGGGATTGAGAATGATTTTTCTATAATTTTAAATTATTTTTATTATTCGGTAGGTATGTCAGCTGTTGTAAATAAATTTGTTGAAAAGTGTAGGATGTACAAATATGCCAATAGAAGAAGGAAAAACACAAGGTTGTATTAGCCACTACCCATTCCAAGTAGTCTTTGGGCTTCTATTAGTATGTATATTGTTTTGGGATTAACTCAAACCCAAAGAGACAATGATTATATTTTTGTGATTGTGGATAGATTTTATAAAATGCCTCATTTTATACCTTGAACAAAAGCTATTGATGCAATTAAGGTTGCAAATTATTTTTGAAATAACTTGTAAGATTACATGGTTTTCGTCATTTCATACCTTGCACAAAAACTACTGATGTAACTGAAGTTGCAAATTTATTTTTTAAATAAGTCATAATATTGCATGGTTTTCATAAAACCATTATTCTAAATTGAGATACAAGTTTTGTAGGTTATTTCCGGATGATCCTATAGAAGAAACTGGGCACCAATTTAAATTACAACTTAGCTTACCACCCAAAAATAGATAGACAAATGGACGTGGTCAATAGGACTCTAGGAAACATCTTGATGTATTTGACATGTGAACACCCAAAGTAGTGGGACCAAGTGCTTAACCACACTGAATTTTCCTATAATTACTCTCCCAATAGAAGCACTAGAATGATAATATTCCATATAGTATATGAAATAAAACCAAGAGGAGTTTACGAGTTGAAGAACCTAGGAAACCAATAAGTCAAAAGTTTTGGAGGTGAAGATTTTGTAGCAATTACGTAGGAGTTGCAAGAGAGAGTCAAGCAACAAATGCAAGAAACCAAAAAAAATAGAAACAAAAAGCAAATACAAGAAGGAGATGGTTGGAATTTGAAGTGAGAAAATTAGTAATGGCCCATATCAAAAAGGAAGGTTTCCTAAAGGGACCTACAACAAATTGAAACTTAAGAAAATTGTCCCATGTAAAATCTTAGTGAAGTTTTCCTCTAATGCTTATGAACGATAGCTTTCAAAAGATGTTGGTATTTCTCCAATTTTTAATGTAACATATGCATATCCCTTCAAGGAGGAAACTAATGCATCTATAGGTGAAAAATACCAGACCTATTGGTGGGAAGATAGTATATCAAGAAAAACTCAAAAGCAGATTGTGACAACATTGGAAAAGAGGATGAATAAGAGGACTTACGGAAAATAACACTTTGAGTACTTAATTAAATGGAAAAAACAGTTACTAGAAGATTCTAATTGGAAGACAACAACAAAATTTTCCAATTTTTTCATGGAGGTTGACGGATTAATGGGGAAGTATTTTTTCCTTGGGAGTCTGATGCAGGAGCATCCTTACAATTTTTATTTATGTTTCCTACATGAACAATTTCCTCTTTTTTGTAATAATTTCAATTGTGATATTTAGCTACAAGGATCTATGTTTGTTTGGAGTTTATGAAGATATGTTCTCATAGGGGAAACGTAAATATTAAACTTAATGATATGGAATTTATCTTCTAGAATAAGTAAAATTATAGGATATACTCGACACCTATTAGTTACAACTTATTTTGTCTTAATATTTTTTTTAGGCCTAGATTGGAGGGGACCTTTAGTTCTAATTGGACTATATGATAATAGACTAGAGTTGTCTTGTGTAATATTATTTCTATAATATTCAAACCAATGTTTCATTTTTTGTCTATGTATAAATTACATGCTCTCAGTTATATTGTATTTTTTCTTAAGTCTCTATTGTGTGCATGATCAACCTTTCAAGGACATTAAGAGTCTCAAGATCCAATCATAGGAAAATTTGAACCATCGTGCAAATTTTACTTGGTTTCATGAGGGTAGAGAAGGGTGAGGAGTTTGAGATCTGAAGGTAGGGTGACTAGGAAATCAGTCGAGCGATAAAAAAAAAAATCTACTATTGTTTCCAACTAGTGGACATTGGGGATCAGAGTAATTATAGTACAAAAAAATATATTAGCCATCATGAAGAAATCTCCTTCACCATTTACATATATTAGCCATCATGTGACCATGAATGCATTCAAGTTCTGAGGAAGCCTTTCCAGTGTGACTCAATATTTGATAGGTCGATCCATCATTTTATGGGCTTGAGATAACAGAGAAAATCACCATCACTATATATTTATATATGCCATAAAGCGATTGGGACTTAGCTAAGAAATGAGGAAGCTTCACTAATGATGACTCAAGATTAGCTAGGAAACCCCCTGCCATTAATTGTGTCACTCCTCGAGAAATCAAGGAGGATTATGATCATTGAAACTGATACTCGTGGCAGTGGAGTGAGACATGAGACTAGAGATAACATACCCTTGGTCATGGGAAAACGATATGCCTTAGTGCCTTTGGAATGGAGTGGGCTCCAACAACTAATCTGTAGGAAAATAATTTCAACCCCTTGTGTGAGGCTGTATAAACTTGGGGATTGCATAGGATGGGGTTGACATTTGTTGTGTTATAGAGACCAACAATCGAGTAAATAATCTAGGCCACAACTATTATCATGGGCATAGTTAGGGAGGACTGATTAATGAAAATTAAATAAGTGACCTTGAACCCATTAATACCCACAAGTAGAACATACAACTCTTTCAAGTTGTTAAGGAAGGGTAATTTCTTCACTAAGGAAAGTGTCTCACCAAGAGAAAAATTCAGCAAAATTTTCTTGATCTAGTAAAGGAACTTGACACAATGGAGAACATTGCTTCCTAAGGGGGTACAACTAATCAAGGTGGGTATCAATGGAAAACCACTCTTCCAGTGACTCAACAATTCTTTATCTTAGCAATTTTTATATGGTTTTTTGGATCCAAACGTTTGGGAGCATTTTGAGTCCCCAAAATGATGTTTTTCAATAATTATTATAGCTATGCATTGCCATAACATGCACTGGGTCCAATCAAAATTTTTAACCATTGATTAGTTCTTTCTAATGGGTTATTGTGCGCCCCAAATAGACATTGTATGCAAAAATTGCATCATTGGAAAGTTGATGTACCACATAACCACTTCGAGGCCCACAAATGTTTTGGCTCTTAATTTTCTAGGGTTTGGGTTTTGGACACATAAGGTTCTTTCTTTATGTTAAAATTTCATTCTTTCAACCTCCTATAATAGCTTTTGTGAATGTGTGTAGTCATCGTCTCTCTCTTTGGAGAAAGTTACCACTATTTGGACTAGTTTGTGTTCTACAATATTTTGTTTCCATTTCCTATGTTTCCTTTGATTTCATTCCTTGTACAACCTATATCATGATCATGTTGTAATACCAAATAAAAATATGCATTGGTGCAAAAAAATGCTTGATATATTGATAATGAGAGAAGAATAGGAAAAAGTCAAACACACATAGTTGTAGTAATAAATAACACATAAACATACAACCCTTATACAATTATTTTCAAGGAAAAACTCATCTCAAAGAAAAGAATGTGAACCCTAAATTACAATCAATGTATTATTCAACAATTGAATGGTAACAATACATTATAGAGCCTCTATGTTCTCAACAAGAGTGTGCATTGTTCGCATAGATATTTTGAAGAAATTTTGATAGCATAATAATGAGTTAAAACTTAGACTCCACTTTCCTCCATCTATAACACTCATTAAATAGGTATAGCAAAACCATAAAACCATTTATCTTTATCCAATTCTATATATTGAAAAATAGTAGAAATTAATTGACCAACTATTATGGCCATTGTGTGATAATGACCTACATTCACCACTAAATAGTTATATCTTACCACTGCCAAACAATTATTCTCTAATACAACTTAGTAATCATTTCCTCCTATTACATGATTGTTTGAAGTCTATGACACACCTATCCCAACATAAAACAATGAAAAACTAAAATCCATCACTATAACATATTATAATATTACATCAAAATGTTAATTGTTTAAACATAGTGCAACATATTATTGACATTACATAAAACTATTAATCGTCAAACCATAGTTTGAGTTATGTATCAACATAAAAACACATCTAAGAAAAGGAATCCTAAAATTCTCCAACTGTCATGTTCTTCTTTCACTCTTGATATTAATTGTAACATCTTACCATAAAACTCTTTACTTTACATTAAAATATATAATAATAAAAAATACTTTTAGCTTTATCCCTAAGTTAATACTCATATTGAAATCATATATATACTCATATTGCAATCATATATGCACTCACTAGGACATAACTATATGATATAGCATTAATAAATAATTTCTAACATATTCATTATCCTAACTAAAAAACAATTCTACATAACTCTCGAAACCATTTAAACATTATACTCTAATAATGCATGAAATATAAGTTGAGAAATGTGTTTTATACCTTGGCACATGGCGATGATGTTTATAGCATACTCATAACCTAATGGTTCGGGTTTTGATACAATACACATCATATAAAGATTACATGTCTGCGGAGATTATAGAAGTGATTTTCTAATAAAACAAGGTATGATTATACCTGTAACACTTTGTACCATTTATATTTATTAACTGCAGATTGTTTAACTTGTAATTCAGATCCTTTGTAATCTCAAGAATCAGTTATTTTCCACTGTCGATGGGTTTCCCTTGATCAACGACGGTGATGGGTTCTGGGGCGGTTAGGGTATTTCCGTACCCCCTGAACCCTAACCAATTTTCATTTGGTGCCACTATTGGGCAACCAAGCTCTATAACTCCTTCATTGTGTAGCTTTCTCCTTTGGCATCATGCCTGCTCCTGTAATTTTCGACACCCCTTCTTAAACATGGTTCTATCTAAAAATCCATTTCACCTACATGTCTGGTTATTTTGGCTTGTTGGGGATTTAAGAGAGAAATTATGTTTCTCTTTGTAGCTCTGCTTAAATGTGCGATAGCTACTCCATCTCGAGGTTTACGTGTTCATCGAACTACATATGTTCTGTAAAGAATCATGGTCTCCCACATGGTCTAGTCTCGACAATGGAGTCATAGCCTATGCGGTCGAAGAAGGTATGCAGGTTAACTTCGGCTTTTGGTGTTTTCCAGTCATTTTTCTCTGACTAAAAATGAATGTCTTATACCAAATGTTTCTCTTTTTATTGGTCTTTTGTTTCCAGGTTTGTGGAGCTCATAAGGTAAGTACACTATCAGTACACTGTAGAATTTCTCATTCTCTATTATGGGTATGTTTATTTGTATTTCTTAAGAGTTAACAATGTTTTGTTCTCGCCCTGTACATACCTATGAAACCCGCAATTCCTTCAGCGTTTCCATCACTGTGGGTCACATTCCTAGATTAATGCCTTTCATGTCTCTATACAGGTTTTCTGAAGTACTTTAGGGTAGCTAGTTTTTCTCCTTCCATTCAGGACTGTTCTTAAGGGTTCGAAAAATGGCTACTGTGTTTTTTATGTGAGCATAAAGCTCTATGCTTCGGATTTGGTTCTACATTTACAACCCTTTAAGGGCTTACTGTACATATTTAAACAACTTATATTTTCCCTTCTCTTTTGTTTAGACTGTGCGTTGTGATTTCTTATCTGTCACACAACTAAACTTGTTTTCCATAATTGTTATTCGTTGAAGAGGGTTTTTTGGAAAAAACTTCACTGTTCAATATATTTTCTGAATTTCACAGTAATGTTAGACTGCAAATATAATATGGAATTTTTTGAAGTTGTTCAAGCTATGAACTCTGTATTTTTGTTAATATTATTAATTCATTATGGTATTGGATATATACATGCGGATTTATCTTATCCGATACTTATTTTATTTCACTAAATACTATCAATGAGTTAATCTTAATTGCTTAAATATTTTGCAAATTCATTACTATTATTTGGTTGAGCATTCACGCTCATCTTGTCTCTGTTTTGAAGTTATTGCACCATCTTTTATAGAATTTATATCAAAATTCTTGCTTCTCCCCAGGAGGGACGGTGGTGTATTTATATTTATTTTTCTATCTCATACATTTCAATATTAGATGTTCACTATTTTAATATTTAATAAAAATATGTTTATTGTATTCATACTTAATTAATTTTTAAATTATTCTGCAATTTATATTCTCATTCAGTTTCGTTTCATGGTTTTTACTTCAATAATTCCTTTTATAGTAGGAGAAAATGATAGATGATCGGGCCATCTCTAAAGGATTTATTACTCAACCCTTAGTCCTTGTATTTGTTTTTGTTTTCTTTACAAGACAGATTGTCCAATTAGGGGAATTCCTCCCTGAATGGACTAACTATCCATCGTATCATATGTTTTCTACAGAAGTTTCCCAATTACTTTTACACTATTTTTCTGCTATATTTAATTAAATCTCTAGTCTCTTGTTCTTTGAAAATAGAGTTATCCTTCCATGAGACTTAGCATACTGAAAAAATACTCTAGGAAATTGTTTACACAACATTCATAATATGAACATTTATCCCTATCTATTTAGCCTTTTAAACGATAAAGTAGCATAAATAATCTCTGCTTTTCTGTAACCAAAATTTCACATTGCAGAGAAAAAATACTTACAGATATTAACATATTTATAAATACTTCATGGGAACTCATTATTCCATTCTAGTCTAGTCTTGTAATACTTATCTCAGATAAGTATAACTGATGGCATTCTCCCAACCATGAGAGAGGAAATTACATCCTCAACTCCCTCCATGCTCCTCACCAGAGTAGGATTGCACAATAGTTCTCCTAGAGGTACACCTCAATACCTTTTTCTAGACTGCCCTCCAATCTGGTAGTAGAGTTCCACTAGTTTCTACCAGCTCTGGACACTCTCCCCTCTCAGCTCTCTAGCTATTTCTTTTCTCTTGTACAAAACCCATTTTCTTCTCTAGGATTTTCCTTTTATCCTCGGATGAAAGCTAACTGCCAATAACTACTTAGTCCAACTACTCTAGAATCTTGGAAAAATTTTCCATCAATTTATGAAACACACCATAGTTAAATCTTTTATTCAAAAGAAAATAAATATTGTTCATAAACTGATTAACATGCTCGTTAATCCTATTTACATTTAAAGGAAAGTCCAATGTCTAATTTGAAATTTCATTAAAGAAATTATATCCGAGCGTTACATCTTCCCCCACTTAAGGTAAACATCGTCCTTGGTGTTCATTCCATTCTAGTGAATAGTTCTGGATAAAATTCTCATACAATGTTTTCATCTTCCCAAGTCGCCTCTTCCGAGCCAAAGTGCTTCCATTTCACTTTAACTTGGGTGATGGCTCACCTCCAGAGCGTTATTTCTCTCTGATCGAGACTACATTGAGGCTCTACTAGAAATTCGTCATCCGGTTCCACCTACAACCAGCTGAAATTTTAATTAATAAACAATTATTTATCTCCCCATAGAGATTTTAGTTCCCAATTCATTCCTACCTGAATATTCTGCCAGTGTATTACATGCTTTGGATCATGTACGTATATTTTTAACACAAACACATGGAACACATTTTGAACTCATATGCATCTCGATAAAGATAGTTGATAGGCTACCGGCCCCACCCTTTCCAAGATTTGGAAAGGTCCACAGAATCGGGGAGCCAACTTCGAACACATATTCCACCTTAAAGTTCTCTTCTTGGGTCTATTTCTCACATAAACATGATCACCTTCTTCGAATTCCTGATATGTTCTCTTTTGATCTATATATACTTTCTTCCTATCCTAGTCAGCTTTTAGATTTTGTCGGATATTCTTTACTTCTTGCTCCATCTTAGCCAACATTTCTGGTCCAAGCAATAGTTTGGTTTTTGGACTACTCCAATTAATGGGATTTCAACATTGCCTTCATTATAAGGCTTCAAAGGGACTCATCTTGAGGGATTCCTGATATCCATTGCTATAAGAAAATTCTACCAAAAGTAGATAATCTTCCCATTTCATGGGTTGTTGCATTACATATATTTGTAGCATGCTTTCTAGTACCTAATTCACCCGATCTGTCTTCCCATCCGTTTGAGGATTATATGCCGTGTTAAATTGGATTTGTGTGCCTAGTCCGGTGAATAGTGCCTTCCAAAAGGCTAAAGTGAAATTCACATCTCTGTCTAAGATGAATGTTTTCGGAATGCCATGTAATCTAAACACCTCCCTCATGAATATGTCAGCAATTTGCACAGTTTTAAAATTGGACTGTACTAGAATAAAATGAGTTGCTTTGCTCAACCAATCAACTACTACCATTATAGAGTCATTGTGTCTCATCGATATTGGTAAGCCTGTAATAAAATCCAATGATATAAGTTTCCACTTCCATTCCGGTAGCGGTATAGGTTTTAGTAAACCTGTTGGGTGTTGATGATCCACCTTAACCTGTTGAAATTCCAAACATTTAGTCAAGTATTTGGTGATGTTCTTGGGCATTCCTAACCAAAAGTAAAATTTTCTCATGGTTGTTAACATTTTCTAGTATCCAGGGTGTCCATAATAAGAGCTTGGGTGATACTCATCTAATATAAAATATTTTAAAATCATTTGATTAGGAATGTATATCTTTCCTCATAAAATCAATAGTTGTTCATTACTGATCGTATAATCCAATTGTTTTCCTTGATTTTTCTGCGTCTTGTGTTTGTTGCCATAAAAACTGATATTTGGGATCCTTTTTCGCAGCCTCTTTCACCGGTTCCTGGAACTTGAATTCCACACGGTTAAAGTATAACTCATACACATAATGAAAATTCCTACTTAACGCATCAACGACATGGTTTTATTTTCATTTAATGTGTTGCTTTTCGAAATCAAATTCGTCGAGGAATGAATTCCACCTGGCTTGGTGGGCATTCAAGTCAGCTTGCTTAAAATAACTAGTCAAGCTACCATGATCTGTTTTTAACACAAACCTTTTTCCCAATAATTAGTGCCTCCATACTTTGAGTGTGTGCACCATTGCGGTTAACTATAGATCATACGCAGAATATCGGTGTTCACGATCTTTCAACTTCCTAGATTCATATGCCACAACCTTTCCATCTTGCGATAACACTACTCCCACTCCTTCCTTGCAAGCATCGGTGCAAACCTCAAATTATTTGTTTGGACCTGCCATCTTAAATACAGGAGTTGTAGTCAGCAATTTTTTTAACTTTTCAAAACTAGCCTGGCATTCGATATTCCAATTAAACACTTTCCCTTTCTATTACAAGAAGGTTATGGGAAAAGAAATTATAGAGAATCCTTTGATAAAATTCTCATAATAGCCGGATAATCCAATAAAATATCATGTGTCTACTATGTTTTTGGGTATCCTCCATTCCATAATAGTTTTTATCTTTTTAGGGTCTGCTACTATACCTTTAGCAGAAATAACATGGCCTAAATATTGGATTTGTTCTTTTTAAAAATCGTACTTACTGAATTTGGCATAAATTTGATGGTCTCTCAAAAATTTTAGCACCATCCTTAAATGTTCCTTATGTTCTTCCATAGTCCTTGAGTAGATTAGTATATTATCAATGAAAATCAGAAAAAATTTATCCAAAAATGGATGAAATGTGCCATGCATCAAACTCATGAATGTTTCCGGTGTGTTGGTTAATCCAAATGGTAAAACCATGAATTCATAATGCCCATATCGGATACGAAAACATGTTTTATTGATGTCTTCATCTTTTATCCATATTTGATGATAGCCAGACCTTAGATCTATTTTTGAAAAGATAGTTTCCCCCTTTACCTAATAAAAAATATCATCTATCTGTGGCAGTGGATACTTGTTCTTAACAATTTATTTATTAATTTGTCTTTAATCCATACACATTGGCATCGTGCCATCCTTATTTTTTACGAATAGTACTGGTGCCCCCCACGGTGACACGCTAGGATGAATATATCCCTTGTCCAGCCTGTAATTGCATTTTCAACTGAGTCATTTCAGGCACACTCATTTGATATGTTACTCGTGATACCGGTGTTTCCCTTGGCATTAATTTGATGGTAAAATTGATATCTCGCTTTGGAGGTAGTCTTGTTATGTTTTCAAGAAACACATCCATAAATTCTTGCACCACCGGTACGTTTTCCATCATAGGGGTCTTATCTTTAGAATTGGCGAATCCCACTTGAATAGCATAACTTTGACATCCCTTTTTGATGCATTTTCCAAGCTGAGATACAGTAATAGGATGCAACTGAAGTGGTTTTTAATCCCTTGCAATTCTTAGCGAGCTATGTCTTCAGCCTTATAATAAATGATTTTCTCCTTGCATTATACTAGTGACCAATGCACTTCCAACCAATCCATTCCCAGTAATATATCATAGGATCCTAAAGGTAGAATTTTCAATTCAACCTTTATATGCTAGTTCCCAACTTCTATGGGACAGTTGGAAACTTTAACATTAACTCTTCTCTTTGCCCCAATGGCCAATTGTACCAGCCAAGGATTTTTAAATTTCTGGCTTTCCAAGTCAGATTTTTCCACTATCTGGGGATTTACATAGCTTCAACTGCACTAGGATCAACAAAAATAGAAACAGGGTGGGAATACAACTTACCTTCCAGTTCAATCATGGTCGACTGGTAATCCACTTTCCTATCCTCAAGTGTCGTGTTGATTCTTAGTATGTTTCACGCCACATCCCCCACCATGGATACCTCTTGCACATTAGTTGTACTTTCGTTTCTTCCATGGTGAGGAAAATTATTATAATAATGTGCCTCACTGCATCCCCAACATTGTAGTGGCAGTTTCTAGATCTACCCATGATCTGGTCTACTGGATGATTCATTGGGTTGTTCTTCTGCTGGCCACTTAGTTCTTTGTTGGTTTCTTCCCTGCTGTCCATTTGTTGTATTTCAGGCAACATTCTTAAAATTTCCAGATCTACTACCTTTGTGTTACTTTTCTGCCCCTTCTTTGGCGGCTAACTCCTTCCAGCTTCTCCTTTTATTATGGACTGTTGATATCACATACATGATTTTCCAATCACTTCATCCATGGTCTTTGTCTTCACAAATTCGATTCTCTCCTTCATATGAGCAGGTAGGCTACTCAGAAATTGTTGTAAATTTTCTTTTCATCCCTCATATATGGCACATATCGCAATAAGGAGGTAAATTTGGTTATGAACTCGTCCATAGACAGTTGTCCCAGTCTCAAATCGTGAAATTCTCAATATTTTTTGTCATAAAATAACTCTATTAGATATTTAACTTTAAAATACTGTTGGAATTTGTCCCAAGTCACATTCAGGTCCTCAATTCTTCGCACATTTTTACTTCTTCCCACCATAATTTGGCTTTTTCCCACAGTCATTAAATGGCTAGGCGAGCCTTCAATTTGTTGTTATATTCATAGTCTTGAAATATTTATTCATGTTAATTATCCATGCTTTTGCTACCTATTCGACTTCTCCATCAAATGTAGGAGGTTTAATTTTTCTGAATTCAACATGTAGCTCGACTTTCTGCTTTTTCATCTCTTTCTTGTTTGAGACATTTCTTGAATCTACTTCGTTATAAAACATGTTTTTATTACTTTATTGGGTATGGTTGCCTTCCAACTTATCATTAGATTGCTATCGTTGTTCACCTTCTTATCGAGTGTCTCTTTCTGGAATCGGCTGAGTTGTCCCTTGATTCTGTTTATCCGAGAGGCTTTTAAGAATCCTCTCATGTTCCCGCATCAACCTCTTATTATCACTTCTTACTCAAACCATTTCTTCTTGTAGTTGTTGCACAATATCTAGAAGTATATTGGTTTGTCGTTTCTGTTCCTTGAGCAATTTGCTAGTTTGATGATGTTGGTCCACACTCAGCTACACCCATATTTATGGATTCATTTCTGGGTTAGGCTGGGGGTGAGTTTCCCCTATAGTACTGGGAGCTTGATGTACAAAAACCCTCCTCATTGTACTCATTCAGCCCCTTCTTCCCAATTTTGTGCACATTTTACACACACAAAATGTTATTTATGTGACCCTTGTTGGTCCCCACATATGAACCTGGCTCTGATACAACCTGTAACATCTTACCATAAAACTCTTTACCTTACATTAAAAGAGATTAAAAAAAAAAATCAATTTTAGCTTTATCCCTAAGTTAATATTCATATTGAAATCATATATATACTCATAATGTAATCATGTATACACTCACCAAGACATAACTATATGATATAGCATTAATAAATAATTGCTAACATAGTCATTATCCTAGCTAAAACACAATTCCACATAATTATCGAAACCATTTAAACATTATACTCTAATCATGCATGGCACATGGTGATGTTGTTTATAGCGTGCTCATAACCTAATGGTTCAGGGATTGATACAATACACATCATATAAATATTACATGTTTGTAGAGATTATAGAAATGATTTTCTAATAAAACCGGGTATAATTATACCCGTAGCACTTTGTACCCTTGCTATTTATTAATTGCAGATTATTTAACCTGTAATTCAGATCCTCCATAATCTCAAGAATTAGTTTTCATTTATGAGAGGGACATTTGTTTCATTTCCCACCATCAATGGGTTTCCCTTGATCAATGACTGCGATGGGTTTTGGGGTGGTTAGGGTATTCTCTACCCCCCCGAACCCTAACCAATTTTCATTTGGCTTCGTTGTTGGGCATCCAAGCTCTGCAACTCCTCCATTGTGCACTGTTCTCCTTTGGAATTCTACCTGCTCCTATAAGTGTTGACGCCCCTTCTTAAACATGGTTCTCTATAACAATGCATTTCACCTACATGTTTGGTTATTTTGGCTTGCTGGGGAATTAAGAGAGCAACGTTGCTTCTATTTGCAGCTCTACTTAACTGTGCGATAGTTGCTCCATATCGGGGTTTATGTGTTCATCAAGCTACATCTATTATGCAAAGAATCATGGTATCCCACAGGGTCTGGTCTCGAGAATGGAGTCATAGCCTATGCGACCGAAGCAGGTATGCAGGTTAACTTCAACTTCTCATGTTTTCCAATTATTTTTCTCTGATTAAATGAATGCTGTATACCAAAAGTTTCTCTTTTTATTGATCTCTTGTTTCTAGGTTTGCGGAGCTCGCTTTCTTAAACCACAGAAGGTAAGTACATTATCACTACACTAGAATTTCTCATTCTCTGTTATGGGTATGTTTATTTGTATTTCTTGAGAGCTAACAATGTTTTGTTCTCTCCCAACAGGTACCGCCGAAACCCCCAATTCCTTCAATGTTTTCGTCATTGTGGGTTGCATTCGCGATTTAATTCCTTTCTTGTCTCTTTACATGTATTTTGAAGTCCTTCAACGTAGCTAGTTTTTCTTGTTCCATTCAGGATTGTTCTTAAGGGTTCGAAAAATGGTTGCTATGTTTTTTGGATAGGCATAGAGCTCTATGCTTCGGATTTGGTTCTAGATTTACAACCCTTCGAGGGCTTACTATACATATTTAAACAACTTATATTTTTCCTTCTCTTTTGTTTAGACTGCGCGATGTGACTGCTTATTTGTCGCACAACTAAACTTGTTTTCCATCATTGTTATTCGTTGAAGAGGTTTTTTTGGAAAAAACTTCACTGTTCCATCTCTTTCCCAATTTTCACAGTAATGTTAGACCGCAAATGTAATATGGAAGTTTTTGAAGTTGTTTAGGCTATGAACTCTGTACTTTTTTTAATCTTATTAATTCAATAGGGTATTGGATATATACATGTGAGTTTATCCGATACTTAACTTATCGCACCGAATATTGTTAATGAGTTACTCCTGTTTGCTTAAATATTTTTGAAATTCATTACTATTCTCCCGTCAAGCATTCACGCTCATCTTGTCTCTGTTTTGAAGTTATTACGCCCTCTTTTATATAATTTATATCACCGTGTTTGCTTCTCCCCATGAGGGACACTGGGGTATTTATATTTATTTGTCTCTCTCTTACATTTCAGTATTAGATGTTCATTGTTTCACTATTTAATAAATAGATGTTTATTGTATTCGCACTTAATTAATATGCAAATAATTTTGCAGTTTCTATTCCTATTTAGTTTCGTTTCCTGGTTTTTACTTCAATAATTCCTATCATAGTAGGAGAAAATGATAGATGACCAGACCATCTCTAAGGGTTTGTTACTCAAACCTTAGTCCATGTATTTGTTTTTATTTTCTTTACAGGACACACTCTCCAGTTTGGGGAATTCCTCCCTGAATGGAGTAACTATCCATCCTATCATATGTTTTCTACATAATTTTCCTACTTACTTTTCCACTATTGTTCTGCTATATATAATTAACTCTTCAGTCTCTTGTTATCTGCAAATAGAGTTATCCTTCCACTGGACTTATCATAATGCAAAAATACTCTAAGAAATTGTTTACACAACATTCATAATCTGAACATTTATCCCTGTCTATTTAGCCTTTTAAACGATACAGTAACATAAATAACCTTTAATTTTATGTAACCAAACTTTCACATTGCACAGAAAAACTACTTTCAGAGATTAACATATTTATAAATACTTCATGAGAACTCATTATTCCATTCTATTATGGTCTTGTAATACTTATCTCAAATAAGTATAGATGATGGCATCCTCCCATCCGTGAGAGATGCAATTACGTCCTCAACTCCCCCGGTGCTCCTCACTAGAGTAGGATTGTGTAGCAGTTCTCCTGGAGGTAGACCTCGAAACCTCTGTCTAGTCTCTCCTCCAACGTCAGTAGCAAAGTTTTGCTGGTTTCTACCAGCTCTGGACAATATCCCCTCTCAGCTCTCTAGTTGTTCCTTTTCTCTTATACAAAACCCCTTTTCTTCTCTAGGATTTTCCTTTTATCCTTACAACAAAGGTAACTGCGAATAAGAGCTTAATCCAACTATTCTGGAATCTTGGAAAACTTTTACTATCAGTTTATGAAAACACACCATTATAATTAAATATTTTATTCAAAAGAAAATAAATCTGTTGGAATCTTGAAAAACTTTTACCATCAGTTTATGAAAACACACCATAAATAAATATTTTTTTCAAAAGAAAATAAATCTTGTTCATAAATTAATTAACATGCTCGTTCATAAATTGATTAACATACTCAATCCTATTTAACTTAAAAAAAAATTCAATATCATTAATCCTATTTAACTTTAAAAAAACGAATGTCTAATTTGAAATGTTATTAAGTAAATTAAATCCAAATATTATATTAATAAAATTATTAATTTTTATTTAATCTAAAATCTTAAATAAAATAAATATAATTATAATATTTTTAACTCTATTATTATCTAGCCCCCCTCACATATATAATCCAATCACCAACTAAATACTACTGTGGGCGAATCATAGAAATTTTGTCTGGATGCAGGTTTAGTACTTCTAGATACATGGTAAGGAACGGAAACTTAAATCATTACGACTCTAGCCCTCCTTGAATTTCACATCCACCGTCGGAAAATTTGTTATTTCTCTGTACTTTGGATGGCAGGTGGCGCTTTTGTAAACGTTAATGGTTGTCAACCCACAAGATTGCCACCAACCAACCTCCTTTCTATCACTTTCTCCCGTACATACCAATTACCATTTCTTCGTTAACAGACCAAATGCAGCACCGCCCAGGACTCATCCTCTAAACTTCAGCTACTAAACTTGTCAATAGGGTATCGTAATGATGACGTGGAAATATGGTAGTCATTATCATTATTTTAAAATGAATTACCATTATCGTGTTTCTTTTTACATATCAAAAGTTACAAAGGGAATTTTGTGGAATTTGTTTTCATAATTACTACCTATTTTTAAACCATTTAAATCTTAATTTCTCACCTTCATAAAATTCTAAAATACAACCATTTAATTACCTTCTCCGACCAAACCCAATCGTAAATCTATTTGGATAAGCAATGTCATCCAACTTACGTATTTGAAAAAGTGTATAAAGACTAATTGACATTTCACCTATTTATCGTAAGGAGTGGTCTGAATTTTATGGTGGAATTTTGATTTCTGAAATGCTACGCATAATTCGGACTTCGTTTAAAAACTTAGTAATTATTATTTATTAAATTTTTAATAAAAGTCTTTTGGAAAATGACATCAGAAATCATAGACCCCTATGTATTTGGAATTATTGATGAAGTACTCTCAGTGGTTTCAACGTGTAGATTTGTGTAGATTTTATTATTCCTTATGTGACTTTTAAGAAGATTTTTATTGAAAATAAATATTGATCACAGAAATTTACATTCTTAAATATTATTTATTAAATTTAATTTTAAAATTTTAAAATTAAAAATTGATTTTTTTTTTAAATTTTTTGAAGTTTTATTTTTTGAAAAAGTCATATAATATTCAAAATATTTTTTGGAAAATGTAAAACCCACAACATTTTAAAGTATTATTGAATTATTGCTAAACAAATATTTTTAAGAATTATGTAAATATTTAAAATTTAAAATTAATTAAAAAAATTAGAAAATAAATTAAAATTTTTATTATTTTTAGAATTTTGGTTTCTTTGATCCATCATCATAAGTTATAGAATTCTTTTTGTGGAACGAACCAATGTGGTTTATCATTAGAACTAGTTGATAGATGTAGAAATGGCCAAACTAGCCATTTCTACATCTATTTAAGCTTAACTTCCTGATTTAATTATGTGATTTCTCACTTAGTCCCAATGATGAACCAATCATGTGAACCACACTGGTTGGTTCCAAAACCATCGACAATGTTATGCATGAATTTTATCACTTGTAAATTTTTTAGATTAAATAAAAAAAAAAAAAATCTCATTTCTAGCCATTTTGTTAAATTAATATAAAAAATAATAAAGAAATAATTATAATGTTTGATTAATATAAAAATAGTTGTTACTTTTTTATTTGTTGTTGATAGGTGTGTATGTAGGTAAGTTTCCCACTTGCATTATACATTATATGAAATAAGTGTATATATATTTTTTGTAATATAGAGAAATTTACAATAAGTAGGTTGGTATCCCACTTGCATTACATGGGGTTGATTTAGTAAGAGCTGAGCGGATCAAATCTCTTGATGTTGCAAAGCTAAGCCCACTTGTATTACATGGGGTTGATTTGTCTTAATGTTGCAAAGCTCTTTTCAAATGTAAAGCTTGAATAAAAAGATTGTACCTCCACATGTTTGATCCCTATGAAAGTTTGATAGATTTTTCATATATATAAACCACATGTAATTGTGTAAGTTGCATTTTTGAATGTATGAAATGGATTTAATGTCTTCAAATTCTATTTGGGCATAAAATAGTGAGACTAGTTAAAATGGTTTGACTATAAATTTTTTTCAATTGTTTTATATAATATATATAGGGTTTTTTTTTCACTTTTAACTATATTTCTCTATAAACTCAATATAATATTATGTTATTTTATTTATGGTTGAAAGCAGCCTGAAATATTTACTTCTCCTTAGTATGGCCACTGAGTGTAAGATTATTGATATTTTATAGTTGGGCATGAACAAAATTACCCATAAGTTTGTGGGGTAAAAAATCAATTTGTAATAAATATCACACATTGTCATGTTATTAAAATTTTAAAAACAATAAAAATGACTAAATTATAAATTTATTAAAATAATTAATATACAAGTTAAATATATATTTGAAAAAAATGGGATAAGATTTTTATGGATGGATTTTTACTGCACTTTACAACGAAGATTCTTAATGTGTAAATGTACTTTTTTACAATATCATGGGTCAATGTCACATGGTCAAAGGACCATAATTCATTTCATACCACAATTGTCCATATGATATATTTTTTTAATTAATTAAGAAAAAAGGGAATAACTATTTTGGAAATCAATTTTAACATTTATCTTGTGTATACTACTGAAAATATTCTAGAATACTCCATGGAGGTAAAATATCTACTTTCCATCTAATAATTCTTGATACTTAAATTAAAATTTTGGATGTTCTATTTCTAAATAAACATGCTTAAATTAACAAAATTGTCAATAATCATTAGGTGGATGGAAAATGTTTAGCTCCATAAAATAGTGTAGAATATTCTTAATAGTAGTTATAGATCAAAGGTTGAGATTTATCTCAAAAATAGTTATGTCTATTTTTTTAATTAATTTGATTAATTAAAAAATATGTCATATGAAAATGAATTATAGTTTTTTGGATATATGGTATTGATAAATAATGGTATTGGCTCATGGTATTTATTTTATATATATGTATGTATGTATGTATGTGTTTGTAATTATTAATAACAATAACAATTTTAAAAAGTTATTATTTAATTAATTTTTATCATTTTTAATGTCATGATAATTCAAAATGCATGATGAAATAAGTATTTCCTGTTTAAGCTTTTGTGATTTGAGCATAAAGTGTTTTTGAGTGGATATTTTGACTTAATAAGTGTTGCTCACACTTGCACACTCACTTGAAACTTTTACTCAAAAACATATTTTGATAAATCTAAAAGAACCATATCAAAATTTTGATGCCTATACTCCATTTCCTATTCTATTATTCTCTTTATCGAATGTGGTTGTCCCTTATTGAAAGTACAACTATATTTAGATATTGATGTATAGGAAGAAGCTTGACAATATGGAATCAAGAAGGCTCCGTAAAATTGTTTCTAACCTCAGTGCGGCATAAGGATGCCGAGTCTTGGCTCAACCATTGGGGCATTAAGGAGAAGCTCAGTATGGGAAGCAAAGTGTAATATTCCTAATTAGCCCAAGCTAATAGGAATATAAAATTTTGTTTTCACTTTCTTTTTGCAAGAATAAAGTTGTAAAGGAGGATAAATTAAACTCCTAAAACAAAAAAATAAATCAATGCCCATGTGAACAAGGCTAAATCTGGGTTGCCTTAATAAAAATCCCTTATGTGTGAAAAGGATTGTGACAATTGACTGGGTCAACAAAACCAAATCCACAGTGTTGTCCAGATGCAATGTACCTCCTAGATGCACATCACAGTTCTAGTTGGAGGCTACACATGTGAAAGGAGCTAAACCTTTGAGATGGTTTAGGGTTTTGCAAGACTTTTATTCTATAAAAGAAAGAGGAGAACAACAGAAGAAGGTTGTTGAACCTATTTCTTTGGAAGAACATGTCTTTTTAGACATTTCTCATTCTCTTGGCTGTTTACCAGAGAATAGTGTTGTTTAGGTCTGGGTGTTCCTAATCGGGAATCCCACCTCTTTCCTTGAGAGGCCTCTTCGAAGCGTCTTGCATTTCTTGTCCACTATCAGGCATTTGGCCAAGCTTCTACTTCCAACTACAATACAAATCCTGTTGAGGGTTTGGTTGTCTTTGTAAGTTGCAGCAAGTGGAGGCTAGATCTATTCAGATCTAAGCCATTCTACTGCCTCTTTTCAATGGGAAAGCCTTATATCCCCCTGGCAAGAGTGTATTGGATCATTGGAGCTTCAAACCCATACCTTGGCATCAGGCCAAACTATTCATCAAGTCTACAACATAGTTTTTCTTCTAGGACTTCATTATCTGCAAGAGGAAAGTTGTAGGGAGTTTTGGCAAACTTTGAGGAGTGATCTCTGGTGATGAGAATCTGCCTCTTATTGTGGTGATCTATGGATTTCTTTTTTTATCCATGTCATATTCAGATCTGATCTGAATATTCTTGTATAAGCTTCAGAAATTCTGAAGAAATCTACATATTCGCTGCATGAGATCTCAGATCTACTCCATATGCTTCATGTTTTGCTGAAAACCCCAAGGGATATGTAAAATAGAGACAGTCTAGTGTACAAATATGATATAGATCTAATCTTTTTTACACAGGTCTATTCTAGATCTGAGTTGTAACCTATAGCTGCTGTATGCTCAATAAAATAATGTTGTCAAGGCTTTTACAGTGAAATACATTGTTGCAGTACCTCTTTGCGAGGGTTTTCTCCATAAAAGTCTTCCATATTTCTCTTGTACATTGAATGGGCTACATTGTAAATCTAATTCAATGTTGTATAAGCTATTTTTGAGCTACCATATTGGTCTTCTACTGTTGTTCATTAAGACTGAGTTATTTTCTAGGTAGTGTTACTTTGTGTTGTTACAGTCCCATTCTTGGGTATTTTCCAGCTATACTAGGTGTGGGAGATCTGTTTAACCCACCAAGAAAGATTTGTTTTGATCCCCTATTGGATTTTGGTCTTATATTATCAGATCTAAGAAATCCAAGGGTTGGTTTTCAAACCTGTAGCATACATTCCTCAAAAATGCATTTTTTAGACATGCCTTGCTAGCAGTCCCATTTTGGGAATATTACAGTGTTATCAAAGAAACTATCTTGGCACAGCCTATGCTTATTGAAGAGCCAATATGTCTTTTCATGGAAAGAAAATACTGATGAAGAAGTGTGGTTACACTGAAGACACAGAAGAAAAGGGAAAGATCCCTTTTTCTGGAAGATTGCAGAGAGAAGAGTTCTCTAAAACTCTTTCTCAAGCTATGTATGAACTAAAAGAAGAAATCTAGGGAATGAAGAGGGAAAGACATGCAGATCCCCCAGGAATATTTTTACATCAAGAAAGCCCCAATACTTCTTACTATGTGTGTGAGCATTCAGCCACACAACCTGATCTGTAATGTTGGAGCATGCCTACTTTCTTGTCAAAGAAAGAAGGAAAAGAAGGAACACCAAAGGAGGAATATCTTGGGGATTATCTCCAAGAATATGAGTCTCTATAAGAGATATTCAAAGAGCATCTCAGTTTCCCAGAGTTTTGTCAACTCAAACAAGAACGATCAAGCAGCTACATTAGAAGCAAAGGGTGCATGCAACACACTTTGGGTAGATTCTCTCTACCTACTTTTGATGGATCACCTAAGGACTCAGCCAAGTCTTGGGTAAGGAAACTTGACACATACTTCCAGCTGCATCAATTTTCAGAAGAAGAAGCCTTGAGAGTAGCAGCGCTGCATCTTCAAGGAAAGGCTTATGCCTGGTGGCTATTTGAGTCTTCTTCCTTGAAAAGGGTAAATATCTCTTCTTATGCAAAGTTCACTAGGAGACTAGTGAAAAGATTTGATGTAAGACATTCTGAGACTTCTTGGGGAAAGAAAATCAAGCCCAAGAAATTTTGACTCTTTGCATAAGTTGGAAGATTCCATAGAGCCAACTCTAGTCTTAAACATTGTTGAGGGGGTTGAAGATTTGTTGCATGTTTTTCCAAGGGCAAAAACCCCACTACAACAAGGTCTCTTTTCTCAAAGAGAAAACATGGGGGTTCCTTCTTCAAAGAGAGATCAAGGAAAAGGGTCACTTAATGATGAGGCATTCTCCATTGATGAGGAGAAGGGAGAGAAAGAGCAAAGAAGATCCTCCAACACTGTGACAGTAGGAGGAGACCTATTTCATCAGGCGATGGAGATGAAGCAATGTCTTCCACTAGAGGGGCTCTTTCATCTTTGCAATGAGTTCCTAAGGATCTTCCATATGGAGGACATGAGCAGCATGTGTCTATGCTAAAAGAAAATGAGACAGAACAAAGGAGGGATCACAAAGATGATCCACTATTAGAAGAAGATGGAGCAAATGCTCCAATCAGAGGCACTCTTACATCACTAAGAGGGGTCACCAAATTTCATGAGACTTCCACACATGAAACAGAGTTGAAATTGCACAGTGGAACCAGGGACATGAGGATCCCATCTATTCTGCATATGGGAATGTCCCTGAAACCTCATTATATAGTGGTAAACCACCTAGGAGGCCACTTGATTCAGATTATATGGGGAAAAACTCACAACTTGCTGCTCCAAACATAGATCCAAGAGGGATTGGAGAACTTGAAGACAAAGCTACAGTGATGGGAGACTTGGGTAAGCTCAAGGAGGAGGGAATCTTCTTCCCCTATCATCATCACCCACTCTCCTTTTTGACCCTACGCTATGGGAGGAGAAGAAGGGAAGGAACAACCTTCCAATAGACACCTTTGGAATAAGATATGTCAAGGGAAGGATCAACAACATGACAGATACTTTGGTTGATGCATCATCAACGCTGTCATTATTGAGCAGTTTATATCTGTATTGGAAATCCCAACTGCTAGTGGATTATTCCAAATATCTTCACACGTGTATGATACTTGATGACCAATTGCATGAAGAGGGCTACTTAGTGCAAGGAGAAGTCATCTATCATCATGGTAGAATCTTTTTGCCTAGAGCTTATAATCTCAAGCACAAGATACTACAAGGAGCACATAAAGAGTTTTGTTTTGGCCACATGTATTCCATGAGGATATACAACATCATCATGAGTAGATTTGATTGGGAAGGCTTGAAAGATGAAATATATTAGCATTTTCAAGAATGCATGAGCCATGTGGAGTTGGGGCAGCCATGAGACTCTATGAAAGAGTCATTTCAGTCATCTCTTCCTTCTTTGAAAAGAGGAGAAAGATCCATGCACAACTCCATGTGTATGAGAGACCTTATTGGTAAAGGAAATGTTCATATAAAGTAATTTTTATTTTCTTATTGTACATGTTCTTTTACCATTTTTATGTAGGCCATGACTCCTCAAAGGAGTAATGTATCATTTAAATCTCATGGCAACTATTGGGCCATTAAAATTTCTGAATTTGGCCACTCCCTTAATGAGCAAAGGGAGATTTTTTTATCAAGGCACCAAACATATCTCTCACCTTCAACAATAGTGATATGACTTGGGTAGCAAGTAAGTGGTGGGAAAACCACTTATCATGTATTGATTTGAGGCAAGTAGGAGATGCACTACGTTGGTATCATATGTGGGATTATGACCCACCTCCTCATGCTCAATTTTCCGTTTGTATGCACATAGTTTTGCTTCCATACATTGATGATATACTTGTAATATTTGTGGGCTTGTATGGAGGGAGGATGGGGAGCATGCATGAGCCACATGGGATGGAGACTCTCCATGTACCTTATGCTACATGTTTTAGGGAGAGTTTTGGTTCAACCATGATTGTTTCACTTGAGTTCTTAACTCCTTATGGGATGGGTCACTTACCTCTCATAAAAACATTAAAGAAACAACATGGGAGGATGGTTTGGTGAACACTCAGTTCATGGAGGAGGCTTATCACTTGATGGTGTCACCAAAGGAAGAAGGAAGGAGTTGCAACACTCACTCTATCAGTTTATTGAGGAAAAGCAACACTTTGGAGGGGAGGACTATAACGTACCTAATTAGCCCAAGCTAATATGAATATACAATTTTGTTTTCACTTTCTTGTTGCAAGAATAAAATTGTAAAGGAGGATAAATTAAACTCCTAAAACAAAAAAATAAATCAATGCCCATGTGAACAAGGCTAAATCTGGGCTGCCTTAATAAAAATCCCTTATGTGTGAAAGGGATTGTGACAATTGACTTGGTCAACATGACCAAATCCATAGCGCTGTCCAGATGCAATGTACCTCCTAGATGCACAGCGTAGTTCTAGTTGGAGGCTACACATGTGAAAGGAGCTAAACCTTTGAGATGGTTTAGGGTTTTGTAGGACTTTTATCCTATAAAAGAAAGAGGAGAACAATAGAAGAAGGTTGTTGAACCTATTGCTTTGGAAGAACATGTATGTTTAGACATTTCTTATTCTCTTGGCTGTTTAGTAGAGAATAATGTTGTTTAGCACTCGGTGTTCCTGATTGGGAATCCCACCTCTTTCCTTGAGAGGCCTCTTGGAAGAGTCTTGCATTTATTGTCCACTATCAGAAATTTTTCCAAGCTTCTACTTCAAACTACAACGCAGATTTGTTGAGGGTTTGGTTGTCTCTGTAATTTGCAGCAAGTGGAGGCTAGATCTATTCAGATCTAAGCCATTCTAGTGCCTCTTTTCAATGGGAAAGCCTTCTATCCCCCTGAAAAGAGTGTATTGGATCATTGCAGCTTCATACCCATAGCTTGGCATTAGGCCAAACTGTTCATCAAGTCTACAACATAGTTTGTCTTCCAGGACTGCATTATCTGCAAGAGGAAAGTTGCAGGGAGTTTTGGCAAAATTTGAGGAGTGATATCTGATGATGAGAATCTTCATCTCACTATGGTGATCCATGGATTTCTGTTCTTATCCATGCAATATTCAAATCTGATCTGAATACTCTTGTATAAGCTTCAGAAATTCTGAATAAATCTGCAGATCTGTTGCATGAAATCTCAGATCTACTGCATATGCTTCATGTTTTGCTGAAAACCACAAGGGGTGTGTAAAATAGAGAGAGTCTAGTGTACAGATCTGATATAGATCTAATATTATGTACACAGATCTGTTCTATATCTGAGTTGTAACCTACAGCTGCTGTATTCTCAATAAAATATTGATGTCAAGGCTTTTACAATGAAATACATTGTTGCAGCACCTCTTTTAGAGGGTTTTCTCCATAAAAGTCTTCCATCTTTCTCTTGTACATTGAATGGGCCACATTGTAAATATGATTCACTGTTGTATAAGCTATTTTTGAGCTACCATATTGGTCTTCTACTACTGTTCATTAAAAGTGCATTATTTTCTGGGCAGTGTTACTTTGTGTTGCTGCAGTCCCACTCTTGGGTATTTTCCAGCTGTACTAGGTGTGGGAGATCTGTTTAACCCACCTAGAAAGATTTTTTTCCAATCCCCTCTTGGATTTGGGTCTTATATTATCATATCTAAGGAATACAAGGGTTGATTTTCAAACTTGTAGCATACATTCCTGAAAAATGCGTTTTTCAGGCATGCCTTGCTAGTAGTCCCATTTTGGGAATATTACACAAAGATAATATCAAAAATACTATTACCTCCAAGTTTAAGGTCAAGTTGTGGGAGGGTCATGAGTTGGAGTGTAAAAGGAAGCTAAGATATACTACTAGCCTAAATCCATCTTAACTCCGAATCTATTAAGCGCTGAGAGGGATCAAATCTCTCGAGGTGAAAACCTCTTTTTTGAGTGCAAAACTTGAGGAAAGGTTTTCACCTCGAGAGATTTGATCCCTCTCGGTGCTTGATAGATCGGGAGTTAAGATGGATCTAGATTGGTTTCATTCATGTGCAGAGAGGAAAATTTATCAATAATATGAGGAACATTTGATTAATTTTATCAATAATATGTAAATACATATAATATTAATATAACCATTTTACATATGCTAAATATGTATAAGATTCATCGAGTCGTTTTAATTTTAAATTTTCTTAGTTACCTTAGTTTTTTGAGATGATAAATATTGTAAAATAACTTTAATGATGAAAAATGTTGAAATAAAAATTTTGAATGCAAAGTGACAATGTAATAATATTGAATGATAGAAAATGTGAATAATAAGAATGTAGTCAATTACAAATAGTGTTCATTGTGATCAATCTCAAACTATTTTCTTCTACTATTCTTATTGTGACCCTTTTTAGTTTTGTCATCTTTTCATATTGATTATATGAAAAAGAAATTTCTTCTACTATTCTTATTGTCACCCTTGTTAGCTTTGTCATCTTTTCATATCGATTATATGAAAAGGAAATTTGGAATCGCAAACCATTTAAATATTTAGCTCGAGTTGTTGTAGTAAACATCATACTTTGTCTTTCTTTCTCTCTAATATTAATAGGCTTAATTACTATAACACAAAATTCAATGTACATTGTCAATAATTTTTTGTGCTTACACTGAGATCAATGCACACTATTAATCCAATGACTTTAAAATTAATGTACCATCATACATCCAATTACATCAAATCATAAATCAACATATACATTGAAATCAATGCATTTAATGAAAGAAATCAAATAATATTAGAAAACAACATTTACACTAAAATCAATGCATCTAATGCAAGTAATCAAATAGGATTAGAAGTGAACATCTATACTCAAATCAATGTATCTAGTGCAAGTAGGAAAAGGCGATTAGAAAACAAAATATGCAATCAAGTCAATGCATCGAGTGCAAGAAATCAAATAGGATTATAAATCACCATCTCTACTGAAATAAATACATTTAGTTCAAGGAATCAAATAGGATTAGAAATCATCTACATTGAAATCAATGCATCTAGTGCAAGAAATCAAATATAATAAGAAATCAAAATCTACATAGAAATTAATGCATCTAGTGCAAGCAATCAAATAGGATTAGAATCACCATCTACACTAAAATCATTGCACTTAGTTCAAGGAATCAAATAGGATTAGAAATCATTTACATTGAAATCAATGCATCTAGTGCAAGAAATCAAATATAATTGGAAATCAAAATCTACATTGAAATTAATGAATCTAGTGCAAGCAATCAAATAGGATTAGAAATCACCATGTACACTGAAATAAATGCACCCAGTGTAAGAAATATGCTACTCTCTCTCTCCCCCCATATATATATATATATATATATATATATATATATATTCCTCCATCTCTCCTTCTTTGTCTCTTTATCACACCTCGCGAAACACACATGCTCTCTCACACCAGATATATCAATCTCTTTGTCCCTCACTCCCTTTCTCCATTTATTTCTTCTTTATCTTCACCTTCCATTTATATCTCTATCTCCCTTTGTAATTCTATATCAACCCCGAAAAATACACTCTCTTTCTCCAATATATCTATCTGTTAGTCCCTCCTCCTCTCCTCCTCCTACTATCTTCTCTCCCTCTCTCTCCACCTTCCTTATCACTCCTCTCTCTCTCTCTCTCTCCACCTTTCACTCTATATGTATTTATTTTGACCTCCCTCTCTCTCCCCCTCAATCTCCATCCCTATTTCCCTACCTTTCTTCACTCTATATATTCCTTTCTCTCCCACCTCTCTCTCTCTCTCTATCTTCACCTTCCAACTTTGTTACTATATGCCCCTATCTCTCCTTCTCTCCCCCCTTCTCTCCATCTCTTCTTGTTTGTCTCTTTATCTCACCCCAAACATACGAACTCTCTCTCCATCTCTCCCTTGTCACTCCCTCTCTCTCTCAAATACTCACTCTTTATGTCTTTATTCTTCCCTCCCTCTCTCCCCATCCAGCTCCATCTCTATACCCCTCCCTCTCTCCCCCTCCAACTCCATCTCTATATCCCTCCCTCTCCCCTCCTTTCAAGTCCCCTCTCTTTTCCTTCCTCTCTCTCGCTTTCTCTTGTACCTTTCTCTCTCTTCCCCCATCACTCTCTCTCTCTCTCTCTCCCTTATAATCCTATCTCTTCCCCCATCACTCTCTTCCTCTCTCAAGTCCTCTCTCTCCCTTTATCTTCTTCCTCCCTCTATGTCCCCCCCCCTTCGCTTGCTCTCTCTCTATCTCTCTCTCTCTCTCTTCCATTCAATCCTTTCTGTCTATCTCTCTCTACCCTCCAATCCTCTCTCTTCCCACATCACTATATCTCTCTGTCCAAAAATTCTACTCTATTCCTCCCTTTCTCCTTCTCTCTCCTTCTCTCCCCCCTTGTCTCCATCATTCCTTCTATATCTCTTTATCTCACCCTTAAACATACACACTCTCTCTCCATTTCTCCCTTGTCACTCCCTCCCTCCCCACTTCTCACTCTCTATGCTTTTCTTCTTCCCTCCCTCTCTCCTCCTCCTCTCATCCTTCCTCTCTCTCCCTTTCTCTCCTACCTCCCTCTCTCTTTCTCTATCTCCCAACTCCATCTTTTTGTCTCCCTCTCCCTCTCTTACCCTTCTCTACCTCTCTCACTTCTCTCCCTCTCTTCATTCCTCCTCTTCCCTCTCCTTAAGTTTATCTCCATCTCTCCCTATTTGTCCACCTTCATCATATGTCTTTGTTCTTCTCTCCTATATATATATATATTATAATATAACAAATTTAATATTGTATTAATCTAAAGTTACTAAATTTTATAATGTTAATATTATAATATATTAATATGAATATTAGATTTAACAATATTATTATTAATTTAATATTAATGGTAGGGTTAATAATATTTTTTTCCCATTGTATTAATAATAATTTGGTCCATGATATTTGGGCCATAGACTTCATATATAATTAGATGTTGATTTCTAATCCTATTTGATTTATTTTTATTGATTTACCTTACCTCTTTATACCTCTTTTATATTTATTCATTTACAATACCTCTTTTATAAATATGGTATTTGGCGCATGGTATTTGTCCCATGGTATTTCGCCCATACGTTTCATCTAAATAAAACCTATTTTTTGAGTTTATGTAAATATAGAGGTTTATGGAGTAAATATAAAAAACAAGTTTTATTTATTTACCATATCTATGGGTTATTTAAAATTGTTTATTTATATGGTTATGTAAGTTATTGTTTAAGTCAACATTATTTAGATTTTATTTTTAAAATTTTCTTTAGTTTTTATTTTATTTTATTTTGGCTTCCGGTCATACAAGGCTGTAGAATGCGCCTCTCCTCGCAATAAGGAAGTGTTCAACCCCACCCTTTATAATAAGGATTATCTCTCTGTGTTGTCCAACGATAAGAAAAAAATGGGCTGTAGAATGCGCCTCTCCTCGCAATAAGGAAGTCTCCTCGCAATAAGGAAGTGATCAACCCCACGCTTGATAATAAGAATTATCTCTCTATGTTGCCCAATGATAAAAAAAAGAAGAACATGGCTACGATAAGAACTAATTCCCATGAGCTTAAAAGTGAGATAAGATGGCAGTCTATTCCCAAGACCCCTTGGAATGATAGAATCACCACCAAGACCCCATGGAATGATATAATCACCACCAAGACCCCATGGAAAGATATTTGCAATCCTAAGCAGTCGTGGTCTATTCCCAAGACCGCTTGGAATGATAGAATCACCACCAAGACCCCTTGGAACTATAGAATCCACCAAGACCCCATGGAAAGATATTTGCAATCTTAAGCAGACGGAAAATGAAAAACACTTCTTTTTAGACTGCCCTACTCTTACTCACATTCTCTCTCAATTCCCTACCATCTACCACACTTCCAATCTTCTTGACCTATTAAGCCATCCCACCTATAGCAATATTGGAACACTTATTTCCGTTCTCTTTAACCATAAAAACAAAATTTTGAAGAATCAAACTTAGATTCTTTCTTCCCTCTTAAGATCCAATAAAATGCATTGGTCTTAACATATAGTAACCACCACTATCATCATCATAAAATGATTGATTTTTATCAATATTTATTAACCATTTAATTTACATAACTAAATTAATTTCAATAATGAAATTTACATAATATAAATAATTTCACTATAAGATTGTCTTCATCGGTTGACACATCTACATCCTATTCACACGAGATCACCCGTTTTGGGTTGGCACATCTACATCCTATTCACACGACATTGCCCGTTCTGGCCCCACGGAAGCTTGCATCAAGGACAATGCACCACGAAAAAGAGTGGCAGTTTTTTCACACTGCTCCCTCTACGCCGGACTGTAGTCTTTTAGGATGCGCCCTATTGATTCTATTTTCTATAATTATGATGTTTCCCATAGTTTGCTACATAAATTTTCTTCGATCATAGTGGAATTATCAATTACTTTGAAGGATAATAGTACAGATCTGAGAAACCCGGTGACAACAGACTACAATTGTTGTGCGAGAAAATGGACAACACTGCAACCACAACAACAATATCTCCTTGCGCTGGTTGCAAGGCCAAGAGAAAGAAATGTTTAGACAAATGCGTGCTCGCACCGTTTTTCCCAGGGAACGATCTCGAGAAGTTCTTGTTAGTCAACAAAGTTTTCGGAAATGCCCATGTCATCAAAACATTACAGGTTTATTGAATTCGATTTCTTTTTTCATTTTAGTTTACTAATCTTAATTACTAGGGCTCCCCACAAACATGGGACTCTCTGATGTTGTGATGATCTGTTACAGGACCTTCCGGCCGAGCATAGAGGTGATGCAGTAAGGAGCATGGTATATGAAGCAGACCAGAGACTTCGAGATCCTGTGCATGGTTCTTTAGGAATAATCAATGATTTGGAGAAAAAATTGGCGGAGCTGCAGTCCAAACTGGATTCTAAGGAAGCAGAGCTGTGTAACATGAATGTGCAATATGCTAATCTTCTAACTCTCATGACAAGAGGTGATGAAGGTTGGGGCCCTCTTTGTCACGATGCGTCACTGCAAGACAGTGAAGACATGGACGTTGGAGAGCTATGCGAGTCACTCTGGACATAAATACCAACGGTTCAATACTGATAGGTGCATGTGAACAACAGTAAATTTATGATGCTTTCCCTCTTCCCTCTTTTAGCCTAAGCCAGTTTGTTCTGCAATATGTATTCAAAAATAAATAGTTTATGTTAAATGCAATAATATGTTTATTTTTTAGGGTTATACGTAAGCTTCGTTTCTATTATATCTGTCAGCTGCGGCTCCAAATAGTAACATTATATTAACATGGAGAGAAATTAGGGTATGTCGTCTGAATTTCAGGAAATACCGTTTTCCCTCCTCCTCAACCTCAACTTAGTTGTTGTTTCCTTAAATGGCCAGCTGCTTGTAAGTTTCGTTAAACTGCTATTTATCTTCTTACGTTATACCTATAAAGATTTCTGTTTAGCCTGCAGCCCGTTACTTTGAGATATTATTTGTCATATTGATTTCTCTAGTTTGTAGATTTATGCACCTTAAGTTGATTATGATGTTGGTAGCACGTAAATCTTACAATTGCTGAGTCTAAGGGTTTACAGTCACGTTCTTGAAACTGGAAAAGCGTAATAAAGCACACTGTTTTATTGGCTTCGTTTATGGCGGTAGCAGTATGCCTTCAAACAAAAATTGGCTTCGGTTATGGCTGTAGGAATATGCCTTTTAAACAAAACATCGCAGCATACAGTTGTCTTATTCGCGTGACAGTGTCAGATAAGCGTAGATTCCGTATTCATATGCACAAAGAACCTTGTTAGGTTTGTGAATCCACAACTTAGGACTCGGAATGAAGAACAATGATATATATATATATATATATATATATATATATATATATATATATATATATATATATATATATATATATATATATATATATATATATATAGTGTGGTTGTTTTCTAAGTTTGTGATTGAAATTTTGGTTATATGGTTTAGAATGTTCTTTTGAATTGGAATTATATATATATATATATATATATATATATATATATATATATATATATATAAAACAATATTATGGTGGTGGAAGTTTATATGGAAATTGAAGATCTTATCAAAAGCTACATTATTATTATGGTGTTTATTTTCATTTTTTTTTTTTATGGAGATAATCTTAAAAGGAGGTCATTTGAGGGTGTTCATGGTGTGTATTATGTAACAAAATGGTGTGTATTCTGTAACAGAGATGACGAATTGGTTTATCACTTCTTTATGTTATGTCCTTAGGCCACAAGATCTGGGACACACTCTAGATATTAGTATAAGGGTGAAAATTTTAATGAAGTATGAAAGAATTGTTGGAATGAGGCCAACCCTAAAAAGCTATGGAACATTCATGTGCTCATTCAATAGGGCATATGGATTGGGAAAAATTGGAAAAATTTTCATGAAATCAATTTCCTTCCATAGCTCATTTGTTAGCAATTTATGATCTCCTACCTCAAGAGGAACAATGTGTTAAGAATGACAGCAATTAAATGATTGTTAAAAATGTAATTATTTTAGTAAATTTGGTTTTACCATAGAGTTAAGTAACCATAGGGAGTTATGTAATGGAGTCTTTTTATTAATAATCATGTTTCTAGAGAGGCTTGATATAATGTTGGAGAGTTATTCTATACTTTGTGTGATAAGAATTCTAATTCCTTGCCCTAAAGAGGTTTCCTTAACAGGCGGTAAAGGTTTTACCACCTAAATTCCTTGTGCTTTGTTCTCTTTTCTTTCTCAAAATACCAACAAGTAGTATCGGAGCTTGGTGTGAGGCTCTTTGAAACCCAACTCAATTTCCTTATTTTATTTAAAGAAAAATTTTGCAAAGTACATTTGAATATTAAAAGTAAAAAGAGATTAACAAGTGTGTTAATTACATTTCCTTTCATGAATAGAGTGGTTGGAAAAGAAATTACTTAAAATTTACCTTTCCCTGCGAGAATAAGAAGGAAATCTCTGATGGGGAAAGGGGTTATGTGCAAGGAGAGAAATAGAGAAAGCAGAAGCTGTGAGCAAAATAATCCTTAGCTGGTTTGGAAACTAGTGGAGCTCTGTTCATGGATGGGAGGAAAGGCTGGGCAAGCAGTCTAGAGGTCTAACTCTAGAATCCTACTACTTTAACTTGCTCTAGTGAGGAGCACAGGGTGAGTGGCGTATGTGATCGCCTCCCTCATGGTTGGGTGGATCATCTAGTGAAGTAGAAGAATATCCAGATAAATTGTTTCTAAGAGAAAAGTGATTATTGGCATGGCTATGTTTTATGTGTTTTCCTATTAGAAATGGTTATGTTTAAATGTCCAAATTTATTTCATAAAGAAAGTATAAAGGTGCAAGAAAACTTCTGGGAAAGATATTGTTGACTGATTAATTGTTATTTATTTTTATTTGAGTTAACTAGCAGGCTGGAAAATTAGTCTTAGACTGGGTTTTATCTGTTGAGAAAGGACTTCAGAACTTTAAATTGGCATGAGACTCAACCAAGAAAAATAAAAGAGTTTGAAACAATTTCTGTAGTGACACACTACACTATCAATAAGGGTTCCAATGTCAAAAGAGTAGGAGGTTTAACACAATATATATGAGAAATTGTTATAGCAGTAAATCCATGAACCTAGGGTGTTGTGGTGACAACCCTCACAATTATTTATGTATATTAAACTTACAATTATATAGATAAACGAAAGAATGTAAAACATCATTAAGCCAACTAAACTTTAGGTTTAAACCCCACATTCCGAGAGTAGGTACTAGCGGGGTTTTACATCTTCTGGGGTTATGTCATATTAAACAAGAAAAGAACCCCTATGTGGAACAAAGGGATTTCTACATGTTGTAAGAAGATTCATAACCTCTACAGTGGTGTAAACTGCATACAAGAAAATAACTATAATCTACTTCTCTAACATAGCTAAAACACGAATGTGAGTCAAACACAGTAAACCTAGTATTTGACAAAGAAAGTTGTGAAAGAATTAAAATAAAAAATGCATGACTGATCTTTAATGCTCACGAAAAGTAGTGTTTTAATTCAACTCTAGAAAATACCAATATGTAATACTCGAAATAGTTAACTACATCAATAAGAAGAGATAAAAATAGATACTTCCATTAAAAGAGAATAGACAAACATTGACAGAACGCAATTCCTTAATATGTCTGAAACTCGAGGAATAGATTGAATATAAAACCTTGAAGTAGGCATAAGCCTTTTGCTGGAATTCATTGTGGAATTAAACTACCACCCGAATACTCACAAAATAATGATTTAAGGGATTGAAACCCTCAGTCATAGGTTCAAATCAAAATATTTTACAGAGACAGTGTACTGTAATTTAATGAATAGAGAGGGAAGCAAGCTTCCAGATTCACGAACTTCCATTAAAATCAACCTCCAGCTAGAGGGATCACCCCGCCGAACCCTACCACAGCAGAGGGGAGGGTTGTGTTACCCTCAAACTTGATAGGGTTAAAGAATTACTATATATTTTTGTCATGACAAGTAATACGAAATGAGGCAGAGACCTACTTGAATAGTTTGGAGAGGATTGGCACCGATGAGGTTAGAGTTTGCAAACTTTGGGCTAGTGGCAGAGTTGATCCAATCTGGAAACCCTATTACACATCCAAAAACCTTAACATTAGAATTACTTGGAATGAAAACCCTGCACAAGGACAAATATTCATGTTTAAGAACAAAAAATTGAAAATAGGGTTTTACCAGTGCTTGCAAGCCATGTAAAGGGTTGACTATCCTCACTTTGGTGCTCTACACTATGAATTCCTTGTAGCCACAACAAACATTAAAAAAAGCTAACCATAATGACAGAACCGTAAGAAGGAAAAACAAATTTGCAGAGCGATAATGAAAATCAATGAGAAAACAATGCACTACAGATGGGTGTTGGGTATATGTGGTAGAGACAAGAGATTTCCCTAAGGAATACAGGGAAGCCTCTTGTAAAAAAACCCTCTGGAAGACCTTCCTATAGCATAGAACAACAGCCCGAAGGCGAAATGAAAATGAGATCGGTGGACTGAGTGAAAGGAGGGTTAGTTACCCTAACCTCCTCAGCATCAACGAAGACCACCAGATGTGATATAAGAGCAATATCGAGACAAGTGTTGAACCATACTACTGAAAAATGCCGGTTAAGAGAAGTTCTGGAAGATTCATAGACTATCCTAGCTGTTGCTAGAGCTTAAGGTTCAAGTTTAACAACTGGGTTAGGCAGTCATTGACATCACCATGGTTGTTATTCACCATTAATTACATTAAAAATACACTTACTCGAACTATACATCATATGCCAGATTGATAGTAGAATGTCTATAGTTATGACTATGTCTTATTAAAAAATTAAACTGTGAGGTAACGCTGATGTGATAGCCTCGAATAACGGGGTTACTGTTTATCTTATGAATGAATGTATAGTCCATGAATATGTGTAGACATATCAATGCTAAGTATAATATAATGTATAGGTATAGTTTCACCATAATCATAGTAGATATGAATGGTATGAATCACAAGGTGCTCAAGCCTTTGCAAATATATATATATATATTTATATGGTGGTAAATGTAGTAGCAGTAGTATATGTTACAAGTTGTATCAAAGTAGTGTTAACAAGCTGGGACTCAAATGGGCCATTTGATTATTAAAAGGGTGTGTGGAAATTATGCACAATGATAGGAATCTAGGAGACTGTTGATTGTTTAGCATGAGAATACGACCTGGATATCAAGCACCCATAGCTATAGGGGAAGCTCATCCTCTACCGAACCCAATAATGAACCCATAAATGTGGGTACAACCAACTGTCGATCAACATCAACAAACCAATAGATTACTCAAAGATCAACAATGTCAGACCAACAGACTATTGGATACAGTACAACAACTGCAGGCAGAAATGGTTCGAGTAAGAAGAGATAACTAAATGTTAATGCGAGAGAAAGAAAGCACTCTCAAAATCCTCTCAAACATGCAGAATCAATGTACAACACAACCTATTCCTGAGAGGGGTACTCATGAAGAAGGTGAAGAGCAACAACAAGCTAATGAAAATTCGAAAGGAAGTCATACCCAACGAAGTAACATAAGCATAACATACAATGAAGGAGAATCTGGAAATGATTCTGATCAGCAAGAAATGAAGAAACATAAAGTAGAGCTTCAAGGGTAATTTATAAAAATTAAGCCTCACACATTTGATGGAGAAGTTGAAGAAGTGGCAAAAGCATGGATATTTAACATGAACAAATATTTCCAAGTTTATGAATATAGTAGAAAGCTCAAAGCTAGGCTAGCTATATACCAGTTGCGGGAAAAGGCTACCTTATGGTGGGAGGAAGTTAATAATGTATGGGGAATCAAAGATTAGAATGTGACTTGGGATGAATCCCAACAATATTTTAAGGACAAATATCTAATAGAGCATTTTTACGACAAAAAAGATTGAGAATTTCATGATTTGAGGTTGGGAAAGTTGTTTATGGATGAACTCATAACTAATTTTACCTCATTATTAAGGTATGAACCCTACTTAACGGATGAACAAACAAAGGTACAATGGTTCTTAAGTAGCTTCCCTGCACATATGAAGGAAAGGATTGAGTTTGTCAATCCAAGGACTATTAATGAGGTAATTCGAAAAGCACAAATGTGCTCTCAGTAGTTTAAAATGAAAGTGGATGCTGGTAGGAGCTGGATGCCAAGGAATGGACAGGAGAGCACCCAAAGTTTTAAAAATAACAGGCCGAGTAATTGTAAAAATTCTCCAAGGAACCCAGTGAATATACCATTTGGGAGAAACCAGTAAAAGCCAAAATGGCCAATAGAAGACTGACCTATTGAAGCATCCAACATACCAGATCATGGATAGACCCAGAAACCCCTGCTACAATGTTGGGGCTATGGTGAAGCACACTACTATAAGAAAATTTCTCACTGCGGGAGAAATGAAACTGTGGCTAATTTGCATGAAGCATCCACAGTGGGAGATGTTGCAAGGAATATACCTAGAATCAACATTGCATTAGATGATCAGTAAGTGTATTACTAGCCAAAAATGATAGAACTAGAAGTTAAATTGTTTTCCCAAGATGTATCTATTTTGGTTGATCCAGGTACCATTTTAAGCTATATAAATCCCGGAATAGTTGAAAAATGTAATTTTCGAATTATGAAATTTAAAAATCCCTGGTTGGTGCAATTAGCTACTGAGGAAAATAGGAGGGTTAATGCCAAAGTTCCAAGTTGTCCTTTAGACATAGCGAACCAACACATAAATTTTGAATTAAACATCTTACCTTTGGGTTCCTATGATTTGTTACTAGGAATGGATTGGTTAGAAGGGCATTGGTATGTAGTAGAATACTAGTAGAAACATATCATTTACACGGTTGAAGATGGTACTCACCAGGAGTTACAAGGAATTAAGAAACCAGTCCAATTGCACCCCATTACTGCCTCCCAGATGGGCAAATGCATCTGGAAGGGGTGTCAAATTTATGCCATCCAAGTAGGATTTTCCAACTCTAAGGACCAGACCCCTATGGTTGAGAACATACCGATAGTTCATGAATTTATTGATGTGTTTCCTAAAAGCATAATATGATTACCGCCAAAGTTAGATATCAACTTCACCATCGAATTAACACTGGGGGAAATACCTGTGTCATGAGCACCGTACTGAATGAGTGTACCAAAGCTGATTGAGATAAAAATGCAGCTACAAGAATTATTTGAGAAGGGGTATATCCGTCCTAGTGTGTCCCCTTGGGGAGCACCGATGTTGTTCTTTAAAAATAAAGATGGTATCATGTGGATGTGTATGGATTACAGGTAACTTAATAAACTGACTGTTAAAAACGAGTATCCGATACCACGGTTATATGATCTTTTCGATCAAGTAAAGGGAGCACCAATATTCTCAAATATAGATTTAAGATCTTGATATCACCAGATACAGATTAAGGATGAGGATATATATATATATATATATATATATATATATATAAATTTCACACCTGATATGGACATTATTAGTTCATGGTTTTACCATTTGGATTAACCAATGCACCGACAACTTTCATGAGTTTTATGCATGGAATCTTTCACCCATTCTTGGATAAGTTTGTTTTAATCTCCATTGTTTATATATTAATCTATTCTAAAAACATGGAATAGCACAAGGAAAATTTATGCTTAGTGCTGAAAATGTTGAGGGAACATTAGCTTTATGCCAAATTCAGCAAGTGCAACTTTTACAAAGAACAAATCCAGTATTTGGGCCATATAATCTCTGCTGAAGGGATATTAGTAGACCCTAAGAAAATAAATATGATTATGGAATGCAGAGTACCCAGAAATGTACCAGACATACGTTCTTTCATGGGCTTGACCGGCTATTATTGGTGCTTCATCGAAGACTTCTCTAAAATTGCTTTCCCCATTACCTCCTTGCAGCGAAAGGGACAAATTTTTAAATGGAATAATGAATGCCAAACCAATTTTGAATAGTTAAAGAAACTGTTAATTAATGCTCCTGTGTTGAAAGTAGCTGACCCAAAAAAATATTTTGAAGTCTACACCTATGATTGTAAATAAGGGGTGGGAGCAGTGATGTCACAAGATGGGAAAGTCATCGCATATGAATCTAGAAAGCTGAAAGATCAAGAGCATCGATATTATACTTATGATCTAGAGCTGGCCGCAATAGTGCACGCGCTCAGAGTAGGGAGGCACTACCTATTGGTGAATTTTATTTTTCTAAAAACATACCACAATAGTCTGACTAGTTATTTTAAGCAGACTGACTTGAATGCACACCAAGCAAGGTCGAATGCATTTCTGAGTGAATTTGATTTTGAAATTCAGCATGTGAAAGGTAAGGAAGAACGGGTCATTGATACCTTGAGTATGAATTTTCATTGTATTTATGAGATCTACTTTAATCAAGTGGAATTTAAGTTCCATAAGCAAGTGAAGGAGGCAGCACAAAAAGATCCTAAATATCAGTTTTTGTGGCAGCAAACACAAGAGGTAGAAAATTAGGGAAAACAATCATATTATAAGATCAATAATGAACAACTATTGGTTTTCCAAGAAAAGATATACATTTCTAATCATATGAGCTTGAAAAATTTGATTTTGGATGAGTATCATCGAAGTTCCTATGCCGAACATCCTGGATATCAAAAGATGCTAACAACAATTAGAAAAGACTACTTTTAGAATGGGATGTGTAAAAATATTGTTGAATACTTGACCAAGTGTTTGGAATGTCAACAGGTAAAGGTGGAGCGTCAACACCCAACAGGTTTACTACAACCTATTCCTATATCGGAGTGGAAATGGGAATTCATTTCACTCGACTTTATTATAGGCTTAACAAGAACAAAGCGACACAATGAATCCATTATTTTGGTGGTTGATATGCTGAGAAAGGCAACTCACTTTATTGTAGTCTAGTCCAACTACAAAATAGTACTAATTGTTTATATCTTTATGGGGGATGTGTTCAGATTACAAAGTATTTTGAAAACTTTCATCTGAAACCGAGATGTGAAGTTCACCTCAACCTTTTGGAAGGCACTGTTCACCGGTCTAGGAACACAAATTTAGTTTGGCATTACCTACGATATGCAAGCGAATGGGTCGATTGAGTGAGTGAACCAAATATTAGAAGACATGTTACATATGTATGTGATGCAACAACCCACAAAGTGGGAAGGTTATTGCATTTGGTACAATTTTCCTACAATAACGGATACCAATAATCTCTCAAGATGACTCCCTTTGAGGCATTGTATGTAAGACAATGTCGGACACCTATAAATTGGAGCAGTCCAGAAAATAAACTAATGCTTGGCCCGAATATGTTGGAAGAGATGGAGCGTGAAGTACAGAAGATATGAAAAAATCTAAAAGATGTCTAGGATAGGCAGAAAGTTTATGCGGATCGAAAAATAACCTATTGGGAGTTCAAAGTGGGGGATCACGTGTATGTTAGAATTAGACCCAAGAAAAGCACTCTAAGATGAACTACCTCTTCCAAATTGGCTCCTCAGTTCTGTGGACCTTTCCAAGTTTTGGAAAGAGTAGGGCCAATGGCGTATCAGCTGGCATTACCTAGTCACATATGGGTGCACAATGTCTTTCATGTATCTTTATTGAAACGATATGTGCATGACCCAAAACATGTAACACATTGGAAGAAGATACAGGTAAGTTTTATTTAATATTATGTCTTCTAAAAAAATATTAATACTTAATTAAATTAATTATAAATTTATGTTGGTTGCAAGTCAAACCGAATGAAAAATTTCTAGTAGAGCCTTAGCGTATTCTTGATCAAAGAGAAATAACACTCTGGAGGAGAGTCATCGCCCAAATTAAAGTGCAATGGAGGCACTTTGGCCCAGAGGAGGCTACTTGGGAAGATTAAAGCTTTATGCGAGCAGCTTATCCAAAATTATTTACTGAGATGAAGTGAAAACATCGAGGATGGTGTTTGCCTTAAGCAGGGGAAGATGTAACACCCAACTTAATTTCCTTATTTTATTTAAATAAAACTCTTGCAAATTAAATTTGACTATTAAAAGTAAAAATAGATTAACAAGTGTGTTAATTACATTTTCTTTTATAAATAAAGAAATTACATTATGAATTTTCTACAACTGGATGGTAAATATTTCGATGACTCCAGAGTGGTTGGAAAAGAAGTTACTTGAGAGTTACCTTTCCCTAAGAGAATAAGAAGGAAATATCTGATGGGGAAAGGGGTTCTGTTCAAGGAGAGAAATAGAGACAACATGAATTTGTGAGCATAAGAATCCTCAGCTGGTTTGGAAACTAGTGGAGCTCTATTGATGGATTGGAGGAAAGACTTGGCAGGTAGTCTAAAGGTCTAACTTCATAATCCTATTGCTTTAACCTGATATGTTGAGGAGAACGGGGTGAGTGGAGGACATGATCGCCTCCCTCATGGTTTGGTGGATCATCCAGTGAAGTAGAATAATAACCAGATAAGTTGTTTCTAAGAGAAAATTGTTTATTGGTATGACTGTGTTTTATGTGTTTTCCTGTCAGAAATGGTTATGTTTAAATGTCCAAATTTATTTCACAAAGAAAGTATAAAGGTGCAAGAAAAATTCTAGGAAAGACAGGTTAATTGTTATTTATTTTTATTTGAGTTAAATAGAAGGCTGGAAAATTGGTCTGAGACTAGGTCTTATTTGTTGAGTAGGGAGTTCAGAAATTTAAATTTGCATGAGACTCAACCAAGAAAAATAACAGAGTTTGAAACAGATTCTGTAGTGCCACTACCCTATCAATAAGGGTTCCAATGTCAAAAGAGTAGGAGTTTTAATAGAATATAGAAGAGAAATTGTTATCGAAGTAAATCCACGAACCTAGGGTGTCTTGGTGACAACCCTCACAATTATTTATGTATATTAAACTTACAGTTATATAGATAAATGAAATAATGTAAAACATTATTAAACTGAATAAACTGGAGGTTTAAACCCCACATTCCCATAGTAGCTACTACTAGGGTTTTACATCCTCTGGGGTTATTTCATATTAAACAAGAAAAGAACCCCTGTCTGGCACAGAGGGATTTTTACATGTAGTAAGTAGATTCATAACCTCTACAATGGTGTAAACCGCATACAAGAAAATAAATATAGTCTACTTCTCCAACATAGCTAAAACACGAATGCGAGTCAAACACAGTAAACAAAGTATTTGACGAAGAAAGTTGTAAAAGAATTAAAATACAGAATGCATGCCTGAGCTTTAATGCCGATGAAAAGCAGTGTTCTAAATCAACTTTATAAAATACCAAGATGTAATACTCAAAAATAGTTGAATACCTCAATATTAAGAGATAAAAACAGATACTTCCATTGAAACAGAATAGACAAACATTGACAGAACCAGAGTTCTTAATACGTCTAAAACTGGAGTCATAGTTCGACTATAAAACCTTGAAATAGGCATAATCCTTTAGCTGGAATTCATTGTGGAATTAAAATACTACCCAAATACTGAAAAAATTAATAATTTGAAGGATTGAAACCCTCAATCATAGGTTCAAATAAAAATAGTTTACAGGGATAATGTACTATAATTTAATAAACATAGAGGGAAGCAAGCTTTGAGATTCACAAAATTCCATTAAAATTAACCTCTAGCCAGAGGGACGACCCCACTGAACCCTACCATAGTAGATGGGAGGGTTGTGTTACCCTCAAACTTGATAGGGTTAAGGAATTAATATATATTTATGTCATGAAAATTAACACGAAATGGGGAAGAGACCTACTTGAACATTTTGGAGAGGATTGGTGCCAATGAGCTTAGGGTTTACAAACTATGGGTTGGAGGCAGAGTTGATCCAATCTCAAAACCCTATTACACATACAAAAAGCTTAACATTAGAATTACTTGGAATGAAAACCTTGCACATGGACAAATATTCATGTTGAAGAACAGAAAATCGAAAAGAGGGTTTTACTAGTGCTTGCAAGCCATGTCGAGGGCCGACCTATCCTCACTTTGATGTTCTGAATTACGAAATCCCTGTAGCCAAAAAAAAATAAAAAAAAATAACCATAATGACAGAACAATAAGAAGGAAAAATGAATTTCCATGCGATAATGAAAATCAACGAAAACAACACACTAGAGTTGGGTGCTGGGTATACCTGGCAAAGAAAAGAGATTTTTGTAAGGCATACCGAGAAGACTTTGGTAAACAAAACCTCTGGAAAACCTTCTTGGAGCAGAGAGAAATGAAACGAAGGTGAAATGAAAATGAGATCTGTGGACTGAGCGGAAGGATGGTTAGTTACCCTAACCTCCTTAATATCAATGGATACCGTCAGATGTGATCTAAGAGCGAGATCGAGAGAAGTGTTGAACCATACCACTGACAGATGTCAATTAAGAGAAGTTTCAGAATATTCGTAGACTATCCCAGCCATTGCCAGAGCTTAAGGTTCTATTTTATCAACCACGTTAGGCCGTCATTGACATGATCATGGTCATTTTTCACCATTAATTACATTAAAAATACACTTACTTGAACTGTACATCATATGACGGATTGACAATAGAATGTATATAGTTATGACTATGTCTTATTAAAAAATTAAAATATGAATAAATGCTGATGTGATAGCCTCGAATAGCGGGGTTAATGCATATTTTATGAATGACTGTTATAGTCCGTGAATATGTGTAGACATATGAGTTCTAAGTATAATATAATGTATAGGTATAGTTTTTCCGTAATGATAGTAAATATGAATGGTATGAATCAGAAGGTGCTCGAGCCTTTGCATATATATATATATATATATATTTTAATTTTTGTTTCCCCCGTGGAAAAAAATCTTTATTTCAAAATTGAAATAACAGACCAACCCCTAGATTGGGGTTCTTACAATGCTCCTCGAGCTGTATGATCTCTCTTAACAGATATTTTTTCATAAATTTACAAAAGAAGAAAAACACACATTATGTGTTTGTGGGCAGTTGTTCTTAATACCAAAAAAATTTCTGTCAAAATTGAAATCCTTTCATGACACATCGAAAATTGTCATTCAATATTTTGTTCTGATGCATGATGATTATAAAATCAGAAACAAAAAATTTAGAGAAATTTAAACCATGTGAATCTCCTCTGAGTTGGAGGAGAGATCCACGATCTTCAGGGTGCTAGGAGTAAGAGTGAGAGCTGTTTTTGACAAAGAATCAACTTCCATATTTAGTTCACGGTATACATACCTGAAAGTGAGTTTTTGAAAATATTTAATAAGGCTCCTGATGCTTCGGAGAATAGCTTGCAAATGGGGAGAATGTATCTGTGGCTGATTTTGTGCCCAATCGATCACCAATTTTGAATCTCCAAAACACTGTAATGTAAAAATATTTTTACATTTTTCCACATGAAGAATCATCCAGAGAGCAGCAAGTTCAACTTTATTGTTTGAACTGTGGCCCGAAGCATAAAATATGTGAAAATTTTCACCTGGAGAGAAATGTAGGACTGCCCCTGCGCCTGCCAAAGGAGGAGATCCTTGGCTTGCCTCGTCGAAGAAAACCCATGGAGAGGTTTTTGAGATATTAGGAGGAACCATAGCACAAAATTTTTTGGATTTTGGTGGGAGTTTATGCTCGGAAACCCACTGTATAATCATTGTCGTAGTCAGCTCTTCGATAATGATCTTGTCATTAAAAATGGCCATATTATGAGCCCAGCAAATGCCATATGAGAATAATGAAGGGAAAGCCAAAAAAGATCTTACTTTGAGCTCCTTCCACCACTGAAATAATCTTTGTTCATAGGAAGTAGCTATGGGCTGGCGAGGAGCAACAATAGCGGTTGAGGATCGCTGCTAGACGGATTCCACATACGAACAAAGGAAAAATAAATGAGCACATGATTCAAAATCATTTGCACTTAGAGAGCAACGGTTCGGGCCCTCCCATCCGTGGTGTTGAAGATTATCCCATGTTAAGAGACAATTTTGGATGGATAACTGAAGAACTAATTTTGATTTTAAAGGGCCAGGAGATTTCCACAAAGGGGTCAGCCAAAAAGGAGCATCCCCTACGAACGAGGATTGCATCGCAGCTTTGTAACCAATTTTTTTCATGTAAGAGCCATTAGAAACGTTCTTTGTCAAAACCAAAATGTCTTCTGCCTCAGGATCTAAATGTATGAAATTTCTAACTAATAAAGAAATGTAAGAGTTCCATTCAGATGCCAGGGAGTTATGAAGTCCCAAAGAGGGAGCATCCTTCTAGCCTTGGGTAGCCCACGCCTGTGGACATGATACAGTAGCATCTTCGATTATGTGAATTTGAGAAAAATGCAAGGCATAAAGTAAGTCAGGTGACAGATGATATTCGTCACCCGATCCTACCCATGGGTCCAAAACAAGATGCACCTATTTCCCATTCCCTATATTCCATGTCGTCCATTGACCAATAAGGGGGAAGGCTAAGACCAATTCCTTCCATCCAATTGAGGAATTTTTGTAGGATTTAATTGGAGATCTGAACCAAGAAAGAAATGATTGTCCTGTAAAGTACTTAGCGCGCATGATTCTGCCCCAGAGAAATTCTGGATACTCAGTTAGCCTCCATAAAGATTTTGTAGCTACAAAGAGGTAAAAAGTTGGGAGATTTTTAATCCCCCAACCTCCCAATTATTTTGGAAGATAAAGAGTTGACCATTTCACCAGCGGAATCCCTTCAAATTTTTTGCTTTCTGTCCATAGAAAAGAGACATAATTTTTGAATCTTTTGGGGAATTCCTTTTGGGATTGATGCAATGGTGGCCCAATACAAAGGTATACTTTGAAGAACAGATTTGAGTAGAACCAAACGACCTCCCCTGGAAAGAAAACGATTTTTCCAGTGCATAATACATTTTTCAACCTTCTGGACAAGCCATAACCAATATTTGAAATTATATGAGTTTGGTTTTAAAGTAAAACCTAGATATTTGAACCCATATTTCCAATCACCTACAGGGAAGGGGAGAGAAAGCTCGATTTGGGATAAAATGTGATCTTGTATGTTATTATGAATGATACAAGATTTATCTATGTTGATCAACATTCCGATAGCCTTTTGAAAGAGGGATAGGATGTTTTGAAGTGTACATGCATTATCAACAGTGGCTTCACAAAAAAAGAGGATATTGTCTAGAAAAAGGATGTGGGTAAGGGAATCAACACCAGCTACATAAATACCTTTAAGGCCTCTGCTTGCTTTAGCATGAATGCATAATCGACTTAAAGCTTCAGCAATCAGCAAGAACAAAAAAGGAGAGAGGGGACATCCTTGATGGAGACCTCGCGAGGCACGAAAAAAAGAGGAGGGTGATCCATTAATCAAGACAATAAAAGTCACAGATTGTATACAACCCATAATCCATTCAACAACTTCATTAAAGATGCTAATTTGAATGAGTAAAAACCTGAGGAAGGTCTAATTAACTCTACCATAAGCCTTTGAAAAAGCCAACTTTAAGGCAAAGGATGGATTTTTGTTTAGATGAACAGAGTGGAGGGTTTCCTGGGCTAAGGAAACAACATCATGTATTTGTCTCTTATAAAGGAAACCAAACTGTTCTTCTGAAATGATGCTGCTTAGAATCGGCTTTAATCGTTGAGAAATAATTTTGGAAATTAAGTTGTAAATCAAGTTGCAACACGAGATAGGACGGAAATCATCAAAGGTTGTGGGAGCGGAAGCTTTCGGTATCAACGTAATGAAATTCGAGTTTATTGAACTAAGAACTTTACCAAATTTTTGAGATCCCTTTATTACTAAGAGCAATTTCTCCTTTATTAAATAAAAAAACCAAGATAGAATTCGATCGTAAGACCATCTGGTCCAGGAATTTTTCTTTTTTGGAAAATTCTGAGGATATGTTCCAACTCTTTTTCATCCACTTCCTTTGAGAGAGCTTCATTCATTTCAACTGTAATCATACGAGGGAAAAATTGTAAAATTTGTAAAATTTCTTGGATGGGACATCCATCAAGGGCAGTAAAAACATTTTTAAAATGTGTGACTCCTGCATTTGCTTTTTCTTCGAAAGAACGAGCCATGTCTCTGGAAGTCGATTTTATTTCAAAAATGGAGTTTTTATTTTTTTTGTAAGCTGCAAATTGATGAAAACATTTTTTTTATTGTATCCCTCCTTGATCCAAATTGCATGGATTTTTAGCTGCCATAATTGTTCTTCTTTTGTGAGAAGCTCATGATGTTTTAACTCCAGAAATTTTAAGGTTTCCAAATCGCAATCACACCAAATACCCGAAGAATTCTGCTTAAATAAATAAGCTATATCAGCTTCAGTGTTTTTAAGGGAAATTTGTTGTTTTGCTTTGAAAGCTCCAACCCAGGCTTTTGTAACTTTTTTAATATTTGAAATGTTTTCGGCCCATATCTGCATGTAAAAAAGTGAAAGTGAGGGAGCTAGATGTGTCCAAGTAGCATTAACGAGGGCCTTATAATCATCTTCCATTAGCCAAGAGGGATTAAACTTTAATGGGGGAGGAGGCTTTGAATCGGGAAGTTCCAAAGATAACACAATGGGACGATGATCATAGAGGCCCCTAGTCTCCACACGGGCCTTAAAACATATTTGTGATGTCAATAATGATTCCTTAATTAAAAAACGATCCAACCTTTTTGCAATAGCATCGTCATTTTTTCTATTGTTCCACCAGGTAGGTTCCAGTTTTATGGGGTGAACATCAATTAATCTGTGAGAGATAATACGAGACTGGAGAAAATGTGTGAGAGGATCAAGCCTTGCAGATGGACCCCAGATTTCGTTTAGTGAGATGGTAAAATTTAAATCATCACCCATGATAAAATTTTGGGAGTCCTGGATAACCGAAGTAAGAAGGTCACTCCAGAAATACCTCTTATCGCTACAGGGACCGTATACATTTAGAAGACTGAAAGAGCATCTTGACAAGGGATCATCAATGGAGGATTTTATATATGAATGGGAATAGATAGAGGAAAGGACAGAGATGGACGACTTAATGGTAGTGATAAGATCCCCCGCTAAACCCGACGCATCCACATAAGAAAAGAACCAATATTTTAGCCAACTAGATAGAGATTCAAGAGCCCGAGAACTAGACAATCTAGTTTCTTGAAGGAAACACATCAGGAGTGACAATGTACCATAAACGTTTGAGGGCTAGCAGAGAAGGGGCACCCCCAAGACCTCGAACATTCAAGGAAATAATGGTCATTTAAGCCCCTTTTTAGGGGCGCTCTCTGCTCTAAGAGTGCTCAGAATTGTCTTCTGTTTTCCAGAGAGGACATCCTTCGATGCTTGATTTTGAGCTTTGGATAAAGAATATTTTCTGCCTAAAGTGATTTTAGGCGGAAGTGCCATAACAAGGCCTCCTTTGATAGCATGATCTAGACTAATGCGCAAAGGAGCACGAGAGCGAAATTTTGTAGTGTATGGGCTAGGAGAGAGGTGAGCAGGGGAGGAGAAAGGAGGGCTACAGGAAGGAGACACCTTGGGAGGCGAAGCGAGAATGGCCGCAGTGGGAGTGGGTGAGACAACGGAGTTAGTGGCCAGAGAAGATACAGAGGGGATGCAGGGGGATAATATGTTTAAACCCAAAGAATTAGTGATCAGATCATGATTAGAATAAATCAACGGAGTTGCAGAGTAATCAGAGGGATTACCTTTGATAGAAGAAGAAGAAGCCTCCTAGTTTTTAGACTGAGAAGCATCCTCGTGTGATTTGGATTGGGAAGCATGCATATCCTCCGATGGCGCCTTCACTTTTGGGGAATCAGAGGGAGAAACTCGAGCACTATCCTGACTGACCTTTTTACGCCAGACCTTTTTGTATGAAGGTCGAGAAAAATCAGGATTGAGACAATCCTGAGCCAAGTGACCCACCTGTCTGCATAAAAAACAATGGAATGGAAGCTTCCAATAATCCCGTTTTTGCGAGCATTTTTTGTCATGAATTTCCAGAATAATACCTTCATAACATCCCTCCCTAACATCAATTTCCACTTGAATTTTGGCACATCGACGATCATATTTGGTTTCCCAATCATCTTCAAGGGAGGCAAAGGTTCCAATCTTATTTCCAATTTCCTCCAGAATTTCACGTTGCCAAAGTAATTAGGGAAGACCAGAGAGTATAACCAAGACTTTTTGTAAGTGTTGAGGAGTGCGGTCCGCATTAAAACTAACATCCCAATTCTGAAGAATTAAACCAGCCGGACCCCAGTTCCAGACACGATCAGTCAGTTTCAGTTTATCCTGTAATGAAAAAACTTTAAAAGGGAGCCATCCTCGAGACAGTTGATGTAAAATAGGAGTATAAGCCAGAAGTGGCTTCCAATGTTCATCCAGCCAGTTGAGAATAGATTCTTTGGAATCCATCCTACTGCAGAAACGTCTAACCAAAGCTTTTTCTAGGTAATCGAGGATTTGTGAAATTGGAATGTTGATACCCATCACCAGCTTTGCAACAACCAATTTTTCCCTAATGATCTTTCTGCGCGGAGGAGGTTTTGTCGAGGGCCGATGCTTAGCTCCATTGAGGGAAGGTTGCATAAAGGATTGAGGGGGAGTGGATGTTTCATAATGAGCGGGGGTGGCAGATGGATAAGTGTCGTCCTAAGGGAATGGAACAACACTTGTGGCCCTTCGCATAAAATAAAACTGAACAGGGAGGACGCAACCAGTTTCTGGACTGAGAGAGCAGTTTGGACCATCATGTTCCACAACTCGGCATGTAGGAGAATGATTGGGTGTGGCGGAAGGGGAGGAAACAAAAATATATCACAGATCAGGCAAAGGGATTGAGCAGGAAAACAAAGAAATGACCCAGACCTAAGGGAAGAAGTACCAACCCATAGAAGAAGGATGGGAAAAGTTACATGGGAGAATCAAGGTGTGATCAACCCATAGGGGTGCGATCTGCGGAGCCAATTCTCTGAGTCCCACTTCTTCCATCGTATATATATATATATATATATATATATATTATGGTGCTAAATGCAGTAGTAGTACTGTATGTTATAGGGTCGTGAGGAAGTTGTAAGGAAAGAGCTCAAATCTAAATCCTGCATTATGGAGTGTGAAGGGATTTGTCTGTTAAAAAAGAAGAAATTGCAAAGCCGAGACCATCATTGTATCAAAATATCAGAGTAGAATTGTTGTATTAAAAAAAATTGTAGGGTTGCATGTTGTTTGTAAGTTGAGTGGAGATGTTCTTTTTTTTAGTCGTTATTGAAGCCAGAACATAAATCCATAGAGTCATTATGAGGACATAATACTCTTGAGGACCTTCCAGTAGCCACAAATATTATTTTCATTGCAAATTGAAACCCAAGTTGTCGGGTATTTTATTTTTGGTGTAATTGTTTTTTAATATGAAGAATTCAAAATTGATTGGCGGGAGGAAAAATGTATTTTATTTTTTTATAATTGGTTGTTGGTTTCCTTTATTTTTATATTTTTTTAAAAGTTCTTTTGAAGATTTAGTGGAGTCATTTACAAAGAAAAAGTTTCGGGTATACGTTTTTTTTTTTACTAAGTTTATATTTTTTTTAAAAGGAAGGGGAAGTAAGGTTGTTTTTTGAAGAAATAAGGAAAAAATTATTTGGAAAAAATCTAAAAAAAGAAGGAGATTTTATTAAAAACTCTAGTTGAAAACCCTAGATAGTAGCATAAATTAAAAAGGGAAGAAAACCCTTGGTGAACGATTAACGTAGAAGCAAGAATATTCAAGAATCAAATTAAGGGAAAAACCATAGGTGAAGGATTTAATTTTTGAACCTTTGAAAGAGATTGTGTAGAAAGAGAAATGTCCAAAATGACTAATGTCAAGTTTGAGGTGGATAAGTTCACCCGTAAAAATAAATTTTCATTGTGGAAACTGAAGGTATGGTATTTATTGCTTAAAAAAGGGTTGCACAAAGCATAAGATGGGGTTAGAAACAAACTTTTTGGCATGACATATTTGTATTGGAAGGATTTGGATGCCTGAGCTCTCAATACCATCAGTTTGTGCCTCGAGGATGAAGTTATCTTCAACACTGTTGAAGAAACCTCAACAACAAGTCTATGGGGAAAATTGGAAACATTGTACATGACCAAGTCATCAACAAACAAAATCTATTTGAAAATAAATTTTTATAGCCTCAAGGTGAAGGAGGGCACTAAAATTTCAGAACATTTAAACATATTTAATATACTTATTTGTCAGTTGATAGATATGGATGTTAAATTTGAAGAAGAAGATAAATCCATTACCTTATTATGCTCCTTGCCCAACTCTTGGGATCACTTTGTGACTTCTATCACTTTTGAGAACAACTGAATCTTTAGAATTTTATTCTACTGTGGGAGCATTGTTATCTAAAGAGGTATGAAGGAAGTCTAACGTTGGAACTTGCACGCCACAAGCAACGGTATCCATAGGTTGGTCCATGGAGAGAGGAGAACAAGAAATAATTTCTTCTAGATCAAACTCAAGGGGCAAGAAGTGTATATTCAAATGTTGGTACTACAATAAAACATGTAATAACAAGAAAGTCTGTTGAAAAATAAAGGAATCCATTGAAAACCCAAAAAAGGAATAAAATCAAGTTGAATAAGGTATAATTGATGAAGCTTTATCTGTTGAATCATGAATGATAGATGTTGCTTTGCCTATTTACAATGTTTCTTAGCATTATGAATATTGGTTGTTATATTATGGAACTTCTCATCACATGAGTCTACACAGAAATTGGTTCACTTAATATCAAGCTGTGAATGGTAGTTTTGTGTTTATGGGAAATAATGTATATTTTCAAATTGTTGGGGTGGGAAATTTTAGAATTGAAAGGTATGATGATATGATAAGAACATTGACTGATGTTAGACATGTATGTAAGTTGGAAAATAATTTTTTTTCTTTGGGAGTGTTGGACTTAGAGGGTTATAAATTTACAAATCAAGGTGGAGTGTTTAGAGTTGCAAAGGGAGCTTTAGTTGTTATGAAGGTAGGGAAGATCAGAAACCTTTATAGACTTAAAGGAAGTACTCAAGTTAATGAGGCAACAACTATATCTGAGAATGAAGGAGAATATAAGTTCCTATGGCATGAGCGGCTGGGTCACATGAGAAATAGGGGCCTTCAGGTACAAGGTAGTAACAAAATATTAGTTTGCAACCTCAGGAAATCATTGTATGGCTTGAGGTAGTCTCCGAGGAAGTGGTACAGTAAGTTTGACTCCTTCATGGTGAGCTAGAACATCACTAGAAGTGAGTATGATCATTATGTGTACATTAAATGTTTCAATGGAATATTCATTGTCTTGGTTTTGTATGTTCACGATATGATTATTGCAAGAAAAAATATAGTAGAGATCAAAAGGTTAAAGGATCATCTTTCATGGACATTTGATATGAATGATCTTGGAGCTACAAAAAATATCTTGGGAATGAAGATACATAGAGACAGGAAAAATGGAAAGCTTTGGTTATCACATCAGAGGTATGTGGAGAATATACTTGCAAATTTCAGTATGGATATTGTGAAACCTGAATATGTTCCTTTAGCTTCCCATTTCAAGATTTATTCGTCCTAGAAATGATGAAGAAAATAAGTACATGTGTCATATCCCATATGAAAATGTAGTAAGAAATTTGATGTACGTGATGGTATCTACAGGACCTGATATTTCAAATGTAGTTGGAGTTGTCTATAGGTTCATGAAAAATCCAGGAGAACAACATTTCAAGCAATGAAATGGGTGGTTCAGAACTTGAGAGGCACAAGAGACCATTATGTCATATTTAAAGGTTGTAGAGATTTAGTTTGCAAATATGTGGATGTTGATTATGCAAGAGAGTTGGACAAGAGGAGGTCTACTACATGATATGTATTTACTCTTTTAGGTGGAACAATTAGTTGGATGTCAAAGCTTCAGGAAACACATGCTTTGTACACTAATAAAGAAAAATATATAACTGCTTCAGATGTCTATAAAGTGGAAATATGGTTCAAAGGTATACTTGATGAGCTTGGAAATTCACTGGAGAAAGTGAATGTATTATGTGAGATTCAGAGTGCTATTAATTTGGCTACAAATACGGGTTGATCACAACAAGACTAAGGACATTGATGTTGGATACCATTTTGTAATACATGTGATAGATGGTGACAAAGTAGCTCTCAAGCAAGTCCACACACATGAGAATTTTGCATATATGTTCACGAAACCAATATTGGTAGAGAATTTGCAATGGTGTTTGGCTCCTCTTGGCTTGCAGAAATATGATGAATGGGCATGGGCAAGGGGTTAGGAAATTGTTTTCAAGGCAGAGATTGTTAAGAATGACAACAATTTAATCATTTTTAAACATGTAATTATCTTAGTAAATATGGTTTTATCATTCAGGCAATTCTGTAACCATAGGGAATTATGTAACGAAGTCTTCGTATTAAAAATGATGTTTCCCAAGAGGCTTGATTTAATGTTGGAGAGTCATTCCTAACTTTGTGTAATAACAATTCCAATCTCTTGCCCCATGTAGGTTTCCTTAACACACTATCAAGGTTCTACCATGTAAATTTCCTATGTTTTATTCTGTGATTCATTTTCTCATTTATTTGCATTTTTATTTCTTATTTATGCAATCAACAAGATCAACATACCAACACAACGATCCAGTACTCATATTATTTTCACAAAATCCATTGATTAGTCCAGGCCATGGACTTACTTTGATGGATCTTCTCAAAATGGCAGGTGTGGTGGTGGTGTATTACTTTACTTCAACAATAGTCAATTCTTCAAATTGATGTCTGCATTGGGTTTGGGCACTAGAAATTTTGCAGATTTTTTCAGTCTTAAATTATTTCTTCTCTTTACATTAGAAAAATATTTTCAGCAACTGCAGGTTTTTGGTGACTCCAAAGTGGTTATTGATTGATTCAACCATATTTCTCTTTGTCATACACAAAGAATCAGGAATTTATTAGATGAAATTATGATGTTAAAGGGGCAATTTGATAATATTTCTTGTGAACACATTTATAGAGAAATGAACTCACTTTATGATCATCTTTCCATAGAAGGCACTAAGGAGGCACGTGGGACATGGAAAATAAATGAACACAATGGTCTGAAGCATTAATCATCTTACTTTTGTTCATCATCTAAAGGTAGATGCAGATCTAGAGTGACTTTATTGTTTCAATTGATGGGATAATGGATATATCATACATTTATAGCTGATGGTTTTTTATAGCAAGCATTTTTACTGGACTCTTATTACTAGAGGATCTTATTGTGTATATTTATTTATAGATGGACTGATATATTATGTGGTTGTGGATATGGACAGTATATGCACTCATCTTGCAAATGATTATTGAGTGACCAACAATCACTTTTTTTATATGTTTTACAACATCTACAATATGTAATTTTAACTATTTATTAATAAAAGTTACGATTTTTCTTTAAGGAAAAAATAAAACAATATATTATATTAAAAAATGAATAATGTAATATGGAAATTTTATCTATATATAGATATATTAAAATTATTTAAGTTAAATTTATTTTAATGTAATCGGTTAAAATTGGATTTAAATAAGAAAAAGAATAAACAACTTGTTAAACCCCTCTGAAAATATATGTTATATTATGAACACTGATTTTTTGAGATCAATCAAACAAAATTGTTCTCAAAATGATGGCATGCTCTTGGAACTGAGTTTATATTCCTCAGATTAAACATAATTTTCAAAATCCCATTGAATGAGGGTAAGAAATTATGAAAGAAGCATCGTTTTTTGCAAAGATGGTTTAGTGGGAACATAAGTTCTTCAATAAGTTAATGAATTTTCTAAGTGGTTATAGGAAAACGGGGTCTTTAACCACTCACCTTCATTCTGTAATGGTTATTCTATTTTCTATTATGCATATTTTTGTTCTATACCTTGATGTCTTGTCGACAAAATTTCCGTTCCTGATTCTGAATATTCCACATCACTGAGAAGAAACGTTAACCTGCCTCAAATTGAGTAATTTACTTTATTTAGAGAATGAAGCATGTTTAACATGGTTCAAGCTGAATATTTTATAATAGTTTTATCAAATTTAGTTATAGTTTATACGAGTATATAAAGTAAACGATTAGTAATGTTAATAAGCATTAATCTATTTCAAATATCCAGAAAATGTTTCACATCAATAACATTACAGTTTATATATATTTATAAAATCTCAAAAACAAACTAAATTATAACTTAATTTTAATTTATTATTATTATTATTATTATTAACTTTAACTTACATTTTATATATATATTTATAAAATCACAAAACACACTAAATTATAACTTAATTTTAATTTATTATTATTATTATTATTAACTTTAACTTATTATTATTATGCATCTTTTTGTTCTATACCTTGATGCCTGGTGGACAAAATTTCCGTTCGTGATTCTGAATGTTCCACATTACGTAATAAGAGAAGAAATGTTAACCTGCCTCAAATTGAGTAATTTACTTTATTTAGAGGATGAAGCATGTTTAACATGGTTCAAGCTAAATATTCTATAATAGTTTCATCAAATTTAATAATAGTCTATATAAGTATATAAAGTAGTTTATATGAGTATATAAAGTAAATGATTGGTAATATTAATAAGTATCAATCTATTTCAAATATCCAGAATATTTTTCACATTGGTAATATTACATTTTATATATATATTTATAAAATCACAAAACAAACTAAATTATAACTTAATTTTAATTTATTATTATTATTAATCATAAAAAATAATTAATGTATGAGTTAAAATTATATAAATTTTAAAAAATATGTAACAAGATTCTTAAGTATGGAGATTCACTCTCATTTTATTATCATGGAGATTTTTAACTTGTAAATCAGCTTTGTTACAATATTATGGGCTAATATAATGGATTATTAATACTACATGTCTAAAAACATAACTCATTTCATAGTCAAAATAGTTTGTATAAATTTATTCTAATTTAATTTTATAATATTTAAAAAATTAAATTACGAAGAAAAAAGAGCTTAACTATATCTTAAAAAATATCTACCCATTATCTATGACTATTTGTAACTAGTTTTCTTCCCAAATTTATTTTAGAATTAAATACTATTATTTATTAGATCATTTCCCAAAGTTTGAGTAGTTGTCCCCTCAAATTTTATTGTAGATAAGGCATGGAGGAGGGGGGAGAAAAGCTATGAGGTGGTAGGTGAAAATGAAGACAGTGGTTGAGGTGGGTGTGTGGGGGAAGGCATAAGCATAAGTGGAAGGAGGAAGGAGAGGGGAATGATATTGGTATTTGTTTATGTTTTGGGGGGTTTTGGAGTTTGAAGTGGGGATCAGGTGGAGGAAAGATAAGAAAGGGAAGGAAGTGAAATGAGGATAACTCAAGAGATTGGTTTTGGTTGTGGTTGGATAGTGTTGGTCCTATTTTAAGCATAGTTGGACTTGTCCTTTGAGGGATAACGATCCTGTGGATATTTCCTTGGCTAGAAAGTTATATAGAATTTCCAGGCTGGCACGATAACAAATTTGTTAGAATCACGATTGTTGTTAGACCAAGCCCATGAGCATTAGTCTCTGCTACAATCACCGGATTTAGGATCTATGAGAGGCGGTTACTCCACATCGTGAAACACATGAGAAGTGTTAAACCCAATGTCCAAAAATATCCCCCATAGTGGGAGCTGGGTGAGTTTCGAACTCGAGACCTGTGACTCTGATACCACTTATTGGAATCACAATTGTCGTTAAAAAAAAACGCACATGCATTCGTATCTGCTACAATCGCTAGAGTTAGGATCCACAAGAGTCAGTTATTACATGTTGCGAAACACATAAGGAGAACTAAACCCAATGTCCAACAAAATTTAGTCAGACATACCTAACAGAAGCACTGCACCTGAACTAAACCATCGTATTGTAATTGAGTATGTATTTTATTATGAATTAATTGATTTCAATTGTTGTAAATCAAATTTTTTTTAAGAGATTTGTTATTTTATTATATGTTATTATCAAAAGATATTATTTTATTGTGAATATGCTATTTTTTTTACTTTGAAATTTATCTCAAATAAATCATTCTATTGTTGTAAATTTTGTGGTTAAATTAATGCTTAAGTTAACTATGTTAAGAGACCCAAAGTTGGATCTTCACATCCAGTATTAGAGCCTTTATTAAAAATTTGGACCCTAAAACACACCTAAATGCCCCACCTACATGCACAAACACACTTGTTCCAACCTTGTGTATCCATAAGAAATCCACTCTACAATCAAACCAAATAAAAAAAATATTCATGTTTTCGTAGTCAAGTGCAATAGGATATAATTTTGTAGCTCAAAATTATATTGGCATACATCTCCTATAGATTAAATATATGAGTTACCTGAAAAAATAAAAAATAAAAAAGAAAGAAAGAAAGAAAGAAAAATAAAAAAGAAAATGTCTATAAAATTGAAAAACTATGATGTAATTCTTTTATATAGCTCTAGTACTTTTATATGTCTATAAAATTCGAGAAATTATTTTTCAATTTTATTATGATGGAGAAGGCATCAAGGAAATAAAGGAAAATCCATGAGATTATTTGTATATTGTGAAATCATAAATTTTTGCGTTGTAGATAAGAAAAATGGAAAGTATGACATCTATCACGGGGTAAACCACCATCTCTTTCGTGACTAAATATAACTTCTACCACTAAATTGTTTGTCCTTTGAAAACCCTTAATCTATAGAAAACCCAAAATTTTCCCTTGATTCCTCCTAGATTACCGAGATAGTAGAGTGAGAATGTCAAGTGAGTTGTTTTTTACACTCTCCTACTTATGAAATTGAACAGAAAAATAAAAAATTAAAAGCATGAATTGATTAAAAAAAAGAGAAGCAATAAACACTAGTACTAGATTAAAAGAAATGATCTATGGAAACAACTGATATTGTGGTTGTGTAAGCGAGGTATTGGATAGATGGTGATCAAGTGCTCTATTAAGTAAATCCTAGATGTTAAGTCACTAGTTCAATTCCATGACCTGTTCAGGTGTTATTCTTGGACCTAAGAATGATGTAGCCTCACCAATGTCAAACTTACAAAAAAATAATAATCTGATATTGTGGCTCTAAATTTTTAGATAGTTAATCATTTCAAAGGAAATATGTACTATAATTTTCAAGATTAAAGTGATGGTATATTTAAAAGAATCATAGCATCATAAAAGCTACCCATTCATTTATTTTTAAGATCTCCGTAGGGTGATCACAACAATACGACACATGTTTGTCAAGAAAAAGAAAAAAAAATAGAATGGTCAGAGCACCACCTTTGCTTTGCTTTTCATTTGTGAAAACACATAAATTAAAATGATATAATAAATCTACATGCGTTCCAACTTGGAAACTACAATAATAAAAATGTAAAAAAAATAACAGTACTGGTTTTCTTTAAGTGGCTTTAGTGGGCTAGCCTGAATACCTACAAATCATGTTGGTCTACGTTTCAGCTTTAATATAATGGGAAATTTCACTCTATAAATATTTCAAGGTTCAAACCTTATTATGTGAATGTAATTAAGCAAATGGAAGAGATATGGGGACCTAATCCACCTTCCAAAGTAGTCCCGATCCTCTCAAACCTATATTCATAACACATACTACCCTTAGGTGTTTGTTAAAATGTAAAAAGAAATGGCATACCAAGTGCACTTTTCCTGATCTACCTTCACATTTCTCTAAACTGGGATTATATTTTTGAGACCCATGTTGAGCAACCAACTACTTTAGAATGGCATTCTCAATCGACTTGCTAGAATGTGGCAGTTCTTTGCTAGTAAATTCTCTCTCTTCACTTCCTATGTCATTATTCTCCTAAAACCAACCATAAAAATGTTAGAAACATATAAATAACCCTTAATAACTTAAAATAACCTATAATTCCTAAGTTACCCTTCAATAAACCTAGAAAAACCTAGAAGAGAGGAGGAAGCAACAAAAAAAAACAACTCTGCTAACTTTTTGAACCACTTGTATACATGTTCTAATCATCTGTTCATCCATTTTTCCTCCCACTAATGTAACCGTAAGAAATCCTTACCTAGAAAGGATTTAGATAAAGAGTCAAATAATATTTGAAATATAAAAACAACTTTACAATATGCTTAAATAAATAGAAAACTACTACAACATCAAAACAAATTCAAGATGCATGTGCTTCTTGGTTGATTTAGTTCATGATAAACCAAATATTAAAGCTTTGGCTATACTAACCTCATGGAACAAGTATGAGAGTTTTACATACCAATATATAAAATAATTTCCGTCATTTCTCAAATATGATTCAATTTGTTTTAAGGATAATGTCTCAGAAATAGGAAAATGATTCAAAGTAGCAAGATTTATTTAGAGGAAATTTCAGCATAAAAGTGAGCCCCTAAAGAAAAATAATAAAATAATAGTTATAATAATAACTTACGAGTTAACAATTTTGGAGGGAAAAGAAAAAAACTGATTTTTAAAATATATTTTTGGCTTGTCTCCTTGTAGGTTTACTCAAATTTCAAGTGTAGACACTCATTGGATGCAAAAATTAATTCCACTTATAATGAATTCATACTTTTGAGAATAGACACATTGATAAATATTGAAGATACATTAAAAAAATGTGTTCAACATGATTGTTTAATGTATACTCATTTTTTATCAATGTGAGTATTCTCAAAAGTATGCATAATGGTTACTCAATGTATGTGGAATTTGAGTAAACCTATAAGGATATAAGACAAAAATACAATTAAAAAAAATAGTTTTCTTATTTTCGCACCAAAAATGCAAGAATAATACTATTCCACTTACTCCATCTAGACAAAAAAAGGGCAATTTGTTTTAAAAAATAACTATTGAAACTAGACACCCACGTTAAAATATAATGGCCTCGAGGCATTAGTAGTTCTTTCCACTAAGAAAATAGTGGAAGAATCAATTCAAGTTGTTGTGAAAATGGACCAAAGTGGTTGGATTTCAAAATGTTGCCCCAAAAAAATGAAAGAAATATTTTAGGATCCATAGTTGGAATTAAAAATAGAACTGCAGAGAAGAGGGGTGGGAAATGTAGACGTAGAAGTTATTATTCCATTAATTATTCTAGTTAAATGGACAATATTTTAAAAGGAAGATGGTCTTCAAAGGGTAGTGGGATGATAGAAGAGAATGATTCAATTTTAGTGCTTCGGAGGATCCATCGTGAAACTTAATGACGATTTTTTCCTCTTGTAACAACAATTTCTTCAAAAGGAAGGAAAAATAATATATTCTTCTGAAATAACAACATAGCTCATGAATTAGATAAATGAATAGAGAAGAAACCAAGAAGAAATTACTTCTGCAATGAAGCTTGAGAATGGAAAGTTAGAGGATGATCTTACACAATTTGTTTTTTTAATGAGTCTCTACTTTTAATTACTAATAAAAAAGAGTGTTCAAGCAGGTCCTCCTGGTCCCAAAACCACCAGTTTAGCATCCTTATATTAATAATACTATGCTTTACAATGATTTTTGAAAGGGCTATTGACAGTTCAGAGAAAGCTTTACAAAAGTACACATGGAATTTGACAAGATGACCTCTCACCACAAAAATGACTAGGAAACCACAAAACATGACTAAAATATCTTAATTCGGAAGTTGGGAACCAGTATGATGAACTCCCACTAAGTTGGTGAGGTGAACATCTTTCACAGTTACGTCCCAATTGCAAGAAGACCTCACTATCTTGTTTCCCTTACACACATTGACAACACCGAGCACTAACTTGTGTTTCTTTTGGAATCTATCTTTCAATATTCTAGTGAAGAAAATGATGAGCAACACCATATCTACGAGCCACCTTACATAACCATGAATCAGTTAGTTGTGAGAGATCATGCCCATGAGACATTTATTGGCAGATGAAATTTAGGACGAAGCTAGGTGAGTGAAAACTCGGTGAACCAACCTCTCCGAATTGTTGAGACCTTATGAAACAACGGGACATGGGAAATGGGTCACCAGGAAGCCTTCATGGACTCGCCAAAACACACCGATGCTAAGAAGCCACCCTGAGAAAGCCATAGAGTTTCAATGAACAATGAACCTAAATTGCAGGCTAAGGGGAATTGCAAAACCCCAATGTAATCACCTTTGATATTGGTCTACTACCCCAAATATGGAATGGGAATCGAACTTCTGTCATGGAGCCTTTAAGTGCCCATAGAAAGTGTGTTGGGCTTCCCAGACCCCACGACTAGTGTAGGGTGAATCCTTGTCGTCTTGACATATGAGAGAAAAAAATTCCAAATATTGGCAGGGTACATGGCTACCATGACACAACAAAGAGAAATAATATGGAGAATTGCATCCACATACACCATATCTTGATCTCTACCATCATTATGGAAGGATAAATATATTAATACTACAATTTATATGTTCTCCTCACACGCAGGGTAATTCCACTCCCACATAGGAGCCGAATGATGAATAACCTTGCCATAATTGAACTGCATCATGACTATGAGGCGAGTGTACTCATTTTCTAAGCTGAAGAGGACCCCAAACATGCTATAATTAATACAAAGTTACATTTCATTTGTGGTCACCACCTGGCCTCCAAGTTGGAGAGTTGAGGCCTTTCACACTGACAAATCACCTTGTTTAAACATGATTTGCACCCACTGTGGGGTTGATGATCTTACATAGTTAAAATTAATATGCTATACTTAATATTGAAACACAACCCACTAACAATTGGGTTTTCTCGTTTAGAAAAATATCATGGAATAAAGTGCATAAACATGCTATAATTAATACAAAGTTACATTTTGTTTGTGGTCACCACCTGGCCTCCAAGTTGGAGAGTCGATGCCTTTCACACTGTCAAATCACCTTGTTTAACCATGATTTTCACCCACCGTGGGGTTGATGATCTTACATAGTTAAAATTAATATGCTCTACTTAATATCGAAACACAAGCCACTAACAATTGGGTTTTTTCGTTTAGAACATTATCACGAAATAAAGTGCATACTTTACCAAGGAAAAGTAGAAAATAAAATTACAAGCTACAACTGCAGCAAAAACATAACATTTACACCAAAAGGAAGCATTAAGATGTAAGTACAAAGTCATGTCTGAATTATGAAATGTACATATTAATTCTTTTGCAAAAATGATATATTGATGGAAAAAAACTAAGAAAAATTTTCACATCTTATACTTTACAAATACATTAATTCAGACAATTACCATTTGTCATTTTTTTTTGTTCTATGATTTACTGTTGTTTTTGTGTATATTTTGTTATGAAAGAAAAAAATTATTTTAATGTGCACAAATTATCAAGTTATTAATGTCCATATATAAGAATATCTTTCAAAACAAATCTGTATAAGGTAATGACACCACATAAATGAATCTTTTACAATAAAAAGTGAACATAAATATAATGATTTAAAAAAAAAGGAGTCAAATAATTTTGTTTCTTTTTTCTAATTTTTGCTATGAGAAAAAACAAATTCATATAAATATTGGGATACAAATTCATAACTTCTAACAAACAATGGACTCATGCACTCATGTATGTACATTTGAAAATTTTTAATATCTATATATATGAATATATTTTTGAAAAAATATCTAAAACACAATGGAATAACATAATTGAGTTTTTTCAATAGTGAGCGAATAGAAATACATTGACAATAAATTAAAAATAAATAAATACATAAATAATGGAGAACTGTCATAATTTGTGTATGCTTACCAAGGTTCAAAATTGAAGTGGTCATTTTCCTTTAAGAACTCTTTAGCTAGTCATAGAAAGGCATAAAACTATTCGCCATGCAAATGAAAATTTAAAAAAAAAAAAAAAAATATTAAATTTAAAACAAAATATGTTTATTTTTATTATTATTTTATCAAAGGATAAATGAAATTTTTGTAATATGTTCTACTTATTGTTTTCATGTATTTTTTTTCTTTATCACTCATTTTGAAGATACCATGACAATTACAATAATAAAAACTTAAACTAATTTTCCCAATATAATGATGGTTTAAAAAAATATATATTATAAGATAGAATCCTATTTTTATGGATATCATGCTTATCACCTATTTATTGGAATTATATTTTAGTAGTTTATATTGAAGATTAATATGTTTGATTGTGATGAATCCTCTTTTTACTCAAAATGGAGAAACAATTCTAATTTGAATTAGCTCTCTATCCTCTCGACATTACCTACCTATCTTCCATCGCTCCACCTACAAATATTCTTTCTATCTACTCCACTTTCTTGCACTTATTTCTTCCATGGATCATGAATAGTACGCTCATGTTTTATTAGGTAATGACATTAAGCATCATGGATCATTATTAGAAATTGAAAGTTTAATACATAGTATTTAATTTAAACAGTCATTTTTGTTGACAAAAAAAATAATGTTATTGTTGTGTTCTTTTGAATATGGTGCTTTATATCGTAATGAGCATGTGCCCCAACTACTAGGCCTATTATTATTCTGGAAAAATATTCTAGTAGGCTATATTTTTTAATGGAAAATTGCGTTGTTGGAGGCTTTAAATAGTTAATTTTTTGTATTGAACATTGCACTAAAATCTGTAAAATAATACTATATTTAATTTCCCTTAAAAAAAATTGCAATTGTTTCAACCATATAACCAATTACCCTATAAGAAATAAGAAAAATTCATTGTGTTTAAGGAATACAACCAAGAGATGAAAAAAAAAATACCCCTATTGAATTCCCTCCGTGTAATTTATGGCATTAGTAAAAGGTCCAATTAAACTTTCTCTATATGATTCCTCTATATAGACTACAATATTGGTGAATCAACATTATGTATTGGTACTTGTTCAGTGTACCCATTATGACTTGAAAATAAGATTCTTTGTTTGAGGTTTGAAAGGGTAGAAGGTGCAATGTAAAGTATGCCTAAAATTTTATATTTTTTTCATTTCAATATTAAAAGAATAATTTATTTTTTTGTCAATATTTAATTCATATTGAAACATAATATTTCTCTTCAAATTTGATCCATAAAGTTTACTATTTTTGTCAATTATTAGTTATCTTACTTTTCTTATACTTCTCTATCTACTCTGGTTTGTATAATTTATAATATATAGAGAAATTTATTATTTATTTTCTTGTATTATTATTTTTAAATTTTATTATTAATATCAACTTTATTTATTTATTTATTAATTATATAGTTGTAATAATTTTCATTCCTATTTCTATTTTTTTTAAAGGATATATTGCACCAAAAATGCATGACAAATAGAAGAAAAAATACCCTTTCTCCAACTTTCTAGTTTCAATATTATAAGTTATTGATATATTAGAAACTCGTGGGATCATTCCTTATCCTCCTTATATGTTGATAAAATAGAAGTTCATTTCCTTTCTCAAAAAAGGAGAGTTGTAGAATAGTAAGTCCCTACGTTGAGTGGGGTATGAGATAGTTTAGTTAATATTGGTACTCAGTTTTAGGAACCCACCTCAACTAACCATGTCTAGCTGCCAAATGGTATCTAGATATGGTCTCCATGCTTCCTCCTCAACTGTTTTACCTGACTTTGAATCCCTTTAAGATCAAATTCATTAGCAATTATTAATACTATGACTCTATTACCATTGAGTATTAAGCTTTTTCTAGCCTGCAGTAGTTAATATGGCGGGTTAAGACCATTTTTATTTTCTTAGTCCAAAGTAAGATACTGACCTAGTAAAGAGGAAAGAAAATTTTAACCACAAGAAATGAAATTAATATGATGCTTTGGTGGGGCTACTGAGGGCTTTCTATGTCTATATAACCCCTAAATATAATAACCATATCAAGTTTGTTAATCTTTTCGAGGGCTCCATAATTGCTTTGGGGGTTTGGGGTTCTCCTTATATAATATAGATACTACTCTGTCCCTGCAATACGAACCCCTCAAGAATAGTAAGATATGATCCATACTGTAAACTTGGCCCCTCTTTCTGTACACCTTTTCCTCCTTTTCTTAGAAGGTGTGCCTCCTTAAATCAATGACCACTTGATCCTTTGATAATTCATGCCAGCCAGTCACATCCTAGCCAGTAAAATGAGGTAAAATGAGATATATATCTCTATCATATGTACATATAGTATAATGTGTGAACCAAGGTAATGTTTTAGTAACATGATCCACGTGATGAGTAGATTGCTCATTTACTTCATGCTACTATTATAGTTTCTAATAGAAAAATGATCATGTTAATTCTGCCATATAGAATACGACCTGGATGTAGTTACACCCTTGTTCATATCCAAAAAAAATTCTTTTTTTAGTTGATGCACACTAGTGATAAATAAAGAAAAATTGGCAAAGCTTATAAAGATTCTAATTAACAGGGTAATATTTAGATTTAATTATGAGACAGGTTGCTATTAAAGGTGGACACTTTGAAGAATGTTGTAGATGCATTGATGAAGTTTGTGAGCACTTAGAAGTTCTCTTGGTGTAGAGAAACAATGGGTGTTGTGGATTTGGACTAATGACTAAGCTCTCCTGTGGCCCCTTGCGGAAAGAAAACAACAAGTGGGAGAATGTTGGGTATGTGCTATATTCTTTCCACGATCAGTCACACACGTGGGAGGGGGGGGGGCGTTAGACCCCCATGTACATTGCACCGAGTGCAACAAGGGGGTCATGGGAGGGTGAAATACCCCCCTATATGGGTGTTCAGAGGGGGTGGGTAGCCCCCTGCGCAAGGTTAGGGGCAGCACCCCAGGAACAAAAATTTGGACTCTATTTTTCGGTGGGTGGTTTTGGGGCATGATGGTTTTCTTCCCCTAGTATTTTTTAGATTCGATCAAGGGAAATACGTTTATGTTATAATATAGGGTTAATGGATTGGGGTTTATGAATGCTTCGGCATGTATATATGTGTGTTGCAACACTAAAAGGAATATAATGAAAAATCAAGTTGATAGTCCCGATTTGGGATCCAGGGGAAATATCTGTGTATATATGTTTTATGTTTTATGCTCTCGCTATTGTTTATTTTCTATTTTTAATATTTGTTTGTAGATAATTTTTGTACAGGGTTAAAACCTACAACAAAAAATTTCCTCTTAGTGACTCTTCTATAGACTAATATTTCTCTTAAAAACAATAAAACATACTTCTTGCTAGAATTGATCGATTTATTTTTTTGGTTGGCACTTTCCAGTGATTTTTTTGACTTGCCTTTATTCACATTAATAGTCAATGATTTTCCATCCTTGATGAGAAAATGTTGTTTGGATCTCCACATAAATATTCCATCTCACATATACATGTAGGGACTCCCAAAAAAAACTTTGCATAGATCAATGGGAACCATATCTAGTTCTACTTCATCAATAAAATCAATGCTGGTGGAAAATCTAATTTTTCACTGTTTTATTACTTTTAACTCTACATCCTTATTTACCCATCCCAATGGATATAGGCTTGGAGGATCATGAAATTCCAGACCTATATTTTTTACTCTCTTTGTTGCAATGATATTTGTCTTTGATCTTGAGTCTTCCTGACCCGTATATTTATATGGAAGGGTTTGGTAATTTATTTCTCTTATTGTTGTTAAAGGATACTTAGATTGACCTCCTTTTAAACTAATGTATAAATTATCTTCTCATCCACATCTGAGTTTCTTTCAACTTGGTTACTTGAATCAATGATCATGTGATTCTTATTCTTATTGTCTTTCTTTTTGTTGTTTGGGTTAAGATCTATATGTAACTTCCAACACTTATCCTCTATAGGGTTGCCAATGTTGCAGTGTTTGAAGTGGTTGTTGGGGTATTTTCACTTATGTGTGGTGGATGCCATATTTTTATCTTTTCTCCCTTTCTACTTATTCTTGCCGTGAATAGAAGATTTTTTTTTATCCTTCTACATTGATCCACATGATTTCCATTTCTTAAATGCTATGTTTTCCAGCTACTATGATTGTACACAAGCCTCATCCATCGATTTGGGCTTGAACATCATCACTTTCTCCTATAGATGGTGGTGTAGGTCCTCCAAATATTTCAGGAGTACATTTAGGTTCTTTGTGTAGAAATTATTCAAAAATATGTATATCAATGGACTCAATCTAATCAAGCAATTTACTAAAGCTAGATACTGAATCCTTCTACAAATAAATTGCGAAAAACAAACATGATCACCATTCACAACATGTAAAGAAAGAAGAAATCAAACCACAACACATATATTTTCCCGAGAAAAGCTTGCTGCTCAAAATCCCTCTATCTTCTATTGTATATTCACCAATGAATCATGAAAAAATTACAATGCACTCTTCTCAAAAGAGTCTCTTGCGCTCTGACAACTGTCTCACACTGACCTGGAAAAAATCGACTAACACTGAGCCAATTTCCTACCTCTAATCAGCCTTCCTTTCTTGCACAATTCATGCAGAATGCAATCCCTATTCTTTAGGAATTCAACCTTCCAAAACTGCACAAGGATCATGGGAAATACAATGGATGTTTGGTTGCATGCGGTCAACTTACTAATGATGTAATTGATAGTTAGAATACCTTTAACATTTGTCTCAACTCCGTCTCCACTAGAATTGACATGCATGGAGATATTAATAGTAAATCATTAGTTTCTCGGTAGATCACTACATGTTAATTAAATATGATTTAATTCACTTGATCTCTCACTAGTAAAACAAACAGTTAAAACTAGTCCAACCTACTTTAACTCAATAAATTAGGTTAATTGATTTCTCATGCATTAAACTAATGCACCAACTGCAATTCAAATTCCATAACTAATAGAATCACTCTACATGCCTCACCAACCACCCTCAATTCGAAATTCATTAGCTAACTGAGTTTTTTACACTTAGTTAACTATTACAAGTGATTATGAGATAAGATTACATTTTATTCTCCAATTTAATTAAGGGAAAATTAAATTAGACACACATTTCTTGTTGAATTTTCAACACTCCCTCTCAACAAGAAAGGGATTATCTCCCATCCTGATCCTGCCTCTATGGTATTCGAATTTTCTCCTGGCGAGCTCCTTCATCAGAATATCTGCATCTTGATCTTCCGTGGGAATGTACTGAAGTAACATAATGTGCCTCTGAACACAATCTCTGAGATGGTGGAACGGGATGTCTATGTGCTTTGACCTATCATGGAATATCGAAATAACTGAGATTTTAATGCAACTCTGGTTATCACAATGTATCACTATCGGGTCCATATGAGAACCAAAAAAATTGGCGAGAATTTTTCTCATCTAGATGGCCTCACATGAAGCCTGACTTGGTGCCATGTACTCTACCTTAGCTCAACTAAGTGCCACAGATCATTGCTTCATGTTGTACCAATAAACTATTGTGAATCCTATGTTGAAGATCCCTTTTGATGTGCTCTTTCTGTTTGATGGATTGCCTACCCAATCTGCATCCGTGAAGCCTTGAATCTTCACTCCCTCTGTCCATCTGTACAATAATCCATACTCTGTAGTGTCCCTGAGATATCTCAAGACATGATTCCCCACCTTCAAAAAGAGCTTGGTCAGCTTAACCATAGCTTTACTCAGCTGGTTAACTGCGTTGCAAATTTCTGGTCTGGTGTTCACCAAGTACATCAGTGAACCCACTAGCTTCTTGTAAATAGTAGCATCCACTACTTCTCCTAAAGTAGCATCCTCTTTCCTCCAATTTCCTGGAAGAGGAGTCTCCATGGGTTTAGAGCTCTCCATGTGAAACTTAGTCAGAATCTCTTTGGCATAGTTTCCTTAAGAAACAATTAGGTCACCATCCCACTGCCATATTTCCAAACCAAGGAAATAGTTAAGGAGTCCCATGTCCTTCATTTCGAGCTCCCTTGCAAGATCCTCCATGAAAGAAGTAATCAGCTACTCATCACCTGTCAAAATTAGAACATCAACATAAAGTATGATAATCAAGAGTTTACCATCAACCACAATCTAGTATAGGTTCGCATCTTCTTCACTTTTGGTGAAGCCCAACCTGGTGAAATAGTTTTCAATCTGAGTGTAGCAAACACGAGCTGCTTGCTTCAGCCCATACAGTTCTCTCTAGAGTTGGCACACATGCAAATCATTGTCAAAGATCTCGAAACATTGCGGCTGCTCCATGTACACTTCCTCCTCAATAACTCCATTGAGAAACACAATTTTCACATCCATGTGATCTATCTTCCACCCCATGTGCATCGAGTGCATGGATATATCTAATGGAAGAGTACCTCACGAATGGTGTGAAAATATCCTAATAGTCAATCCCCTCAACTTGTGATAATCCCAGGGCCAAAAATATGGCCTTGCACTTCTCCACACTCCCATCCACTGCTTGCTTCACCCTATATATCCATCTAGATACAACCACTAATTTTCTGACCGGTATTGGGACAACTTACCATGCACTGTTCTTGACGATGGATTCATACTCCTCTACCATAGCAATAACCCAAGTTGGTTGCTGCACTGCTTCCTCAAAGGGAGATGGTTATGTAATAATAAAATTTCTCATAAGATCCATGTATCCAGGAAAACCTATCTATAGAGACTCGCCTATCTCACAAGAAGGAAGCAGGTGGTCCTACATGCTCGTGGCATCAAGTCTTAATCTATCGGGCCCCATGGTGTGGTGTTGCTTCTACCATTTCTGGTGGATGTCTCTGCATGAGTGTTTACTGCCACTCCATGATCCTCTGCATTTGGCTTCTCCACATCTTGAGGTTAATTCTTTGGAACCAAGAGTTCCTCCTCTGTATGAAAATCCAACTCCCTCTCAAGGGACAATTGCATGGATTTCTCCTCATCAAATTTTATATCCCATCACACAAAAACCATTCTGTTGTTTTGAAAATACACTCGATAGTTGTGGGGAGTATGAGGTACCCTAAAAATATCCTAATCTCAGCTGTTGGTTCAAACTTCTTCCTGGAGTCTTTGGTCACATGAGCATATACAAATGAGCCAAAAATTTTGAAATATGAAAAATCAGGTTTCTTACCAGAAAAATCCTCCTCTAGTGTACTCATGCCAAGTATCTGATGAGGACTACGGTTTTGCAAAAATACCATTGTGTTGCATGCCTCCGCCCATAGATGCAGCGGTAGGCCCTGATCGTGCAACATCACTCATGTTGCACCCACAATTGTTTTGTTCTTTCATTCTGTGACCCCATTCTATTGTGGGTTATGAGGTGCAATCATCTCTCTCTGAATTCCTTCTTTGCTATAGAAGTTAATGAATTCATTGGAGATGTACTCACCACCATTGTCGCTCCTAAGAGCCTTCATATGCTTCCCCGAATCTTTCTCCACCAGTGCTTTGAACTCAAGAAATTTTGCGAATGTCTGATATTTCTTCTGCATGAAGTAGATCCAACACTTTCTAGAAAAATCATCGAAAAATATTACATAGTACCTGTGCTTTGCTGTTGAAGTATTAGAGAATGGTCCACACACGTCTGAGTGAATTCTCTCAAGGATTTCGAAGCTTGGTTCTCCTTCTTGTGAAAAGTGGCCTTTGCATACTTCCCCATACTACATCACATGCATGTGTCTAACTGCACAAGAGTACCCTTGGGAAGACCCATAGAAATATGTTGCATGACCTTCAAGGCTCCGTGGTGTAGATGGTCGAATCTCCTGTGCCATAACTCACCCTCATCCCAGCTTTCCACTTTGTCCGCCTTACCCATCAATGTTGCACAACCATATACATCAATTTTGTAGAGATTATTCACATGAATCCCAATATTCTTAGCTTGTCCTGTGGCTTTGTGTTGAAGGAAGGATTTCCCTCGATTGAAAACCACATCATAGCCTCTATCCTCCAACATTGCGACTAAAACTAAATTTTTCTTCAAGCATGGTACATGCATTACATATTTTAATAAGAAGGGTTTACCTGACTATCTCTGGAAGATAGTTGTACCAATCCCGGTAACACTGTACCACTCCTCATCACCCATTTTGACATGCATATGGGGGTCCTTCTCCTCCAAGCTACTAGAAATTTCTTTGTCTCTCATCATGTGGAAAGATGCACAACTATCCAAGTACCAGACCGATCCCATTTTACTTGAAACCATGCATGAAATGAGCGAGAAGTTAAGATAAAATTGCGAGGCCAAAGAATCACTAGCTGCAGATCCTGAAGCCCTCTTGTTCTTCTTATTTTGTGGACAATTAGTAGCATAGTGTCCATTCTCATGACAGTGAAAACACTTCACTTTACAGTCAGTGTCACCTGCTGCATCAAATTTGTTTCAAGATTTCTTTAATTCTCCTCTTCCACCTTATCAACTAATCCAAAATTTTCAATAATCATTTATGAAGATCCATCCTGCATTCTCACCAAATCTTCTTACAAAATACGACTCAAAGTCGTTTTGAATCGTGCCTTCTCCTCCCTTGAAAATCTTCTAATAACTATGACAACTCTGCAAAGTTTTAGAAGAGATAGGCTCACCAAGTCATCATCCATGACAATAAATCCCGATGCTCCCAAGCTCATCCTAGCATTGACAAACTTTGTTAAATTATTTAATGATGTCACCTTCAATTTTGATTTTTCCAGCTTGTCCCTCGCGCCAATTTTATATACATCATCGTCGTTTAAAAACACATGATGTTTAAGCCTTCCACATTGCATATGGAGTCACTTTTCCATGGAGACTTGAGGCAATGTGGTCTCGTACTCCTTCCAGTAAGATCCTCCTCGCCTTTGCAACCTTCTTTTGCCAAGCATCAAGATTTGTGGCATCTACTGCAGCAGGTTTTGGAACGTCATTATCAATGAATTCTTTCAACCCATTGTCCTCCAGAACTTCCTCCATCATGTATTTCCACACAATGTAATTGGAATTTCCCTCAAGTGCATACTCCAATCTCAAGCCATTGAAATCCATTTGGATCTTGATCCCCCTGTCTCACCAAGAATACTTTTGCAAATTTGAATTCTATTCATTCAAAAACTCAATTTCTTCTTCACTCTAGTGATTTATTATGCTCTGATACCATGTAGAAATTATAAAAACATATGTATATCAATGGATTCAATTCGATCAAAAAATGTACTAAAGCTAGGTATTGAATCCTTCTACAAATCTATTGCGGAAAATAAACATGATCACTAATAACAAGAAGTAAAGAAAGAAGAAAATCAAACCACAACACAAATATTTTCCTGGGGAAAGCTTACTGCTCAAAACCCCTTTATCTTCTATTGTATATTCACCATGGAATCATGAAACAATTAAAATTCACTCTTCTCACAAGAGTCTCCTGCACTCTCACAACTGTCTCACACTGACTCAGAAAAAATTGACCAACATTTAGCCAATTTCCTACCTCTAATTAGCCTTCCTTTCTTGCGCAATTCATGTGGAATGCAATCCCTATTCTTTAATAATTTCAACCTTCCAAAAATGTGCAATGCTCATGGGCAATCCAATGGATGTCTTGTTGCATGCGGGAAACCTACTAATGATACAAATGATAGTTAACATCCCTTTAACCTTTGTATCAACTAGATCTCCACTGGAACTCACATGCATTCATCTATTAAATATAGTAAATCATTAGTTGCATGGGGGGATCATCGCATGTGAATTAAATCTGATTTAATTCACTTGATCTCTCACTAGTGCAACAAACAGTTACAACTAGTCCAATTGGCTTTAACTCAATAAATTGGGTTAACTAATTTCTCATGCATTAAACTAATACACCAACTGCAATTCGAACTCCATAAGTAATATTTTCACTCTGCATGCCTCACCAACCACCCTCAACTTGAAATTCATGAGCTATCTGAGTTTATCACGCTAAGTTAACTATTACAAGTGATTATGAGATAAGATTACGTTTTATTTCCCAATTTAATTAAGGGAAAATTAAACTAGACACACATTTCTTGTTGAATTTTCAACATTCCCTCTCAACAAGAAAGGGATTATCTACCACCCCGATCCTGCCTCTATGGTATTCGAATTTGATCCTAGTGAGCACCTTCATCATAATATCTGCATCCTAATCTTTCATGGGAATGTACTGAAGTAACATAATGTGCCTCTGAACACAATCTATAAGATGTTGGTATCAAATGTGTTATGTGCTTTGACCTATCATGGAATATCGAAATAACTGAGATTTTAATGCAACTCTGGTTATCACAATGTATCACTATCGGGTCCATATGAGAACCAAAAAAATTGGCGAGAATTTTTCTCATCTAGATGGCCTCACATGAAGCCTGACTTGGTGCCATGTACTCTACCTTAGCTCAACTAAGTGCCACAGATCATTGCTTCATGTTGTACCAATAAACTATTGTGAATCCTATGTTGAAGATCCCTTTTGATGTGCTCTTTCTGTTTGATGGATTGCCTACCCAATCTGCATCCGTGAAGCCTTGAATCTTCACTCCCTCTGTCCATCTGTACAATAATCCATACTCTGTAGTGTCCCTGAGATATCTCAAGACATGATTCCCCACCTTCAAAAAGAGCTTGGTCAGCTTAACCATAGCTTTACTCAGCTGGTTAACTGCGTTGCAAATTTCTGGTCTAGTGTTCACCAAGTACATCAGTGAATCCACTAGCTTCCTGTAAATAGTAGCATCCACTACTTCTCCTAAAGTAGCATCCTCTTTCCTCCAATTTTCTGGAAGAGGAGTCTCCATGGGTTTAGAGCTCTCCATGTGAAACTTAGTTAGAATCTCTTTGGCATACTTTCCTTAAGAAACAAATAGGTCACCATCCCACTGCCATATTTCCAAACCAAGGAAATAGTGAAGGAGTCCCATGTCCTTCATTTCGAGCTCCCTTGAAAGATCCTTCATGCAAGAAGTAATCAACTACTCATCACCTGTCAAAATTAGAACATCAACATAAAATATGATAATCAAGAGATTACCATCAACCACAATCTAGTACAGGTTCGCATCTTCTTCAATTTTGGTGAAGCTCAACCTGGTGAAATAGTTTTCAATCTGAGTGTAGCAAACACGAGGTGCTTGCTTCAGCCCATACAGTGCTCTTTAGAGTTGGCACACATGCGAATCATTGTCAAAGATCTCAAAACATTGTGGCTGATCCATGTACACTTCCTCCTCAATAACTCCATTGAGAAACACAATTTTCACATCCATGTGATCTATCTTCCACCCCATGTGCATTGAGAGTGCAAGGATAGATCTAATGGATGAGTACCTCGCAACTGGTGTGAAAGTATCCTCATAGTCAATCCCCTCGACTTGTGAGAATACGCGAGCTACAAATCTAGCCTTGTACTTCTCCACACTCCCATCTTCCACTTGCTTCACCTTATAGATCCATCTAGATCCAACCACTGATTTTCTGACCAGTCTTGGGACAAATTCCCATGCTTTGTTCTTGACGATGGATTCATACTCCTCAACCATAGCTTCAACCCAAATTGGTTGTTTCACTGCTTCCTCAAAGGAGTATGGTTATGTAATAATAAAATTTCTCATAAGATCCATGTATCCAGGAAACCTATCTAGAGACTGCCTCTATCTGCGCAGTGAAGTAGGTGCTCCTACATGCTCTGTGGCATCAAGTCTTAATCTATCAGCTTCCATGGTGTTGCTTCTACTATTTATGGTGGATGGCTCTGCATGAGTGTTTTCTACCACTCCATGATCCTCTACATGTACCTGATCCACATCTGGAGGTTCATTCTTTGGAACCAAGAGTTCCTCATCTGCATGAAAATCCAACTCCCTCTCAAGGGGCAATCACATGGCTTTCTCCTCATCAAATTTTATATCCCATCTCACAACAATCATCGTGTTGTTTTGAAAATACACCTGATAGTTGTGGGGAGTATGAGTGTACCCTAAAAATATCCCAATCTCAGCTGTTGGTTCAAACTTCTTCCTGGAGTCTTTGGTCACATGAGCATATACAAATGAGCCAAAAATTTTGAAATATGAAAAATCAGGTTTCTTACCAGAAAAATCCTCCTCTAGTGTACTCATGCCAAGTATCTGATGAGGACTACGGTTTTGCAAAAATACCATTGTGTTGCATGCCTCCGCCCATAGATGCAGCGGTAGGCCCTGATCGTGCAACATCACTCATGTTGCACCCACAATTGTTTTGTTCTTTCATTCTGTGACCCCATTCTATTGTGGGTTATGAGGTGCAATCATCTCTCTCTGAATTCCTTCTTTGCTATAGAAGTTAATGAATTCATTGGAGATGTACTCACCACCATTGTCGCTCCTAAGAGCCTTCATATGCTTCCCCGAATCTTTCTCCACCAGTGCTTCGAACTCAAGAAATTTTGCGAACGTCTGATATTTCTTCTGCATGAAGTAGATCCAACACTTTCTAGAAAAATCATCAAAAAAGATTACATAGTACCTGTGCTTTGCTGTCGAATTATTAGAGAATGGTCCACACATGTCTGAGTGAATTCTCTCAAGGAATTCGAAGCTCGGTTCTCCTTCTTGTGAAAAGTGGCCTTTGCATACTTCCCCATACTACATCCCATGCATGTGTCTAACTGCACAAGAGTACCCTTGGGAAGACCCATAGAAATATGTTGCATGACCTTCAAGGCTCCGTGGTGTAGATGGTCGAATCTCCTGTGCCATAACTCACCCTCATCCCAGCTTTCCACTTTGTCCGCCTTACCCATCAATGTTGCACAACCATATACATCAATTTTGTAGAGATTATTCACATGAATCCCAATATTCTTAGCTTGTCCTGTGGCTTTGTGTTGAAGGAAGGATTTCCCTCGATTGAAAACCACATCATAGCCTCTATCCTCCAACATTGCGACTAAAACTAAATTTTTCTTCAAGCATGGTACATGCATTACATATTTTAATAAGAAGGGTTTACCTGAATATCTCTGGAAGATAGTTGTACCAATCCCGGTAACACTGTACCACTCCTCATCACCCATTTTGACATGCATCTGGAGGTCCTTCTCCTCCAAGCTACTAGAAATTTCTTTGTCTCTCTTCATGTGGAAAGATGCACAACTATCCAAGTACCAGAACGATCCCATTTCACTTGAAACCATGCATGAAATGAGCGAGAAGTTAAGATCAAATTGCGAGGCCAAAGCATCACTAGCTGTAGATCCTGAAGCCTTCTTGTTCTTCTTATTTTGTGGACAATTAGTAGCATAGTGTCCATTCTCATGACAGTGAAAACACTTCACTCTGGACATGTCGTGCTTCCTACCTTCATTTCCGGACTCAGATTTGGAATAAGATTTCTTTACTTTCCCCTTCTTCACCTTAGAAACCAAAGCAAAATTTTCTTCATCATCTGTCTTAGATGAATATCCATCCCTGGTATTCTTCCTGAATACTTCTTGCACAAAATCCGACCAAAGTCATTTTGAATCTGGCAGCTTCTCCCTCCCATTGACAAATTCCTAATAACTATGCCAACTCTTGCAAAGTTTTAGAAGAGATAGGCTCACCAAGTCATCATCCACGACAATAATTCTGATGCTCCCAAGCTCATCCTGGCATTGGACAAACTTTGTTAAATATTTCAGAATGATGTCACCTTTCTCCATTTTGATTTTCCTGAGCTTGTCCTTCAGTGCCAATTTTATATGATCACTGCTGCTCTAAAACAGATATGTCGAAGCCTTCCACATTGCATATGGAGTCTCTTTTCCATGGAGACTTGAGAGAACATGGTCTCATACTCCCTCCAATAAGATCCTCCTCACCTTTGCAACCTTCTTTTTCGAGGCATCAAGATTTGTGGCATCTGATGTAGTGGGTTTTGGAATGTCATTATCAATGAATTCTTTCAACCCATTGTCCTCCAGTACTGCCTCCATCATGTCTTTCCATGCAATATAATTGGAACTACCCTCGAGTGAATAATCCAATATCAAGCCATTGAAATCCATTTCGATCCTGATCTTCCTGTCGCACCAAGAATACTTTTGCAAATTCGAATTCTATCCAGTCAAAAACTCAATTTCTTCTTCACTGTAGTGATTTCATGTGCTCTAATACCATGTGGAAATTATACAAACATATGTATATAAATGGATTCAATTCAATCAATCAATGTACTAAAGCTAGATATTGAATCCTTTTACAAATCAATTGCGGAAAATAAACACGATTTCCAATCACAACAAGTAAAGAAAGAAGAAAATCAAACCACAACACAAATATTTTCCCAGGGAAAGCTTGCTACTCAAAACCTCTGTATCTTCTATTGTATATTCACCATGTAATCATGAAATAATTACAATGCACTCTTCTCACAAGAGTCTCCTTCACTCTCACACTGACCCAGAAAAAATCGACCAACACTTAGCCAATTTCCTACCTCTAATCAGCCTGCCTTGCTTGTGCAATTCATGTGGAATGAAATCCCTATTCTTTAGGAATTTCGGCCTTCCAAAACTACGCAAGGATCATGGGCAATGCAATGGATGTTCGGCTACATGTGGGCAACCTACTAATGATACAACTAATAGTTAACATCCCTTTAACCTTTGTCTCAACTGGGTCTCCACTGGAGCTGACATGCATTCATCTATTAAATATAGTAAATCATTAGTTGCATGGGGGATCACTGCATGTGAATTAAATCTGATTTAATTCACTTGATCTCTCACTAGTGCAACAAACAGTTACAACTAGTCCAATTGGCTTTAACTCAATAAATTGGGTTAACTAATTTCTCATGCATTAAACTAATACACCAACTGCAATTCGAACTCCATAAGTAATATTTTCACTCTGCATGCCTCACCAACCACCCTCAACTTGAAATTCATGAGCTATCTGAGTTTATCACGCTAAGTTAACTATTACAAGTGATTATGAGATAAGATTACGTTTTATTTCCCAATTTAATTAAGGGAAAATTAAACTAGACACACATTTCTTGTTGAATTTTCAACATTCCCTCTCAACAAGAAAGGGATTATCTACCACCCCGATCCTGCCTCTATGGTATTCGAATTTGATCCTAGTGAGCACCTTCATCATAATATCTGCATCCTAATCTTTCATGGGAATGTACTGAAGTAACATAATGTGCCTCTGAACACAATCTATAAGATGTTGGTATCAAATGTGTTATGTGCTTTGACCTATCATGGAATATCGAAATAACTGAGATTTTAATGCAACTCTGGTTATCACAATGTATCACTATCGGGTCCATATGAGAACCAAAAAAATTGGCGAGAATTTTTCTCATCTAGATGGCCTCACATGAAGCCTGACTTGGTGCCATGTACTCTACCTTAGCTCAACTAAGTGCCACAGATCATTGCTTCATGTTGTACCAATAAACTATTGTGAATCCTATGTTGAAGATCCCTTTTGATGTGCTCTTTCTGTTTGATGGATTTCCTACCCAATCTGCATCCGTGAAGCCTTGAATCTTCACTCCCTCTGTCCATCTGTACAATAATCCATACTCTGTAGTGTCCCTGAGATATCTCAAGACATGATTCCCCACCTTCAAAAAGAGCTTGGTCAGCTTAACCATAGATTTACTCAGCTGGTTAACTGCGTTGCAAATTTCTGGTCTGGTGTTCACCAAGTACATCAGTGAACCCACTAGCTTCCTGTAAATAGTAGCATCCACTACTTCTCCTAAAGTAGCATCCTCTTTCCTCCAATTTCCTGGAAGAAGAGTCTCCATGGGTTTAGAGCTCTCCATGTGAAACTTAGTTAGAATCTCTTTGGCATACTTTCCTTAAGAAACAAATAGGTCACCATCCCACTGCCATATTTCCAAACCAAGGAAATAGTGAAGGAGTCCCATGTCCTTCATTTCGAGCTCCCTTGAAAGATCCTTCATGCAAGAAGTAATCAACTACTCATCACCTGTCAAAATTAGAACATCAACATAAAATATGATAATCAAGAGATTACCATCAACCACAATCTAGTACAGGTTCGCATCTTCTTCAATTTTGGTGAAGCTCAACCTGGTGAAATAGTTTTCAATCTGAGTGTAGCAAACACGAGGTGCTTGCTTCAGCCCATACAGTGCTCTCTAGAGTTGGCACACATGCGAATCATTGTCAAAGATCTCAAAACATTGTGGCTGATCCATGTACACTTCCTCCTCAATAACTCCATTGAGAAACACAATTTTCACATCCATGTGATCTATCTTCCACCCCATGTGCATTGAGAGTGCAAGGATAGATCTAATGGATGAGTACCTCACAATTGGTGTGAAAGTATCCTCATAGTCAATCCCCTCGACTTGTGAGAATCCGCGAGCTACAAATCTAGCCTTGTACTTCTCCACACTCCCATCTACCACTTTCTTCACCTTATAGATCCATCTAGATCCAACAACTGATTTTCCGACCGGTCTTGGGACAAATTCCCATGTTTTTTTCTTGATGATGGAGTCATACTCCTCAACCATAGCTTCAACCCAAATTGGTTGTTTCACTGCTTCCTCGAAGGAGTATGTTTATGTAATAATAAACTTTCTCATAAGAGCCATGTATCCAGGAAACCTATCTGGAGACTGCCTCTATCTACGCAGTGAAGTAGGTGCTCCTACATGCTCTGTGGCATCAAGTCTTAATCTATCAGCTTCCATGGTGTTGCTTCTACTATTTTTGGTGGATGGCTCTTCATGAGTGTTTTCTACCACTCCATGATCCTCTACATGTACCTGATCCACATCTGGAGGTTCATTCTTTGGAACCAAGAGTTCCTCATCTGCATGAAAATCCAACTCCCTCTCAAGGGGCAATCACATGGTTTTCTCCTCATCAAATTTTATATCCCATCTCACAAAAATCATCGTGTTGTTTTGAAAATACACCTGATAGTTGTGGGGAGTATGAGTGTACCCCAAAAATATCCCAATCTCAGCTGTTGGTTCAAACTTCTTCCTGGAGTCTTTGGTCACATGAGCATATACAAATGAGCCAAAAATTTTGAAATATGAAAAATCAGGTTTCTTACCAGAAAAATCCTCCTCTAGTGTACTCATGCCAAGTATCTGATGAGGACTACGGTTTTGCAAAAATACCATTGTGTTGCATGCCTCCGCCCATAGATGCAGCGGTAGGCCCTGATCGTGCAACATCACTCATGTTGCACCCACAATTGTTTTGTTCTTTCATTCTGTGACCCCATTCTATTGTGGGTTATGAGGTGCAATCATCTCTCTCTGAATTCCTTCTTTGCTATAGAAGTTATTGAACTCATTGGAGATGTACTCACCACCATTGTTGCTCCTAAGAGCCTTCATATGCTTCCCCGAATCTTTCTCCACCAGTGCTTTGAACTCAAGAAATTTTGCGAATGTCTGATATTTCTTCTGCATGAAGTAGATCCAACACTTTCTAGAAAAATCATCGAAAAATATTACATAGTACCTGTGCTTTGCTGTTGAAGTATTAGAGAATGGTCCACACACGTCTGAGTGAATTCTCTCAAGGAATTCGAAGCTCGGTTCTCCTTCTTGTGAAAAGTGGCCTTTGCATACTTCCCCATACTACATCCCATGCATGTGTCTAACTGCACAAGAGTACCCTTGGGAAGACCCATAGAAATATGTTGCATGACCTTCAAGGCTCCGTGTGCGTATGGTCGAATTTCGTGCTACAACTCACCCTCATCCTACCTCTTCTACCCCTTGTCCGCCTTACCCATCAATGTTGCACAAACCATAACATCAATTTTGTAGAGATTATTCACAAGAATCCCAAATATTCTTAGCTTGTCCCGTGTTTTTGTGTTTAAGGGAAGGATTTCCCTCGATTGAAAACCACATCAGTGTGCCTCTATCCTCCAACATTGCGACTAAAACTAAATTTTTCTTCAAGCCTAGTACATGCATTACATATTTTAATAAGAAGGTTTTACATTATTCTTATGGAAGGTAACTGTACCAATCCTAGTAGAATTTTACTGCCCGTCATCACCCATTTCAATATGTATCTGTAGGTCCTTCTCCTCTAATCTACTGAAGAGTTATTTGTCTCTCTTCATGTGGAAAGATGCACAACTATCCAAGTACCAGAACGATCCCATTTCACTTGAAACCATGCATGAAATGAGCGAGAAGTTAAGATCAAATTGCGAGGCCAAAGCATCACTAGCTGTAGATCCTGAAGCCTTCTTGTTCTTCTTATTTTGTGGACAATTAGTAGCATAGTGTCCATTCTCATGACAGTGAAAACACTTCACTCTGGACATGTCGTGCTTCCTACCTTCGTTTCCAGACTCAAATTTGGAATAAGATTTCTTTACTTTCCCCTTCTTCACCTTATCAACCAAATCAAAATTTTCTTCATCATCTGTCTTAGATGAAGATCCATCCCTGGTATTCTGCCTAAATTCTTCTTGCACAAAATACGACCAAAGTCGTTTTGAATCTGGCAGCTTCTCCCTCCCATTGAAAAATTCCTAATAACTATGACAACTCTTGCAAAGTTTTAGAAGAGATAGGCTCACCAAGTCATCATCCACGACAATAATTCTGATGCTCCCAAGCTCATCCTAGCATTGGACAAACTTTGTTAAATATTTCAGAATGATGTCACCTTTCTGAATTTTGATTTTCCTGAGCTTGTCCCTCAGTGCCAATTTTATATGATCACTGCTGCTTTAAAACATATATGTCGAAGCCTTCCACATTGCATATGGAGTCTCTTTTCCATGGAGACTTGAGATAATGTGGTCTCATACTCCCTCCGATAAGATCCTCCTCGCCTTTGCAACCTTATTTTTCGAGGCATCAAGATTTGTGGCATCTGCTGTAGTGGGTTTTGGAATGTCATTATCAATGAATTCTTTCAACCCATTGTCCTCCAGTACTGCCTCCATCATGTCTTTCCATGCAATATAATTGGAACTACCCTCGAGTGAATAATCCAATATCGTCATTTAACTACCATCCTCGATCTTTCCGTTTACTCAAGAATACTTTTGCAAATTCGAATTTATCCACTAAAATCAATTTTCTTTCACTCGTAGTGATTTCACAAAAGTCCTAATACCATGTGGAAATTATACAAACATATGTATAAATGGATTCTAATTCAATCAATCAATGTCCTAAAGCTAGATATCGAATCCTTTTACAAATCAATTATAAACAAACACGATTTCCAATCACAACAAGTAAAGAAAGAAGAAAACAAAACCACAACACAAATATTTTTCCTCAGGAAAGCTTGCTACTCAAAACCTCTCGTATCTTCTATTAAAGTATCACCATGTAATCACAGTACATCACAATGGCACTTTTCCTCAAAAGAGTCTCCTTCACTCTCACACCGACCCAGAAAATCGACCAACACTTAGCCAATTCTCAACCTCTAAACAGCTTGCCTTGCTTGTGAAATTCATGTGGAATGCAATCCCTATTATCCAGGAATTTCAGCCTTCCAAAATTGTGCAAGGATCATGGGCAATGCAATGGATGTTCCCGCTACATGTGGGCAATTCACTAATGATACAACTAATAGTTAACATCCCTTTAACCTTGTCTCAATCGGGTCTCCACCGGAACCGACATGCACATCTATTAAATATAGTAAATCATTAGCCGTATGAAGATCGTGATGTGAATTAAATCTGATTTAATTCACTTGATCTCTCACTAGTGCAACAAATAAATATAACTAGTCCAATTGGTTTTTAACTTCAATAAATTGGTTAACTAATTTTCATGTATTAAACTAATACACCAAATCGAATTCAACCCATAAGTAATATTTTCACTCGCATGCCTTTACCAACCACCCTCAACTTGAAATTCATGAGCTATCCGAGTTTATCATGAGTTTATCACGCTAAGTTAACTATTACAAGCGATTATGAGATAAGATTACGTTTATTGCCCAACGAATTAAGTGTAGCATTAAACTAGACACACATTTCTTGTTGAATTTTCAACATTCCCTCTCAACAAGAAAGGGATTATCTACCACCCCGATCCTGCCTCTATGGTATTCGAATTTGATCCTAGTGAGCACCTTCATCATAATATCTGCATCCTAATCTTTCATGGGAATGTACTGAAGTAACATAATGTGCCTCTGAACACAATCTATAAGATGTTGGTATCAAATGTGTTATGTGCTTGGACCTATCATGGAATATCGAAATAACTGAGATTTTAATGCAACTCTGGTTATCACAATGTATCACCGTCAAATCCATCTGAGACCCAAACAAACAAACCAGGATATTTCTCATCCAGATGGCCTCACATGCATCCTGACTTGCTGCCATGTACTCTGCTTCGGCTGAACTGAGTGCCATAGATTGCTGCTTTGTGCTGTACCAAGAAACTGTTGTCAATCCTATGTTCAAGATCCCTCCTGATCTGCTCTTTTTGTCTGATGGATTTCCTACCCAATCTGCATCCATGAATCATTAAATCTTCACTCCCTCTATCAATATCTACCATAATCTAGACTCTATAATGCTGTTGAGATATCTCAATACATGCTTCCCCGCCTTCCAAAAGAGCTTGGTCGGATTAACTATAGTTTGACTCAGTAGGCTAACTACGTAGTTAATGTCTGGTTTGGTGTTCACTAAGTACATCAGTGAACCCACTAGCTACCTGTAAACAATAGCATCCACTACTTATCTTGATGTAACATCCTATTTGCTCTAATTTCCTGGAAGAGGAGTCTCCATGGGTTTACATCTCTCCATGTGAAACTTACTCATAATCGCTTTGGCATACTTTTCTTGAGAAATAATTAGCTCACCATCTTGCTGGCATATTTCCAAACCGAGGAAATAGTGAAGGTGTACCATGTCCTTCATTTCGAACTCCCTTGCAAGATCCTCCTTGCAAAAAGTTATCAACTGCTCATCACCTGTCAAAACTAGATTCATCAACATAATGTACGATAATCAAGAGCTTACCATCAACCAAAATCTGGTACACGTTTTCATCCCAACCCGATGAAATAGTTGTCAATCAGAGTGTACCAAGCACGAGGTGCTTGCTTTAGCCCATATAGTGCTCTCTTGAGTCGGCACACATGTGACTCACTATCAAAGGTCTCAAAACCTCGTGGCTACTCTATGTACACTTCTTTCTCAAAAACACCATTGAGAAACATAGTTTTCACATCCATCTGATGTATGTGCCACCCCATCTGTGTTGAGAGTAGAAGGATAGATCTAATGGATGAGTACCTTGCAACTGGTGCGAAAGTCTCCTCATAGTCAATCCCCTCAACTTATGAGAATTCCCAAGCTATAAATCTAGCCTTATACTTATCCACACTCCCATCTCTCACTTCCATCGCCTTATAGATCCATCTAGATCCAACCACTGATTTTTTGACTGGTCTTGGGGCAACTTCCCATGCACTGTTCTTGATGATGGAGTCATACTTCTCAACCATTGCATCAACCAAAATTGGTTGGTGCAATTGTTCCTCAAAGGAGGATGGTTCTGTCACAATACACTTTCTCATAAGAGCCATGTATCCTCTAAACCTTTCTGGAGACTGTCTCTATCTGCGCAGTGAAGTAGGTGCTCCTACATGTTTTTCCACATCAAGTCTCAATCTATTATCTTCCATGGTGTGCCTTCTACCATTTTTGGTGGATGGCTCTGCATGAATGTTTTCTGCCACTCCATGATCCTCTGCATGTGGCTGCTCCACATCTTGAGGTTCATTATTTGGAGCCAAGAGTTCCTCATCTACATGCAAATCCAGCTCCCTCTCAAGGGACAATCGCATGGCTTTCTCCTCATCAAAATTTATATCCTGTCTCACAACAGTCATCCTACTATTTAGAAAATACACCCGATAGTTGTGGGGAGTATCAATCTACCAAAAAAATACCCCAATTTCAGTTGTTAGTTTGAGCTTCTTCCTGGAGTGTTTTGTCACATGTGCATATACAGATGAGCCAAAAAATTTAAAATATGAAACATCAGGTTTCTTACCAGAAAAATCCTCCTCTGGTGTACTCATGCCAAGTATCCGATGAGGACTATAGTTTTGCAAAAATACCATTGTGTTGCGTGCCTCCACCCACAAATGCAGCGGTAGGCCCTGATCATGCAACATTGCTCGTGCTTCACCCACAATTGTTTTTTTCTTTATTTTTGCGACCCCATTCTGTTGTGGGTTATGAGGAGCAATCAACTCTCTCTGAATTCCCTCTTTTCTGCAGAAGTTCTTGAATTCATTATAGATGTACTTACCACCATTGTCACTCCTAAGAGCCTTCACATGCTTCTGTGTATCTTTCTCCACCAGTGCTTTGAACTCAAGAAATTTTGAGAATGCTTGATCTTTATTCTACATGAAGTAGATCCAACAGTTTCTATAAAAATCATCAACAAATATCACATAATACTTGTGCTTTGTTTTCAAAGTAGTAGAGAATGATCCACACACGTCTAAGTGAACTCTCTGAATGATTTCTGAAGCTCAGTTTTCCTTCTCGTGAAAAGTGGCCTTTGCATACTTCCCCATAGTACATCCCTTACATGTGTTTAAATACGCAAGAGTACCCTTGGGAAGACCCATAAAAATATGTTGCATGACCTTCAAGGCTCCGTGGTGTAGATGGCCCAATCTCTTGTGCCATAACTCACCCTCATCTGGGATCACAACTTTTTCCACCTTACCCATCAATGTTGTGTAGCCATCTACATCAAGTTTATAGAGATTATTCACATTAATCCAAATGTTCTTGGCTTTTCCTGTGGATTTTTGTTGAAGGAAGGCTTTCCCTTCACTGAAAACCACATCATAGCCTCTATCCTCCAAAATTGTAATTGAAACAAAAATTTTCTTCAAGCCTGGTACATCCATTACATATTTTAATAAGAAGGGTTTACCGCACTATCTCTGGAAGATAACTGTACCAATCCCGGTAGCATTGTATCGCCCGTCATCACCTATTTTGATATGCATATGGAGGTCCTTCTCCTCCAACCTACTGAAAATTTCTTTGTCTCCCGTCATGTGGAAATATGAACCACTATCCAAGTACCACAAAGATCCCATTTCACTTGAAACCATGCATGAAATGACTGAGAAGTAAAGCTCAACTTGCGAGGCCAAAGCCTCACCAAATGTAGATCCTGAAGCCTTCTTGTTCTTCTTCTTTTGTGGACAATTAGTGGCATAATGTCCATGCTTGTGATAGTGAAAATAAATCACTTTGGACATGTCACACTTCTTGCCTTTTTTTATCAGACTTAGATTTGGAATAAGGTGTCTTTCCTTTCCCCTTCTTCACATTAGTAGCCAAAGTGCAGTTTTCTTCATCATATGTCTTATATGAGGATCCATCCTTGGTATTCTGCCTAAATTCTTCTTGCACCAAATACGACCAAAGTCGTTCCCAATCTGGAAGCTTCTCCCTCCCATTAACAGAGTCTTGATAACTATGCCATCTCTTGGGAAGTCCTAGAAGATCTAGGTTTACCAAGTCATCATCCGCGACAGTAATTCCGACGCTCCCAAGCTCATCTTGGCATTGGAAAAACTTTTTTAAATATTTCAGAATCGTGTCGCCTTTCTCCATTTTGATTTTCCTAATATTGTCATTCATTTCCAATTTTCTATGATCATTACTGCACTAAAACAGATCTATAAAAGCCTTCCACATTGCATATGGAGTCACTATTCCATGGAGACTTGAGACAATGTGGTCTTGTACTCCCTCCAGTAAGATCCTCCTCACCTTTGAAACCTTCTTTTTCTAGGCATCAAGATTTATGGCATCTGTTGCACCAGGTTTGGGAATGTCATTATCAATGATTTCTTTCAACACATTGTCCTCTAGTAATTCCTCCATCATGTCTTTCCATGGAATATAATTGGAATTTCCCTCAATTTCATACTCCAATCTCAAGCCATAGAAAGCTATTTTGATCTTGATCTACTTGTCGCACCAAGAATACTTTTGAAAATTTGAATTCTATTAAGTCACAAACTCAATTTCTTCTTTACTGTAGTGATTTCCTGTTCTCTGATACCATGTAGAAACTATACAAACATATTTATATTAATGGATTTAATCTGATCAAGCAATGTACTAAAGCCAGATACTAAATCCTTCTAAAAATCAATTGCGGAAAAACAAACACGATCACCAATCATAACAAGTAAAGAAAGAAGAAAATAAAACCACAACACAGATATTTTATCGAGAAAATATTGATGCTCAAAACCCCTCTATATTCTATGTGATATTAACCATGAAATCATGAAACAATTACAATGCACTCTTCTCACAAGAGTCTCCTACACTCTCACAACTGTCTCACACTAACCTGGACAAAATCAACCAACACTTAGCCAATTTCATGCCTCTAATCAGGCTACCTTGCTTGCACAATTCATGTGGAATGAAATCCCTATTCTTTAGGAATTTTAGTCTTCAAAAACTGTGCAAGTATCATGGGAAATCCAATGGAAGTATGGCTTCATGCAGGCAACCTACTAATGATACAACTGATAGTTAACATCCCTTTAACCTTTGTCTCAACTGGGTATCCACTGAAACTGACATGCATGCAACTATTAATAGTAAATCATTAGTTGCATGGCAGATCACTGCATGTGAATTAAATATGATTTGATTCACTTGATCTCTCACTAGTGCAACAAATAGTATGTGAATTAAATATGATTTGATTCACTTGATCTCTCACTAGTGCAACAAATAGTTACAACTAGTCCAACTGACTTTAACTCAATAAATTGAGTTAACTGATTTTTCATGCATTAAACTAATGCACCAACTGCAATTCAAACTCCATAACTATTAGAATCACTCTTCATGCCTTACCAACCACCCTCAACTCTAAATTCACGAGCTAACTGAGTTTATCACACTCAGTTAACTATCATAAGTGATTATGAGATAATATTACATTTTATTGTCCAATTTAATTAAGGGAAAATTGAATTAGACACACATTTCTTGTTGACTTTTCAACACTTTGGTGAGATACCCAAAATTATGGCCATTTTTCTAAGCTTTGTGTTATAATCCTACAGACTTTTCCCCTACTTTTTCCTAAAGTAGTGCCATCAGATCAGTTAGTCCTATTCATACCCATTGGGGTAAAAATATGACTTAATGAGTTTTTTGAATCCCTCCCACTTAGTAATTGGAGGCTCTCCCTCCAACCTCAAAGTATCCACATGGATTTACCATGAAATCAAGGCATGACCCTCTAATTTCAGCAACAAAAATAAAATATTATGTTTTTATTCAATTTGATGGACAATGAAATACACTTCCAGTTCATGTAACCAACAATTTAGCTTGAGAGCATCGATCTCGTCATGGTAGAAATTAATATTGACCTATGCTTCCATTTTGAACAATTACTATTAATGATTCACTGAACTCGAACTAATAATCCTTATCTTATGCCAATATGATCCATAAACTTCCATGGATATTTCACTAGATAGTTTGCACAACACATATGATGATATTATACTTAGAGATGCAAAATCTGCACTATCATAGTTTTATTTCTCTTTAGATTTATAGACATGTAGAATATTGTTAATAACATATCTTTATGAATTAAAATTGTGTAGAAAACAAAGAACAATGAAATAAAAGTTGACACACACATTTGACACAAGATATGACATGGGAAACCCTTTCAGGAGAAAAACCTAGCTGGAAGGTGAGGTTCATCTCCTCTCTTTCTTTGAATGGAAATACAATTGATAGTACAAAGAAGTATGGATTATGACCCATGGGATACTATAGTGCACAAATCCTCTCTATTTTCTTTATCATCTATCCCTCCTGGCTACTTTTTCTTATATATGGAACAAATGCACTCGAAAGAATGAAACCCCTTTTCCTCGTAGCATCTCGGTTATAACACAACCCAATAGCCTACTAGTGGTTAGGTTTGAGTATCTCAACTCTTAACTAGAGTTACAATATAGACTCTACTAGAGTCTTATTCATCATAATCACGTGTCTAGCCCCCATTTCATGAATAATGGGGGCTCATCTGTTATCCTCTTGAATTACGGTGGTGAAAATAGGAAGGGAAACTTCTGGATGACATAAATTTGACATAAAAACTCCAATTAATGTGATTTAATGTTGTTGGAGAGGTACTTATGTGTATAATATTAATGGGACAACAATAAAGCGATATATTTTTAACCCCAAAAAACATCATTTCATGCCTCAAAATGCTCACAGAAGGTTTCATACTTCAATTAATAAAACTAGGTACCATCGGTAAAAAGGGTCTAGTGAGCTAATTCATCCACATTTTCCACTAAGAAATAATCCACTTGGATGAAAAAAAATATAGTGATCTAATATATATCAACAAGATACTCGGAACTTAAGATTGATGGGGACACTCAATAGGTTATAGTGACTTCCCATAAAATTATCCTTGGTTCCCCATTAGAGAATTTGTATAGGATTTGGAGGATTGAACATCTCATTTCCTGTATCCATCTACTATTTATCTCCATAAATTATGTTGTTACTTCTTAGTCTTAGAGAAACTAATTTTCTTGCCTTGCAGTCTCTTGGTTGCCTAGAGCTTAGTATAATTGGCATAATTTGTTGCCTTGATGATGATAAAAGTTCCTTCATTGTCGTGTAGAATGGGGGTGGGAAGGTCATTGGGGGGAAATCTCGCCACCCCACTCCCTCATGCAACATGTAAGAGGGGGGTGGCATGGCCTGCCCTCCACACGCTGACACATGTGAGTAATTCTTGCTTCAATTATCAATATGGAAAGTTACTTCTGAAATTCGTTATTTTTTTATACTACCATTGTTGTGACTTAAGTAGTGTGATTCAATTTCCTTGCTAACATAGGTGGGATATATTCCAGATTCTTATGGCGTTGGCGAATTTTCCTTAGATTTTTTTAGACATGGAGTAGTTTTCTCCATATAATCAAGCTCTAGGGATTTGGTTTTGTGCACTATTTGATTTGGGAAATTTGTATCCTATGGATAGGTAATTAAGCTAAGATGGGGTCATGATTTTAAGAGCATTGTTGGTTGCACTATTGGACCTCAACATTTTAGGAGAATTGTTGGTTGCACTACTGGACCTCTGTTTATCATGTTGTGGATTCCTTTGAAATTTTTTCCTCCTGTTGCATGATTGTGCCTTTTTCCATCCATAAACTCTCGAACCTTGGGCCTTTGCATGCTGCATTATTGGTGATACTCTATGTGACTATTGGTTGTATTCATTTTTCATTTGATAGTATAATTATTAGCTTCAACTCTAATAGGTGATATGTAGTTGTTGAATGTTGAATTCAATATTTTTTGCATGTTGAACATGGTTTGAAGTCTTCCACATTCATTCATCCTTTTCTTTCCCCCTTGACTTATTTCCTTCACCTTTTTTTCATGCCTTCTACAAATTCTCTCCTTCGTAATATGGAGGGTAATCTCTACCTCTATTCCTCTTCCCATGGAATTTTGATTCTTGAGCTCTACTCATGACATCATTTTACCCTAAGCTCCATGCCTCAACAATGCATGTGTAGCCACCGAGGTGGTGGGGGGTGGGCCTACGCCTCACGGTAGATATTGTGTCCAAGCACAAACATAGGAGGATGCAAACATTTACCAATGTGTTGTCCCTTCTCATATCCATGTCGAGATCCATCATGTTGAGTTTGTTGTTGCTAATGAGTTTCAATGTTTCTTTGACTTAGACATCCTTAAGGAAGTTTCCCATTGGGTTACTAGCTATGCTGATACTAAGGGAATACATAAATAATATCTTAACTTAATTACCCTTTAGTGAAAACTAGAGACCCTCCTTGGTACAGTTTTCAAGGAGAAACAAGAGGAGCAATATGACATCTTTTCTACCCTAAATTATATCATGTGTTGCCAAAGCTTCCAACATTCATGCTTAGAGAGTTTGGACACTCGTGTAGAGATTATGCTCTAATAACTTCCTTGAACTTAAAATTTTATACTATTTTCCTCATTAATATATTTCTTTATAGTTCTATAGTTATTACGCTCATTTACTTTAAGTAATTGTTTTGTGATTGATATGATGATCTCATCCAAAAGTAGTCAATATATTGGTTTCCCAAATAGTAAATTGAGACCGCTTACGATGAACTCAAAAAACCATAAAAAACTAACAAGTATCTTTTGGTATTTTCATATTATAAAACAATACCGAATTAAATAAAAATTATAAATAATAATAATAATAAATATATAATATTATTATTATATATTATAAATATAGCCCACTCTAGAACATAAAATTTTAAAATTTAATATAAAGAAATATTATGATATTATATATATATAGTTTAAAATGTTATTTTTTCTTATAAACAAAGTATGCGTTTGATGTTTTTATTTCCATAAATTATTATCCAGAATTTGATACTTTATATTCGGTAAACCTTTTTATTTCACATTAATATTTCTTTTGTTATTTGTTCTTTTTATTAGATACGTAGAAAAAATTAATAATATTTCTATTATATGTAGTTTATTTATTAGTTTTATGTTTGGTATTTTATTATGGTTAAAGTTTTCGATAGATTGATATAGAATTTAATTAGGTGAAGTCAAATAATCATTATTTTTTTCTGTTATTATTTTAATTTAAATTATATATCATTTTAATTAAAGATAATAAACTATTAATTTTTCAAGAGAAATAAAATATGCAAATATTTTTATCTTATAAAAAAATATATATATTAATTTAGAAGTTTTTTTAAATACCATTAAAAAAAAATGAATACAAGAAACATTATAAGTCTATTGAATATTAACATACTAGACCCATTAAGTTTTATAGATTTTTTATAATGCATCAAATCAAAAAGTAAAGAGAGCTCTTCTTGAATTGCTCATGAGACACAATATTTCTAAGATTTTGTAAATAAGATAGCAAGCTAAGTAGCCGAAATATGATTCGTCTAAATAGCAGTTCAAGGACTATGACACGAGAGAGAGACACGAGGGAAAGTGAAGTGATTGAGAAAATAATTATTTGAAAATTTCACTGGTGGCATGTTTGTAAGTCATAGAGCAACCGCTTCGACTGTCGAGTGGTTTCTTGGAACATGCGAGTTGTTTCAGACGATAGTCCGGAAAGCAATGCTTGCTTTGGCATGTGAGGTAGGGCAGATTGGTGCCATAATGACTCTTTTGGTGGTGGTGATGGTAACTGTAAAATCTTTGTTGCATTTTGTCGTGATTGACGTTTCTGGAATCTTAGGAGGGGTGGTGGCTTTGAAGCTTCCCAGGTTTTGAATCTCCCTCTTTATGAAACCATGGGAGCTTTGCAGAAACCAGAACCGGTCCGGACGGTTTCATTCAATGGGTTTGACTGATTGTTAACACGTGGAATTTCCTTTTTATTTATATGTGGCGGATCTAATTTTTTGGATTTCTTTTGAGTCTTTTTATATTATCAGTCTTGGACTGGAATTATGGTTTTTATGGTAGCTTTTTTTTTAGGGTTTTTCGATTGTAAAAAATAATCTTCATCTTATTTATTACAGAGTTGTTTTTTAAATAAAATTTCAAAAAATAAAATAGTTGGAATGTTTGAATTGCATTTTTTATAACGAAAATATATCGAGTATTATTAAATCTTTTAAAGTACTCAAAATACAAAAATTTAAAGACTATAATCCAAATTTTCAAAAATCTTTGCCAATTTTTTTATAATATTACCTAAATTTCTAGATTATTCTATGACTATGACTTTTTTTTAGACTACAATGTTTATTACTAATTTTCAAAATTAATATTACTCGTTCATCTTTTCGAGTCAGCATGAAAAAAATAACTAGCTGAAACTGGTTAGTTAGCAAAAATGAATAAAAAATTGTTTGGTCCATGTTCCTATCTAGAGAGTTGTGACAATGGCCAATTAAATAATAGAAAATAATCTTCATTAATAAAATTTTTGGTTTTCAGTGGACGTTAACGACCATCATCATCATCATCCATAGAAAAAATTTTAAAAATAAAAAATATTTTTTTTTAAATATTATCTTATTTTATTTACATATTTAAAATATTATTTAAATTTAAAATTAAATATATAAATTTATAATATAAAATATTTTTTTCTAAATAAACTAACGTAAATATATATATATATTATAAATTTATTAACTATTGTTTCTAAATTTTGGGATCAAGTTATTATGCATGACCCTATTTTAATGAATTCTCTTCCTATCTCCTTTTGGAGTTAACATTATTTATGAGCTGATAGGTTTAAGGTTAGTATCAATAAGATATGATTGTTGATTGTTTATAAGTGTAAACAATTTTTTTCATATATATAATTTAAATATTTATATAAATATTTTAAATTATAATAAAATATATTTTATTTTATTTTTATTTTTAATATAATATTAATTATAATAAAGTTAAGATAAATGCTTTTTTAGATTAATCACATCATTAGGATCACAAATCCGAAAAGACATCTAATTTATGGATCGCAAAAGTCTCAGATCTAATATAATAAAGTTATAATATTTGCAACATATAAGAGAGTTTAACCATAAAAAAATAAAATTGTTTTATATGATTATATGTGGATAAGTCTAAGTTTGATTACCGCATATAAAATATGTGACCATGGTGATTATACCCATCATGTCGGTTTAACTTTCACCAAATAATGTTTGCTATATAGTAGATCTATGTCAGAATGCCAAACCATTACTAATATAGGCATATACATAAATTTACCTATCCCTTTTATCCTATCCAGCCATTGTACTTATATTATTGTCACAATATATTTTATTTTGTAAGGATCTCAGTTGATTGTAATTACATTGTACTCATGTCACGAATATTTAAATCTTGAAGAGATAGATGCTGCTTGGAAGATTTTCTAAACTCGATTACATTTATCATAAGAGTAATGGTATATGCTGCGGATTTCGATTTTAATGTTAAGATCAAATTTTCTATACCATTGCATTGGATTTTGGTTTGAATGGATGACACCTGCCTCATTGATCGCTGTTGGATCTAGGAGTAGATATCAACGGCTATGATCTCTGGGTACCCGCTTAGGGTAATGACCTCTTCCGAACCCTAATTGACTCTTTCATTTGCAACTGGCTCCTCGGAGTTGCTTCTCTGTAACCTGGTCGCAACCTTAGCTTTCCTCATCCAACCTTCCTGATTTCCACTCGGCGCTGGTGATCATGGCGTTATACAAGTATAAAACTATGCGTCCACAACCCTGCAATAGCTATTTACTTGCTTTCATGGCTTAGTTGTTATCATGTTCTTAATCTTATGTTGATTTCTTCATTTGTTTGTTTTCGCAAGGAGGTTTAGTAGTGGCTCTATGCTATGGCTAAGCGCTCAGGTTTGTAATAGGAATGTAAAATATATGTGTGTCGAATCTTTTCACAGGTGTCTCCTTCCAGATTTCTCTGGCTATCTGCCCACCATGGCTACCCTTCACTGTGGCAGGTAAGCCAACCGGTCACTTTGATTGACATTTACCAACTTTCTAGGTTTTCATTTTCTTCTGGGTTTTCCCTGAATCTTGCCCTTAATGTTTCTCTTCCCAATGTTACACATATTGCCTGCGGAATCAAGTCAAGAGAGGTATTTTGTGTTTTGGGTTCGATCTTTTCCTTCATTGCTTCCTCATTCTGAAAGTGATAATTAATATGTTTCTAATGTTCTCTCCTCGCTCTAGAGCAGGTATATACACTTGGGTCGATCTAGCGAGGGTTTACTCTACACTTTTATCATTTATTGAGGTACTTGGTCTCACTCTTGACTTCGATGCTTGCTTACAGGTATCAGGTTCTTTCGTAATATTCTAAAATGGTTAGAGTAGGTGCAATGCTAGCTTCAGGGTACCTGCGGCATTCCACATGCTAGATTTTAGTTTTATGGCCTCTTGGCCGTTTAATTTACTTTTTTCTTTAATCTTGAGGGCAACACTCTATTGAAATAGTTGCATGCAACATGGGAATGTTATTGTAATATTATGTTTCTCCTTAACTGTTGGTTGTATCTTACACTCCATTTTTAAGAGGGAATTTCTTCCAGCAACAGAGTTTTCTTTAATATTTTGTGAATCTTTCTATGAAATTTTTTCTAGGTTCTCTACATTTTGAATGTTTTCTCATTTAATATTGTTTTCCTCTTAGGAGAATATAGTGACAGAATTTTCTCGCTTTCCGCTTGTTTATAAATGTAAATGTTGCCTTATTTTTTCTTGTCAGAGGCATTCACATTAAATTTCCAATGAACATCTATTTATGTTCGTTTATGGTTCTCGCTCGTACAACACTATAGTCATCTTTTCTTCATAAATTTGGTATAAAGATCATTTTCGAAGTTTTTTTACATTTACATTGGTTGTAGCATTTCTGGGTTTACTAGGCATCTTATTTTGAGATTTTATCAGTGTAATTCACCTCAGACAGAAGTTTCCATTCTTTCTTTTAAAAACAATTTTTTTTTTTTATTTCTTCCAGTTAAATAGAGAGATGTCCAGACCATATGTGTGCCGAGTTGTTTTCCTAAAACTCCGTTGTCTGTGTATATCATAGGCTACAGGTTCACGATCGGTTCTGGGGTCTAGGGTTTCGACCATGGACCCTGAACTAACAATTCTCCCGGTTCATGCTACTAGTAGACATCTCTGTCTATATTTAACGTGGTAGTATAGTTACTATTCACGCTACTCTTTCTTGTGAAAACTGGTAAGAAATTCATTATTTATATTCATTACACAGTCTACATATTAATAAAAAATCTACTGTGATTTTCTGGACTATTTTACAACACATTCATATACTATTTATCTTCAACATTCACAGTGTAAACATCTTTGTTCCATAATTTAACGAAACATTTTTTTTTATTTAAAAGAATTTTGTTTTAAACAATAAATTCTAGTTTCTTACTATTTCTACAGTTTGTATACTTATCTCGCTTCAGAGTCTGCTAATGATGTCCTCCCTACCATGAGAGAGGAAATTAATTCCTCATCTCCCCCAGTGCTCCACACCTGAGATGAGTAGGTTGACAAATATTTCAGAAGAGACCTCGAGACTCTAAGTCCAGTACTCTTCTTTCCAGGATTCAGGAACGCTGAGTGCTTCCATGGGTCACCACCAACTTAGGAATTTCCACTCTCTTCCTACCTCTCCTTAGTCACATAACATAGCCCATTTTCCTCACTGGGATGTGCTTTTATCCCCAGACGAAGGTAAATATTTTTTCAACTGTTTTCTGTTCAACCACCTCTCAGTTCTTGGAATACTTTTATCATCAGTCTTTCTTATTTTTTATGGAATCACAATTCCATAGTTAAATTTTATTACGAAAAAAAAGAAACTTAATTAATTTATGTTCATCATTCATAATCATGTTCTCAACAAAAATGAATGTTTAGTCTCTTTTAAAATAAAATAACATAATAATTAGTTTGCACTTCAGCTAGCTGTCACAACTTCCCCCTCTGGAAGTAAACACTGTCCTTGGTGTTTCATTCCAGCTCAACAAACAATTCTAGATAATCCTCACACACAAATCCTTCGTCTTCCCAGGTAGACTCATTCGAGCTAAAGTGCTTCCACTACACTTTAACCCAGGTGATGGCTCGCCTCTAGAGCATGATTTCTCTCCAATCGAGTATACGCTGAGGTTCAACGAGAAATTCGTCATTCGGCTTGACTTGCTTTCAACAAAAATTTGAATTAAAATCTCCTAAAACTTGGTATTTTAAGATATGATTCTTTAATCTTACCCTACCTGAATACTTTGCCAGTGGACTAGATTCTTTGGGTCATGCATGTATCGTTTTAGTAAAGACACATGAAACACATTGTGCACTTGGATGTGGCTGGGTAAAGCCAACCGATAAACCACCAGTCCTACTCTTTCGAATATCTGGAAAGGTCCATAGAACTCAGGAGCCAACTTGGCACAGGAGGTCCACCTTAGTGTGCTTTTATTTGGTTTAATCCTCACATACACATGATCGCCCACTTCAAATTCCCGATAAGTTCTCTTTTTATTTGCATACATCTTCGGCCGATCTTGAGCCGCTTTCACATTTTGGCTGATATTTCTCACTTCTGATTCCATCTCAAGCAACATCTCGGGTCCAAGCATCAACTTGGTTTCGGGGCTGCTCCAATTGATGGGAGTACGAAACTGTCGCCCATACAAAGCTTCAAATGGGCTCATCTTAAGAGACTCCTAGTAACCATTATTGCATGAAAATTATACCAAATTTAGATACTCTTCCCATTTCGTTGGCTACTTCATTACGTGCATACGCAGCATATCTTCTAAGATTTGGTTCACCTGCTCAGTTTGTCCATCCATCTGGGGATGATGAGCAGTGCTGAAATTTATTTGGGTTCCCAAACCTGTAAATAGGGCCTTCCAAAATGCTGAAGTAAAATTCACATCCCTATCTGATATAACAGTCTTTGGAATGCCACGTAGTCTAAAAATTTCTCTCATGAATATATCTGCTATTTGCACAATTTTGTAAGTAGATTGTACGGGTATGAATGTGTTGCTTTACTCAATCTATCAACTACCACCATAATGGAGTCATTGTGCCCTTTTGATCTTGGTAAAACAGTAATAAAATCTAAGGATATAACTTCCTACTTCCATTCAGGCACATGTATAGGCTGTAGAAATCTGGCTGGGTTTTGATGCTCCATTTTAACCTATTGACACTCCAATTTTCTTTTTAAGTACTCCACAATATTTCTTCGCATACCATGCTAGAAATAGAATTTTCTAATTGATGTTAGCATTTTCTAGTATCCCGGGTGTCCTGAGTAATTATTGCGGTGATACTCATTCATGATTAGCTCCTTTAAACTCATTCAATTTGGAATGTATAACTTTTCATTGAAAGTTAATAATTGATCCTTGTTAATTCCATAGTCAGAAGGTTTTTCTTGTCTTTTGGCTTCCTTCACTTGCTGCCATAAAAATCGGTATTCAAGATCCTTCTCGGCTTCCTCTTTTATCTGATCTAAAAATTTACATTGGATTTGATTATAGCAAAGTTCATAAAAAAAATGAAGTTTTATGCTCAAGGCATCCACCACACAATTTTCTTTGCCTTTTACATGTTGTATATCAAAATCAAACTCACTTAGGAAGGCATTCCATATTGCTTGGCGAGCATTTAAATAAGCTTGATTAAAGTAGCTGGTTAGGTTGTTATGATCGGTTTTTAACACAAATGTTTTTCCTAGCAAGTAGTGCCTCCATACCTGGAGAGCATGCACTACTATTGTTAGCTCTAAATCATAAGCTGAATATTGTTGTTCGTGTTCCTTTAATTTTCTCAATTCATAGGCAACCATCCTTCCTTCCAATGATAAAAGTGCCTGAAATCCTTCTTTACAAGAATCGGTATAGACCTCAAATTCTTTATTAGGTTCGGCTACCCTCAACACTAGGGAAGTGGTCAATAGATGTTTTAACTTCTCAAAACTATTTTGACATTTGTAGGTCCATTTAAATACTTTTCCCTTTCTCTGAAAATATGTAATTGGAAAAGAAATTTTTGAGAATCCTTCTATGAACCATCGATAATATCCATCTAATCTCATAAAGGAATGGATGTATGCCACATTTTGGGGTACTCACCATTCCATAATAGTTTTAATTTTCTCTGGATCGACCATTATTCCTTCCGTGGAAATGACATGGCCTAGATACTATATTTTCTCTTTGAAAAAGTCATGTTTGCTGAACTTGGCGTACAACTAATGTTTTCTTAGCATATCCAATACTCTCCTTAAGTGCTCCTTGTTTTTTTCCATGCTTTTTAAATAAATCAATATATTGTCAATGAATATCAGCACAAATATGTCCAAAAAGGGGTGAAATATGCCATGCATCAGCCTCATAGATATTGTTGGTGCATTAGTTAAACCAAATGGTAATACCACAAACTTGTAATGCCCATATTGGGTATGAAAAGCAGTCTTATATATATCCTCGTATTTAATTCAGATCTAGAGATATCCAAATCTTAAATCTATTTTTGAGAACATAGTTGCCCCCTTCACCTGGTAAAACAAGTCATCTATCCGTGGAAATGGATACTTATTCTTGACTCTTAGTTTATTGAGTTATCTATATTCCATGCACATTCACAAGGTTCCATCCTTTTTCTTTACAAACAACACCGGTGCTCCCCAAGGGGACACACACAGTCGAATATACCCTTTGTCCAAAAACTTTTGCAGTTGCATTTACAATTCACTTAGCTTTGGTACACTCATTCGATATGGTGCCCTTGAAATTGGTGATTCTCCTCGCATCAACTCAATAGTGAAATCGATATCCCTTCTTGGAGGTAAACCTGGTACATCTTCTGGAAACACGTCCATGCAATCTTGTACTACTGGTCTGATTTCCATCATAGGAGTCTTCTCCTTAGAATTAGAAAAACCCACCTGAATGGAATATATCTTACATCCTTTTCTAATACACTTACTCATTTGTGAGGCTATAATAGGATGCAATTGTAAGGGTTTCTTGATTCCTTGTATTTCTTGACGAGTTCCATCTTGCATTATGTATCATATAATCTTCTCTTTACAATCTACCAGCATCCAATGTATCTCCAAACAATCGATGCCTAGTAGTACATTTAGTTCCACATTTAACTATTGGGTTCCAATTTCTAGTGTACAGTTTGGAATTTTGGCACAAAATTTTATTTTTTTGCCCGAGTGGCTAGCTGTACCAGCCAGGGATTTTTGAATTTCTAAATTTTTAATTTACATATTTCTACTATTCTGGGATTTACATAACATAAATTGGCACTTGGGTCAACCAAAATAGAAACAGTTTGTGAAAGTAGCATACCTTCTAGTTCTATCATCGTTAGTTGATAATATGTCTGCTGATCCTCCAGAGCTACATTAATTCTGGGTATGTTCCGAGCTACATCACCCACTATAGAGGCTTCTTGTAGATTGGCTATTGTATCATTTCTTCCCCACCATGGGAAATTCTTATAATAGTGAACCTTGCCACACCCCCAACACCGTAGACGTGGTTTCTAGTTTTGTACATGTTTCGGCTTGCCGGAAGCCTTTGTAGGCTTTTCTTTCATAGGCCACTAGGTTATTTGATGGTTTCTTGCAAAATTCTTTCTCACTGAATTCCTTGCAGAATTATTAAAGTTATTAGTCTTAGCATTTTTTTAATTGAACTACTTTTCTGCCCTTTTCTTGGCTGCCAATTTTTGCCTATTTCTCCTTTTGCCTTGGACTGCTGGTAACAAATTGTCGCTTTTCAAATTGCTTCATCCATGGTCCTTGGATTGACGAACTCAATTCGTTCTTTCATGTGGGATGGAAAAATACTCAAGAGCCGCTGAACCTTAGCATTTTCATCCCTTAAATAAGGAAGGTATCTCAGTAATGAAGTGAACTTGGTTATGTATTCATCCATTGTCATTCGACCCAACCTCAAATCACGGAATTCTCTGAAATTTTTTTCATACAAACATTCTGCTAAATATTTGTCCTTAAAGTATTGCTGAAACTCATCCCATGTCATGTCTTGGTCTTCAATGCTGCAGACATTCTTGACTTCCTCCCACCATAGGGTGGCCTTTTCTCTCAACTGATAGATGGCCAGCCTGGCTTTAAGATTACTGTTGTACTAATAAAATTGAAAGTATTTATTCATATTAATCAACCAAGCTTCAGCCACCTCCTCCACTTCTCCATCAAACGTAGGTGGTTTAATCTTTCGGAATTCACCTTGTAAGTCCACTTTTTGTTTCTTAATTTCTTGCTATTCTGACACATTACCTGACTCAACCTCATTATAGTTTCTATTCTTGTTACTTCATTGTGAATGGATTCTTTCCACTCTATCATTGATTTGGTCCTTAGCTTGTTGTTCATTTTATTCCTGTGTATCTCCGTCAGGACTGGGTCGTAACATTCCTTGATTCTGTTTATCAGAAAGGCTTTTGAGTATCCTTTCCTTCTCTTGCATCAAGCGCTCATTATCACTCCTAACCCAGACCATTTCTTCCTGTAGCTTTTGCACAGTGCTTAGAAGTATACTGGTTTCATGTTGTTGTTCTTCCAATAGTCTACTTGTCTGCTGGTGTTGATCTACACTTAGTTGAATCCACATTTCCAGATTCATTTCTGGATGGGACTGGGGTGTAGGTTCCCTTGGATTCCGGGGTGTTTTCTTTGTCGATCCCCTCCTCATCTTGTCTTCTACTAGGTTATTTTATTTTGTATGCACTATTTACGCACAACAATTTATCATGTTAGGTGACCCATTAGGTCCCAGCGTATGAACACTACTCTGATAGCACTTGTAACATATACGACAATTCAACCATAATTTATTTTTGATTTTTTCTTTATATGATTATGTGGATAAGTCTAACTCTGATTACCACAAATAGAATATGTGACCATGGTGATTATGCCCATCACCAAATAATGTTTGCTATATAGTGGTTCTATGTCAGAATGCCAAACCATTACTAACATAGGCATATACATAAATTTACCCATCCCTTTTATCCTATCCGGCCATTGTACTTATATTATTGTTACAATATATTTTATTTTTTAAGGATATGGGTTGATTGTAATTACATTATACACATGGAACGAATATTTAAATCCTGAAGAGACATATGCTACTTGGAAGATCTAATAAATTCGATTACATTTATCATAAGAGTAATGGTATATGCTATGGATTTCGATTTTAATGTTAGGATAATATTTTTTGTACCACTGCATTGGATTTGGGTTTGAATGGATCACATCTTCCTCATTGATCATCATCAGATCTAGGAGTAGAGATTAACAGCTGTGATCTCTGAGTACCATCTTGAGGTAATGACCCCTTTCGAACCCTAACTGACTCTTTCATTTTCAACTGGCTCCGCAACGTTGCTTCTCTGCAACCTGGCCGCAACCTTAGCTTGCCCCGTCCAACCTTCGTGCCTTCCACTCGGCGCTGGTGATCATGGCTTTCTACAAGTATGAGACTATGCATCCACAGCCTTGTAATAGCTATTTACTTGCTTTCATGGCTTAACTGCTATCATGTTCTTAATCTTATGTTGATTTCCTCATTTGTTTGATTTTGCAGGGAGGTTTAGTAGTGGCGCCATGACACAGCTAAGCTCTCAGGTCTGTAATAGAAATGTAAATTATATGTGTATCGAATATTTTTATAGGTGTCTCCTTCCAGATTTCTCTGGTTGTCTGTCCACCATGGCTACCCTTCACTGTGGTAGGTAATCCAACCGATCTCTTTGATTAACATTTACCAACTTGCTAGGTTTTCATTTTCTTCTGTTTTTTCCCTAAATCTTACCCTTTATGTTTCTTTTCTCACCATTACTCATATTGCCTGCGGAATCAAGTTAAGAGAGGTATTTTGTGTTTTGGGTTCGATATTTTCTTTCATTTCTTCCTCATTCCACAAGTGATAAGTAATATGTTTCTAATGTTCTATCCTCGCTCTGAAATAGGTATATACACTAGGGTCGATATGGTGAGGGTTTACTCTGCACTTTTGTCATTTCTTGAGGTGCTTGGTCTCACTCCTGACTTCGCTGCTTGCTTACAGGTACCGGGTTCTTCCGTAAGATTTTAAAATGGTCAGAGTAGTTCCAATGCTAGCTTGACGGTGCCTGCGACATTCTACATGCTAGATTTTAGTTTTATGGCCTCTTGGCCGTTTAATTTACATTTTTCTTTAATATTGAGGGCAATGCCCTGTTGAAATAGTTGCATGCAACCTGTGAATGTTATTGTAATATTATGCTGCTCTTTAACTGTTGGTTGTATCTTACGCTCCAGTTTTAAGAGGGAATTTCTTCCGGCAATTGAGTTTTCTTTAATGTTTTGTGAATCTTGCTATGAAAGTTTTTCTAGGTTCTATACATTTCGAACGTTAGCTCATTTAATACTATTTTTCTCTTAGGAGAATATAGTGACAAAATTTTCTTGCTTTCCACTTGTTTATAAATGTAAATGATGCCTTAGTTTTTCTTGTCAGAGGCATTCACATTAAATTTCCAATGAACTTCCGTCTATTCTTATTTATGGTTCTCGCTAATAGAACAATGTAGTCTTCTTTTCTTCATTAATCTGGTATAAAGATCATTTCCAAAGTTGTTTTACATTTATATTGACTGTAGCCTTTCTGGGTTTACTACGCATACTATTTTGAGATTTTATTTATGTAATTCACCTCAGACAGAAGTTTTCATTATTTCTTTTAAGAACAAAATTTGTTTTTTATTTCTTTCAGTTAAATAGAGAGATGTCTGGACCATATGTGTGCTGAGTTGTTTTCCTACAACCCCATTGTCCACATATATCATAGGCTATAGGTTCACGACCAGTTATGGGGTCTGGGGTTTCGACCATGGACCCTGAACTAACATTTCTCCTGGTTCATACTACTAGTATATATCTCTCTCTATATTTAACTTGGTAGTATAGTTACTATTCATACTATTATTTCTTGTGAAAACTAGTAAGAAACTCATTATTTATATTCGTTACACAGTTCACATATTAATAAAAAATCTACTGTAATTTTCTGGACTATTTTACAACACATTCATATATTATTTATCTTCAACATTCACAGTGTAAACATTTTCCTTCCATAATTTCAAGAAACATTTTCTGTATTTAAAATAATTCTGTTTTAAACAACAATATACAGTTTCTTACTATTTCTGCAGTTTGTATAGTTATCTCACTTCAGAGTTTGCTGATGATGTCCTCCCTACCATGAGAGAGGAAATTACGTCCTCATCTCCCGCTGTCCTTCACACCTGAGATGGGCAAGTTGATAGATCTTTCAGAAGTGACCTCGGGACCCCAAATCTAGTACTCTTCTTTCTAGGATTTAGGAACGTTGAGTACTTCCACTAGTCACCACCAGCTCAGGAATTTCCACTCTCTTCCTATGTCTCTTTATTCACATAACAAAACCCCTTTTCCTCACTGGGGTGTGCTTTTATCCCCAGAGGAAGGTAACTGTTTTTTCAATTTTTTTCTGTTCAACCACCTCTCAGTTCTTGGAATACTTTTATCATCAGTCTTTCTTAATTTTTATGGAATCACAATTCCATAGTTAAATTTTATTACAAAAAAAAAAGAAACATAATTGCTTGATGTTCATCATTCATAATCCTGTTCTCAACAAAAATGAATGTTTAGTCTCTTTTAAAATAAAATAACATAATAATTAGTTTGCACTTAAACCAACTGTCACAATATTTAAATTTTATATGTAAAATAAAAGTGAGATGTTTTTCATTATTAAATAACTTTTTATATGAATTTAATAATAAATATTAATAATTTATTAAAAATAATATTAATAATTTAATTTTAAGATCATAAGTATGAAAATTTTTATTTGTAAAATAAAATATTTATTTACAAAATTTTAACTATATATATATATATATATATATATATATATATGATGATGATGATGATGGTTAACGTCCACTGAGACCAAATTTGGTCTATCGGACCTATAATTTTCTTAGTTCTTAATTGTCTGGCTTCTTGTCTTTCTTGGCGAGATTGGTGTTATAGATTTCTTTTTCTTCTCTACGATCTTCCAACTTCCTTTATCTTGCACCTCTTTCATTTCTTCTGATTCTTTGGCCACTCATGTCCTATCTTCAGGATCTCAGAGATCTGCCTTGCTAGTAAATAGAAATTTATTTTGCGCACTATTCGGTTCCTCGTAATTATTGTTTGAGGGGCCATTGAGTTCATTTTGTGGTTGGGTGGGACTTTCTCCCTGCTTGTCTTGAAGGTTGTTTATTTCTTGCCTGATTTCTTTTAATTTTGAATTTAAGTAAACTTAATTTAATTAATATTAAAATTAAACTTTGTTTATTATCAAGTATCAAATTTGTTTTCAAAATTATAATTGAAATCATAATACTTTTTTATTTCAATTAATGTTTTAACATAAAAATTAATTAATTAAAAATTAAAAATTTCCAAACTTAAATTTAAAATCTTTTAAATTTTAACTAAAATTAAAAAAAAAATTAGAAAAAAATAAAAAATAAAAAATAAAAATTAATCACATCCTTGTACTACTATTGTCCTAATATCGGAGAGCATTAAGCAAAGCTCTCCCCTATTTGCCTCATCTTAACATTCTCTTATGAATGCAACGTGGTTTTCTCCCCTCTCCTATCGAGCACACTTGTCTTTGGTTTCAGAAGTATTAAGCCCTCCCGGGTATTATCGTATTATCATTAGTGGTTTTCAACATAGAAATTTTATTACTTCATTACAATATTTTATCAATTCATTTCTTTTAACTTTTCACAATCTATAACATTCTATTACATTGCTTTTTTTAAATCCATTTCTTTATTTTATTTCCAACATGGAAGAGGAGATTTACATTAAATTTAAACTTCTCATATGTTCTTTAATGAAAGGATTTTTTAACATATAGTTGTAACTAGTTAATTAACATATATTTTGTTGAGCATTTATTGTGAAGATTCTAAAATTATTTAGTCCATAGCTTTTTAATGCTTAATTTGTGTTTGAAAATAGAAGTCAAGGTTTTATCTATCACTCATTTCTTTAATCAATTATGGTCAACTTTGGTCAACCATGGTCATCTCTATTCAACCATTGTCAATCTAGAACAACCTATGTTCTACCCACTCTTGATGCTGAACCATGAACAACCATGGTTAGAATGGTTGAACATGGTCAACCAAGGTCTCTATTGGTCCACCATTGTCAATACAAGAAACCATAATCTATCATAGAAAAGTGTGGTCACCCATTACCAAATATGTCAAACAATGTTCATCCATATTCAACATTGTCAACCCATGGTTATCATGCCCAACAATATTTATTCATTTTTAATTATTGTTTACCATGATTAAACATGGACAACCATTACCAATGATTGTCAATCAATGACATTGTGACAATCATGATCAACCATGGTCAACCATGGTCAAACATTGCATTGTGGCAAAGATCATCTCAATATGAAAATCAATGATCGTCAACCATGGTCAACCATGGTTAACCATGGTCGAACATTGCATTGCGACAAAGGTTGTCTCAACCTAAAAATGAACCATGGTAAACCATGTTTATTTTAGGGTGAATAATTTTCATCTTATTGTTTATATACCTTGAGTTTACGATAGTAATCCATTGGGTTTGATATTTTGTTCATTTATTCTCCCATCTTGATCCTCTAGTAGTAGGGAGCAAGTCCCTAAATTATCTTCTTCTCCAAATCTTCATAATCTGCCAAATATTCTCACAATATTCTTAAAAAATAAATAATATTAGGCACAAATATGAAATTATCTCTAAACCTTCCTAAGAACATATTAAAGCTTAAAATTTTTTATTAAGTGTATAAGGAGAGATTTAATATATATTTTATGTGCCTAATAAAGGTTAGATGGGCCTCAATTTATGTCGAATTTAGAGACCCATAAATATTATTCCCTTGGGTTTTTAATATTAAACCCTTGGCTCAACCATGGTCAACCATGGTTGATCAAGGTCAATCATGCTCAACATTGGTCAAACATGGTCTACCATGGTTAGATATGGTCAATCATGGTTAACCATGGTCAACAATGGTCCAACATCGCATTGTGACAAATATTGTGTCAATATGAAAATTAGCCATGGTTAACCATGGTCAACCATGGTCCAATGTTGCATTGTGAAAAATATTGTCTTAATATGAAAAAAAAACAATGGTCAAATATTGTCAATAATCATGCTCACATTGTGAAAAAGGTTTTATTTTGGTCAAATATCACATTGTGGTAACCATGGAAATCCATGGTTAAGCATTGTCGACCATGGCCCAACGTCACACTATGACAATGATTATGTTGGCATTATGATGCATATGTTGTCCTTGATGGAAACCCACATGTAAAAGACCAAGTATATGGACCATGATTAAGGTTAGAGGTGACAAAATGATGGAACATAATGACAGAATGATGGGACATTGGTTTTGCAGTTAGAATCAAAATATGGATAAAGTACATAATTGAAGAACTATACAAGAGTTTGTAAAGGAAAAGTCGTGTATACACGCAGGTACAAAGAAACAAAGTCACGTATGTGGTAGCGCAGTAATTTTATAATACCATGGTTCTTTACCATGGTATTAGACCACAATATTGAGCGCAGTAATGATTATTTGATCCCGTCCAAGAATACCATTGACACTTGTGTGGCTTTGGCTCATGGGATTGGCTAAGGGTCAAACTATATAAGGAGGTGAAGATCATAGTGCTAAGTGTGCATGAGAATGGGAATTGAATGAATACTTCAATCTGAAGTATATCTTCATGGAATAGGCTATATTTTATTGATAGATCTAAAATAATGATGCACCCATGAATACAATGATGGATCAGGATCTGTAGACCTGAAATGACTATGTATTTGCATGATATGTTTGTGAGATGTTTAGATCTGTGGTCTAGCACACGTTTTTTGTAGCGAAGAGTATGATCTCTGTAAGGTTGCAGCTTTGAAGTGTTGCATAGTCTTGAATTATTTACAGATCTATACGTGGGTTCAACATGAGGAAGACGCGTATACCCGCGGGTTCGGTTCTGCAGAGGCACATATATATTTATTAAAAATACAGAGATCTTTACGCAAGTTGGTTTCGGAAGACATTAGGGGAATTTTGAGGTCTAAAATGGGCATCCTAAGGAAATAATAAAATAATAACTAAACCAATAAAATAATATTTATGAATTTTCAATTCACTTTTTGCACCAAAAGCCATGTAACCATAGTTAAATTCAGTTCAAAAGTCATACCAAAATAAAATTAATATTTTTTTTTTATTGATGTGACTATAAATAAGAATGAGATTTTCAATAAAAATTCATTATCATTGAACAACTAATTCATTTTTCCTTTGTAATTAAATAACTTAAAATAAAATATAAATATAAATTGATAAATTCTTAATTATATTATATGGTATTAATTAAAATTTATATTATTTAAATTGTATAATAACATGTAATTAATATATTCTATAAAAATCATATAATATAATAAATGTATAGGGATATGCATTGTTTCTTTCAAGAAATATGAAATGACAATAGTATATTTTTATTTAAAAAGTGTGAAATAACATTTATTATGAGTACTTTACTTTGACTTTAAAAATACTTAGAGCATTACCATGGTTAACCATGAGATTTTATTCACCATTGAGAATGTGACAAGTAAGTACCTTTAACTCAAGAAATTCCTCCTAAACCATTAGGGATGATGTCATCCCCTAAAATGTGATTAGTTCTCATAAAGTGAATTTGGATCGTACATTTTCCTTAGGAGGCCCATTTTAGACCTCAAAATTCCCCTAATGAGCACGTACAATCATGGATATGTCATATGGAAGGCCCGTATGCAAGCCAGGGTTTTGCTGAAGAATGCTAAAGGAAAAGTATGATCAATTTTACTGTGTTTCTGTTATTTGTCAATGATGTCTTCATATAGATCTGGGTTGTTTGAGTATTGATTATGCTACTAGTTTTTTGTGATTAAAGTTCAGTGATTGGTTGATTGATTCATAATTCAGTGAATGATTTGGTACAATTATATGTTTCAATTTGATGTGTAGTTTTGGGCTTAAATGAGTGTAGTGGGTCCAGTCTGAAAATATGAAGGAGGCCTATAATTTGTGTTGAATTGAAGCCGGTGGATCAAGTGTGAAAATTTATGAAACGTGGTCTGCGGTAGGCTGAGGGTTGGAGCCTTCATTGAGGAAGTTGAAGTTTCCTGCCAGTAGGAGCTTGTGACCAGATCAAGGGGTTGTAGCTCCCTTCCAGTAGTGGTTAGTAAACGATATCAGGGGTCGAAGCTCCCTTCCAGTGGTGGTTGGTAAACAAGATCAAGGGATTAGAGCTCCCTTCCACTAGCAACTGGAGAATGAGAGAAGGTTGGAGAGTTCTGCAGGTGGGTGCCTACATGCTGGTATGTGTCTACATCAGTACAATATTGTAAGAAATTTTCTATAGAATAAATATTGAAGACATAGACAACAACAATGGTGGTTTTCTCCCACATTGGGTTTCCACCTTCAATCCTAGTGTTCATGTGTGTTTCTTATGTGTGATGATTTATTCTATTCTTACTGCACATTTTTATTGCTTACTAAATGATTGTTAAATGAATGATGTAGTAGTCTAAGTAAAGTTACTAAAGATTTATCTAAATAATAAGTTCACTGGGCATACACAAGTTTCCTTAAATAAAGTTGTGTACATATGATAGTTGGATTAAATAAAATTGCGTATATAAATCAGTAAAGAAAAGAAAAGTTTGTGTGAGTTGTAAACAATGATTCACCTCCTCGCCAACCCCCCCCCCCTCTAGTATTTTCCCAATAGATTGTATTAATAATAAAATCAACCATTGTCCAACTTTGCATTGTGACAAAGATTATCTGAATATGAAAATCAATCATGGTCAACCATGGTCCAACTTCAAGTTGAGACAAAAAATGTGTCAATATGAAAATAAAAAAATGCTCAACCATGGCCAACCATGTTTATTTTAGGGTTTATAATATTTATCTAAAGGTTTATATCCCTTGGGATTATTTCATTAATCCCTTGGGTTTAATATTATTCCCTTAGGTTTATAATACCTTGGGTTTTTAGTGTTACTCCCTTGGGTTTATAATATCGATCCCTTAGGTTTATTAATCTAAGGGTTCATATTCCTAGGGTATAATATTATTAATAGGGATTATAATATTAATCGTAGGTTTTAATATAAATCCCTTGGGTTTATAATCATGTTCAACCATGGGCCAATGTCGAATTGTGACAAATATTGTCTCAATATAAAAATAAACTATGTTCAAACATCACCAACCATGGTCAATCATGGTCAAACATGGGTCATCGTCACATTGTGACAAATATTGTCTCATGGGAAAACATCACATTGTGATAACCATGGTCATCCATGGTCAACATAGTTAACCATGGTCTAACGTCACTTTGCGACAAATATTGTCTCAATATTGACCATGTTCAAGCATGGTTAACCATGGTCCAACATCACATTGTAACAAATATTCTCTGAATATGAAAATCAATCATGATTAACCATGGTCAATCATGGTCTAACATTTCATTGTGTCAAATATTATATCAATATGAAAATGAACCATGGTCAATCATGATCAACCATGTTTGTTTTAGGTTAATAATTTTCATCTTAGGGTTTATATACCTCAGGTTTACAATATCAATCCATTGGGTTTATTAGTGCATTGGGTTTATAATATCAATCCCTTGGTTTTATTAATCTAAGGGTTCATATTCGTATGGTATAATATTATGGACAAGGTTTATAATATTAATCCTAATGCTTAATATAAATCCCTTAGGTTTATAATCCATTGTAAATTATAATATGAATTCCTTGGGTTTATTGATTGCATTGTTAAAAATATTGTCTTGAGATGAAAACCAATCATGGACAACCATGGTCTAACGTCGCATTGTGACAAAGACTGTCTCAAAATGAAAATTGACCATAATCAACCATTTTCAACTACTAGGTTTACAATAATAATCCCTTTTTGTTTAATATTATTTCCCCGGGTTTATGATGCTAATTTTAGGGTTCATAATATTTATTTCACGGTTTATATACCTTGGGTTTATTATAATAATCCCTTCGGTTTATAATCCTTTGGGGTTTTAGTATTAATTCCTTGGGTCAACCATAGTCAATCATGGTCAATCATGGTCAATCATGCTCAACATTGGTCAAACATGGTAGACCATGGTCCAATGTTGTATTGTGACAAATAATTTCTCAATATGAAAATCATCCATGGTCAACTGTGGTCCACTGTCGCATTGTGACAAATATTGTCTAAAAATGGAAATAAATCATGGTCAACCATGGTTCAATGTCATCTTGTGACAAAAATTGTGTCAATATGAAAATGAAACATGGTCAGCCATGGCCAACCATGTTTATTTTAGGGTTTATAATATTTATCTAAGGGTTTTTATCTCTTGGGTTTATAATATTAATCCCTTGGGTTTAATATTATTCCCTTGGGTCTATAATCCCTTGGGTTTTTATAAATAATACCTTCGGTTTATTAGTCCCTTGGGGTTTATAATAACGATCCCTTGTTTTATTAAGCTAAGGGTTCATATTCTTAGGGTATAATGCTATTCATAGCGTTTATAATATTAATCCTAGGGTTTAATATTAATCCTAGTGTTTAATATGAGTATCTTAGGTTTATAATCATGGTCAACCATGGTCCAATGTAAAATTGTGACAAATATTTTCTCAATATAAAAATCACCATGTTCAAACATTGTCAACCATCGTCAAACATGGTGAATCATGGTCAACCATGGTCCAACATCACATTATGGAAAAGGTTGTCACAATATGAAAATAAACCATGGTCAACCATGGTGCAATGTCACATTGTGACAAAGATTGTCTCAATATGAAATTTGATCATGGTCAACCATGATAAATCATGGTCAATATGAAAATAAACCATGGTCAACCATGGTGAACCCTCGTCCAATGTCGCATTGTGACAAATATTATCTCGGTATGAAAATAAACCATGGTCAACCATCATCAACAATGGTCAATTATGGTCAACCATGATCAACCATGGTCAAACATTACATTGTGACAAATATTATGTCAATATAAAAATGAACCATGGTTAACCATAGTTAATAACTATGGTCACATTATGACAAATATTGTCTCATGGTCCAAAGTAACATTGTGACAACCATGGTCATTCATGGTCAACCATGGTCTGATGTCGGATTGTGACAAATATTCTCTCAATATGAAAATAAATCATGTTCAACCATGGCCAAACATGGTCCAATGTTTCATTGTGACAAATTTGGTCTCAATACGAAAATAAAATATGGTCAAATGTGGTCAACCATGTTTTTTTTAGGTTAATAATTTTCATCATAGGGTTTATATACCTTGGGTTTATAATATTAATCCCTTGGGTTTAATACTATTCCCTTGGGTTTTTAGGTTTATGAGTGCAATGGGTTTACAATATCAATCTCTTGGGTTTATTAATCTAAGGGTTCATATTCCTAGGGTATAATATTATTTATAAGGTTTATAACATTAATATTAGGGTTTAATATGTGACAAAAATTGTGTCTCTGTGAAAATAAACCATGGTCAACCATGGAAAGCCATGTTTATTTTAGGGTTTATCATATTTATATAAGGGTTTATATACCTTGGGTTTATCATAGTAATCCCTTAGGTTTAATATTATTCCGCTGGGTTTATAATCCCTTTATTTTTTACAGTTAATCCCTCGGGTTTATAATATCAATCCCTTGGGTTTATTAATCAAAGGGTTCATATTCCTAGGGTGTAATATTATTCATAGAGTTTATAATATTAATTCTGAAGTTGACATGCAACCTGTAACCTGCAAGAAAGGGAAAAAAAAAACTTTGTGAACCAGCTCTGAACCCTTTGGCCATGATCTAGGGTTTGGATGCCATCAAGCAGCCTGCCCCGAACGGACTCTCTATCCCATCCTTGGGGCCCCTTTCATCTCCTGGTGCGTGGACAGGCTCATACATGGCAGAAAGTAGTGGGGGGATGGTGGATCCCTCCTCCTCTGGTTCTCCCTTTAATGGAGCGACGACAGGGGCTGACAACGACTGTTAGCAAAAATTTGGCTCATTCCCTGACCCCTTTGGGATGTCACCCACAACAAATCCACCAACAACAGTTGTTGAAGAGGAAAAAATAGTCTCATCCTCCACATGCATACCCAAGGAAACAAAAAAACCCAAGATTGAGCTCCCAACTCATCTAATCAATAGAAGAATACATTATATGAAGGATCATGCCCTGATAGGCAATTTCATGGGATTTTGTCCCATAGAAAAATATCTTCTGGGGTGGATCACCTCCAAATGGAAACCCAAGGGCCATATCTATCTACAACTATGTGAAAAGGGCTTCTTGAATGTGATATTCACATGCATCAAAGACAAGAACCGAATCCTGGATGACGGCCCATATTTCCTCAATTTAACGAGTCTGTATCTATGCAACTGGGTCAAACGATTTAATCCAAACAAAGAAAATTTCAGTTGGGCTCTAGTTTGGGTCAGGATCTACACCCTACCACAAGACTACTGGGATGAGATAACCCTTCAAGGCATTGGCAACTCTCTTGGAGAATTCATAAAAATAGCGAAAGATACAAATATCAACAAAAACATTGCCTATGCAAGGATATGCGTATACATGCACATCGCAGAGTCTCTCCAGGATGAGGAAAGCCTGCTTCATGATGATTATGAATGGATCCAAACAATATATTATGAACTTGTGCCATTTAGATACAGGAAATGATGCTAGCATGGGCACCTATTCAGAAAATTCCCCCTAAATCAAAGCTCCACTATGAATAATGCCTCCACAGCCAAGGACACCGAAGGGTTCATGAATGTCTCTCGAAGAAAAAGGCATACTAGGAAGTCAAACACGAGCTAGAAAAATAAAGCTCCAACTACAATAAATAGTTCTGAAGCCCTATCTAAACTAGATTTGGATGAGAGTGAAATCCCAAGAGACCCAAATCCACCCTCGCATGAGAAATCTCAGATTCCAGAGGCTCTGAAGACCAAAATCAACTGGAATCCTTTCTGCAACTGTAGTTCCCAAAGCCTAATATGGATAACTCAGGTAACGACAAAGGCACAACCTTGGAATCAATACCATAAGCAATGGAAGAAGAACCAGAGAGTATTGACTACAGGGATGTAGACATTATGGGTCTTGAAGATGCATGAAAGAGGAAAGACTTTCTCTCAATCCCCCAACAACAGATCGAGAAATTGGAGGAAGTCCTCATTAGAGCCCAAAAGATACCCTCCCTCAACATTCAAGGATACACTATATTGAATACCAAACACATTCTGAAAGAATCCATAAAATGAGGAAGAAGAACAAATCTGCAATGGCTGGTTGGCTTGGGCAAAGAGCTAGTAGAATCAGGGTGCTATCCCAAGTTAACTAGGTTTTATTCAGTAATTCCCAACACTTCTCAATGAAGCTCATCTCATATAATATATGAGGGCTAAATATCCCCTCCAAGCATAGGTTAATCAAGAAAATAATCACTAAGGAAAACCCCATGATTTTGTTTATGCAAGAAACAACATGCTCGAGCTCAACTCTAGATACCATCTTCAACAGAATTTGGAAAGGCTGCAACACCTTATTTGTCGATGCATGTGGTGATTCAGGAGGCCTTGTGATCATTTGGAATCCCAAACTGATCACACTAGAGAATAGTCATGAAAATCACCATTTCATTCAAGTCTCCTTCCACGTGATTAGAACCAACATTCATGGACATCTCACGAGTGTCTAATTTCCACAGTTAGTGCTGCAAAAAATAGATTTTTTAAAAATCATAGCAGATATCAACAACCAAAGAACTCACCCTCTCTGGCTTATTGGAGGATAATTTAACATGATCACAACCCTTCATGAAAAAAAAGGAGGAATGACCCATCTTGACATGGACAACACCAAATTTAAGGAATTCATCCAAGGTAATCATTTAACAGATCTTCAAACCTATAATGCCATATTCACTTGGAATAACCAGAGGCCAGGATCCCATCAAATTGCATCAAGATTGGATCTCTTCCTCATCATGGGAAATTTCATCCACCTGGGAGGGGAGATGGCTGCCACCATCACTTCGGCCTCTAGTTTGGATCACTAACCGATCTAGCTTCAATGGATCAAACCTGGTAATGCGACACCCAAACCTTTTCGATTTGAAAAATTTTGGTTCAAACATCCGGGTTTCAAAGATCTCATCTCGAATTGGTGGACTACCTTCAATCTGCCCTTGGGCTCAAAAATGCATCAGTTCCAGCAGAAGCTAAAGATGCTCAAATGGAAACTAAAACTATGGAATTAGAACACCTTCGACAATATTTTCTACGGTCAAAGACAGCTAGAAACACAAATGTAGCAGCTCCAACAAGAATTCATCTTAGAAGGCATATCAATAGACTTAGAGACCCTGGAAAAGACACTAAAAAGAAAAATTGAAGAAAGAAGATGTCAAGAAGAAATCCTATGGAAATAGAAATCACAGATTTGCTGGCTCAAGGAAGGAGAACGGAACACAAAATTTTTTCACCGCTCCAATATCAAGCATAGGATGCACAACATAATTACCATCCTCAAGAATAAAAATGGGAGGCGCATGGAAAAACATGAGGAAACCACAGAGGAACTACTCAACCACTTCAAAGACATCCTCAAATAACCCAACACTTAGCGTCATGAGGCTATTGAGAAAATCATGCAACATATCCCAAAACTGATCAATGAGGATCAAAACAAGATGTTGCTCAAAGCCACAACCTTAATGGAGGTCGAAAAACTGGTTTTCTAACTAAAATAAGGGAAAGACACAAGTCCGGATAGATTCACCACCAATTTCTTCCACTTTTTCTGGGATATCATCAAAGAGGAGGTATCAAGCATAATGGAGAATCACGCAACACTCACTAGATTCTTCCAGCTCCTAATGCAACTTTTCTCACTCTCATCCCAAAAGAATATAATGCAACTTCCCCAAGTGAGTATAGGAAAATATCTCCCTACAATATTATTTACAAAATAATTTCCAAATTTATTGCTAACAGATTGAAGAAGCTCCTTCCTATGCTCATTTCTCCATAGAAAATGGGCTATGTTGAAGGTAGGCATATTCTTGATGGAATATTCTAACCCATGAAGTCATCCACTCTTTAAAAACCTCAAAAAATCCTAGCATTCTCCTCAAAATCGACCTTTCCAAGGCCTTTGACAAGCTCAGCTATAATTATGTAAAACATGTATGTCTAGCCATTGTATTCTGCCATACCTGGGTTCGCTAGATCATGAGATTGATCTCCTCTCCTTTCCTCTTTATCCTTGTCAATGGCACCCCCTCAAAAACCTTCAATCACTCCAAGGGTATAAGACAAGGTGACCCTCTCTAACCTTTTCTCTTTGTACTTATGGCCAAGGGTCTGGGCCGCCTGATCAAGAGCTCGATCTAATCTCATGACCTTCAAGGCATCCCCCTACAGAATCATCCTCCCATCTCTCATCAAAAATTTGTGGATGACAACATGATCACGGGTCACCCCTTTCTGTGGGAAGCTCGCACAATTAGAACACTTCTTGACTATTTTTCTGAAGCCTCTGGAACCACTGTTAACCCTGAGAAATCTCAAATCTTATTCTTCAATATGCCCACTATTACCCAATGCAATATAGCTCGCCCCCTCAGCTTCACCAAAAAATATTTTCCTTCCAAGTACCTGGGGGCTCCCCTCACGAACTCAATTATCAAACACTCATCTTGGAGAGAGTTGTTGGAAAATATGGAGATCCAACTTTCCACCTAGACTCACCACTCCCTCAACATAGCTGGTCGTCTGGTTCTAATCAAATATGTTCTTCAATCTCTGCCCATATACCTCCTTTCTATTCTAGCTACACCTAAATGGGTCCTCAAAACCATCTACAACCTTCAAAGAACCTTTCTTTGGGGTGGATCCAAAGAAAAGTACAAATGGATGCTAGTCAAATGGAAACGGGCATGTATGCCAAAAACTTAGGGTGGACTTGGTCTAAGAGATCGGGAGCACAACAACAACATCATGGGCACCAACATTTGGTGGAAATGGGTCTCCTGCCCCAAAAAACCTTGGTCAACCTTATGGGCAGCCAAATATGTCAGAAAGTGGCCCAAGGAGGAGATAATCAGATTCAATATTTCTCTTGGAGGATCCCAAATCTAGAATTCAACTAGTCAACACAAATATCTGATCCAAACACAGTTTTTGGCAATTGCGTGATGGTGCTCAAGTTCAGTTTTGGGAAGATTCATGGCAATAAATTCCAAGCCTCTCCTCGATATTCCATCACCTCATCTTGATCATGGTTTTACAGGCGAGAGAAAAAAATTGTGTCCATGACTTTTGGACTAATGATGTAACTAAAAGATTCAAGAATTGGCTCCCCATAGATAGATCGCAAGCACATTGGAACAATGAACAACACAAAGGTATCTGGGAGGAATTAATAAAAATAAGAATCAAAACTCAGCAAGGGCTAGACCTCCTATGTTGGGGCCACAATCCAAGTGGAAATTACTCAACCAAGGAAGCCTACCATCTTATTCAACCTCTGAACCCTGGCCCCTCAAATCAGCTATGGATAAAGATAGGGACATCTAAACTCTGGCCCAAAGTCGCTGGTTTTTTATGGTTTCTAAGAAAAATATGCATCCTCACATGGGAGAATCTCATGCAAAGGGGCTTTGTGGGTCCTTCAAGGTGTCATCTATGCCAGAATGAAAACAAAACTATCGATCACCTACTGGACCTTTGTCCCATATCCAACACTCTCTGGGACAGGATCGAGAACCTATGCAGAAGATCCAACTGAGACTAGGGAAACATCACCCATAGCATTAGCAGGTGGCAGGATAATGCTTATTCCAACAATCTCTTAAATCGCCTCTGGCAGCTCATTCTAGGCCTACTCACATGGAACCTCTAGAAAGAACGAAATAGCACACTAGGTGAAGGATGATTTCTCGACAGCCACAGCTGAATGCACCATATGAAATAATTGTCATATGATTATTGAACCCCCCATGGAGAAATCCCCCTGTGTACAAGAAGGAGAAACTCTCCTGAAATCTGAAATCCTCCCCCAGTTGGACTTTTCAAATGCAACGTTGATGGAGCCTCCAAAGGCAACCCAGGGAAAGTCAGATTTGGGGGCATCTTCGAAGACTCCAGTAGCAACCCCTTACATGCCTACTAAAGAAACCTCGGGTGGGATAGCAAAAAATCTGTGGAATTGGAGGGGCTTATCGAGGGTATCTCCATAGCCATTGAGCATAATTTTTTCCCACTGGAAATGGAAGGAGATTCAAAACTCATTATCCAAGCTACAACTTGCATCCTCCTTGTTTCTTCATCCAAAAAGGTCTCTACGAGATGGACGCTTTCCAATTTCCTCAATCATCTGGAACAACTGCTACAACATCATAGTGCCATGGCATTCCACCATGTTCATAGGAAGGCAAACTTTGTTGCTGATCTCCTGGCCAGCAAAGGAGTGGATAGCAATTTAATGCTCTACCACTGTAATTTCCATCATATCTAGGATGAAATCCTTCATGAGAGTTGCCTTACTCTCCTTAAAAAGGATCAAACTCCCTTGGATGCGGGTGAAAGCTCCAGATCGAGCGAGGAAAATTACTCACATGCTTGGATTGACGCCGCCATGCAATGCCAACTCCATCCTGATGCGGAACCTCAAATCGCTCATAATATTTGGCGGCACTGTACAACACCTAGCCTCATCCCACACCACACATCACATGCAGGCACACCTATAATGTACCTCTCTGCCTCTACGCTCGAATTCAGTTCCTCATGCCTTCAAAAGGCACAGAGGTTCCTCAATCATCCATTTCATTAATACTCCAGCTAGCCTCATGAGCTCTCTCTGCCATCGTTGCTCCTCTATTAGCCATTATGATGATGCTCCAGCCTACCTCACACACTATCAATTCCATCACTCCCCTTGATGCGCACTCACCCTAATGCACGCCCCCTTGCTACGAGCCCCCTACTATGTGCCCCCCTGCTGTACGCCCCCCGATGCTCCCCCTTGCTACGCGCCCCCTACTGTGATCCCCCTTGCTGCGCGCCCCCTACTACGTGCCACACTACTGTGCGCCCCCTTACTCTCAATCTTGTCTCTCAACTGAATGATCTAGATTGATGCAAGAATGAAAAAAAATACACATATTACCATAAACACAGAGATGCACTGGAAATAATGTTTCATTTTATTAAATTCATATGACTGAAATATGCTTACAGTAAGGGCACTAGTAGCTTATCTCTAAGAAGAGATATGGCGGCTAAAAAGCCTATGAACTATGTTACAATACAACCATAATATAAATAAATATCTAGGGTGATGGTAGGCTTATCTCTAAGAAGATCTGTGGTGGCTACACGCCTCTCAACTATGTTACAATGAGACATAATGGAAATCAGTGGCGAGGGAATTGGTAGCGTATCTTTGAGAAGAAATGTGATGGCTACAGGCCCCTCCAATGTGTTACAATGAAGTTTGAAGGCCTATTTATTGTTGAGAAAATATGTAAAACCCTAAACATAAAAAACCTAACCCTAGGATATGAAGCACCAAAACTGTGGGCCTCGTTTCGGTAAATTCGTGTTTCAAATTCCGTGGGACGTAAATTTGGCATCTGATCTCCATTTGACGTGTTCAATAGCTCATTAGAAACATATATCTGAGGAATACAACTTTTTAGTGAGAAACATTGATATACAACTCATTTTGCTCTCGTTTTTGCCAAAAAATGTCATTTAGGGCCTCAAAACGGCTTTGGAAGTTCAGGACCCGAAAAACTGCTAAAAATACTAAGTTTTGCTGAAACTTAAAACCTGAAAAAAAACTGATGGTGGGGGTTCAGATGGAATAGGTGGGTGGCCACCAATATCCACCTAGATCATTAGGGCACCAAAATGTATTCAGGAGTGCAAGACCTGAAAACCTGTTAAAAAATAGTAAACTGTGCTGAAAGTTAAAATTGAAAGAATTGATGGTGCGGGTCCAAATGGAATAGGTGAGTGGGCACCGATATCCACCTAAATCATTCCTCCCTCTTTAGGAAGCAATGGTGCCCATTGCGATAAGTTCCTCCATGAGAGGAAAATTCTTCTGAACTTGGTATTGGATTTGTCCAGGATGTCACAAACCTGTTGGCGGATGTGCTAGATGTAGATGTGCTACTGGTGGGTAGTTGTTGAAGGATATTGAAAAATCTATCCATCATCTCGTTCCTCTATTTCTCAAGAGCCTCCTTGAGAAATATTTTGATAGGATCTCTTGCTCTCTCATCTTTCTTTCCTTTCGCCATGGGGGGTCATCGAGGTTTGCGAGGCTGATCTTGCAACGATTCAACCAGACCAAGCCCGAACTCCTTATAACCTGAGCACATTGGTGACATGCAAAGAAAAATAGAGAAAGAGAAGACCCACTTTGATACCACTGATCCATATTTATGCAGGAATGAAAAAAAATACACATATAACCATAAATAGAGAGATGCAGTGGAAATAATGTTTCATTTTATTAAAATCAGATGACTGAAATATGCTTATAGACAAGGCATTGGTAGCTTATCTCTAAGAAGAGATGTGGTGACTAGAAGCATTTTAACTTTGTTACAATACAACCATAATAGAAATAAACATCTAGGTCACTAGTAGGCTTATCTCTGAGAAGAGATGTGGTGACTACAGGCCTCTGAACTGTGTTACAATGAGACATAATGGAAATGAGTGACGAGGGCACTGGTAGCGTATCTTCGAGAAGAGATGTGAAGGATACATGCCCCTCCACTATGTTAAAATGAGGCTCGAAGGCCTGTTTATTGTTAATAAACAATGTAAAACCCTAAACATCCAAAACCTAACCCTAGGAGATGAAGCGCCAAAGCTGTGGGTCCCGTTTGGGTAAATTGATGTTTCAACTTCCTAGGGACGTAACTTTGGTATCCGATCTCCGTTTGACGTGTTCAATATATCGTTAGAATGATATATATGAGGAATACAACTTTTGAGTGAGAAACATCAATCTACAACCCTTGTTTCTCTCAGTTTCCCCATAAAACATCGTTTAGGGCCTCAAAATGACTTTGGAAGTTCACGACCCAAAAAAATGCTAAAAATAGTAAGTTATGCTGAAACTTAAAAATTGAAAGAACTGATGGTGGGGGTTTAGATGGAATATGTGGGTGGTAAAAAATATCCACCTAGATCATTAGGGACCCAAAACGACTCCGGGACTGTAGGACCCGAAAACCTGCTAAAAATAGTAAACCGTGCTAAAAGTGAAAACTGAAAGAATTGGTGGTGCGGGTCCAAATGGAATAGGTGGGTGGCTAAGATCTAAAAAATTGATCCAGTTAAGTTGCTTTTTGATCCTTCAATGTCGACTCTTCCTATCATTGTGAAGCATAATGATCCGACTGGAAAATGACATCCACCCATGGTATTCATCCACCTAGGTTATCCATACACCCATGGAGTTTACCCACGGTATTGTAAATGACATTGACCCATGGTATTCATCCAGAAGCCCCAAAGATATAAAAAATTGAAATAGATCTAACAAGATCTAAAAAATTAGAATGTTAGAAAAAAAAAAAGAGAACACACAGCAAATAAAACCACAAAGGAACTTGTTTTATTAAAATAGAGAATAATTGTAGAAGCTACATGGTGGTGGAAAATCTCCCATTTTACAAAGTGAGGCTTGTTATTTATAGCCTTTCTTTGAGTTACAATATCCTGGGTAGATACCATAGGTGGATACCATGGGTAGACACCACTTACAATACCATGGGTAAATTCTATGTGTGGATGAATACCATGGGTGAATGAATATCATGGATAAATGTCACTTACAATACCATGGGTAGATAAATACCATGGGTGGATGAATACCATGGGTGTAGGGAACTTTTCATTCGGATCATTCCTCCTTCCTTAAGAATAAATGGTCTCCATTGCATGAAGTTCCCTCCTGAGAAGCCCTTGTTGAATCTGGACATTCGCTGAAGAGAAGAGATTTGTGTGGTTAACCCATAATCATGATGAACGAAGATCCGAGGATAGAGATACCCTGTAATGCTTGTGACTAACTGTGATACTGACAGTGTGCAACCTAGAAAATGGACTTCGATGAATTGTGGGTTTGTGGATGACCGAAAACCATGATGAACGAAGATTCGAGGATAGAGATACCCTGTAATTCTTGTGACCAACTATGAATCTACTAACAGTGTGCGGCCTAGTAAATGGACTTCGATGAGAAGGATTTTGTGCAGTTCACCCATAACCGTGATGTTGATTCTTGATGAAGTAGAAGGTGACTATATAGCTTGGGGTGGGAAGGCACGTCTCCAAATAACCCAAGCCAAACGTTGCTATGCTGAAACTGATGAATGTGAAGCAGGTGCCTACTAAAGCGGGGTGGGAAGGCATGTCTCCAAAGGGACCCCGCTCCGAATGCTGCTCCAGATTTAAAATGGACATAACTCAGTCAATATTACTCATAATATTTATTATAACCTATTTTTTAAAATATAATTATCATTTTGCATATTCCTATTTTTTTTAAATCGCTATCTGGAGACTTTAGACTCTCAGATTCATGCTGGAACTGTCTTGACATCACAAAATTTCTGAAAAATAGCTGATTTTAAATCAGCAATAATTCCCTTGTTCGGACTCTGATTCGACCGATTTTTTTTTAAATCAGGTGGTTTTTCAAGGGGAGCTCAGAATTATAACCATTTATCTAAAAATTTTCACTAAAAACTACAAAAACTGACAGGAGAGCTGTCGTCCATGAATTGTCATAAGAAAACTTTCTACAACATTGTTGATTTTGAATCAACGATAACTCCCTCATCTGAACTCCAATTCGGCTGATTTTTTTTATTTCGGTATTTTTTCACATGAAATCCATATATGGCCTTTGTTTTTGTAAAAAGTTCACCAAAAGTTTCATATTTGATCTGAAATCTCACCTCCCAAAAAAATTCATGTAGTTTTCTGAAGATTGCTGCAAAACATTAATATTGAATTATGATTCAAACCCTCATTCCGATGGACGTGTAACCTGAATCTGATACCCAACGAGGTGAGGGTATAAGGATTTAGGGTTAGATTTGGTTGAACCCTTACAATATGAACCTCACAAACCCTGACGACCTCCCATGGCGAAAGAAAAGAAAGATGAGGGAGCAGGAGATCCTATCAAAATATTGCTTAAGCAGGCCCTCGAGAAAATAAGGAACATGATGATGGATAACTTTTATATGATCCTTCAACGGCTGCCCACCTATAGTGCATATGCATCCAAAAACCACTCTAGAGGCACCACTCCCTTCAAGGTACATGTAAACTTTGACATTCCTGTATTTTAAGGCCAGATAGATGAAGATGTCATAGATAGATGGTTGAAATTGTTGGAAGGGTATTTCTCGGTCCATGATTTCTCTAACCGAGAAAATATTATTTTTTCACTCCTCAAAGTTGTCCCCCATGTCAAAGACTGGTGGGAAACTTACTGTGAGCAAAAGGACAGGATGAAACCCACTCTGTTCTCAGCTACACCCACTTGGAATTCGTTCCAAGATGGCATCAAGGAACAATATTACCCTGTGGGGACCTATGAGGACAAGTAAATCCAATGGACCATATTGTGGCACCAAAGGGATCAAGATGCACACGAACTGATGAATTTATTCCATACCATGCGCACAAAGTTGGGTATTAAATATTTAAAGAGATATTTGGTGCTGAAGTACCGTAGTTGTCTACACAGACACATTCAAGAAGAAATGGATTTCCTTAACATTACCTCACTTGGAATGGATTATTGCTATGCCACTAAGATTGAGAAGAAATTTAAGAAGAAGAAGTGAGAATTTGGATCCGCGAATCTGAAGCCAGGGAGAGGCACCCCCGAACCACAGAACAAAGCACAGAGCCAAAGCGGGGAAACTAGGAACACCACCACAAATCCAGAGAAGGACATGGGGAAGTGGTGCGAATTTCATAATAACCCCACTCACAGCACAAATGAGTGTCAGACCAAATAGTCGCTGGTGGTTGAACTGAAGGCACTCGAATCGGATGCATGTTCTCATCCTAAGAGAGAACCAGAGAAGGGAGATGAAAATGGGAAGAAAATCATTGATGCAAACCCCAGTGCCATTTTTGCCACCAGCAAGCTCCAGAGGGAGGATCCCGAGGATCCAGAGGAGGGGGAGCACCTCTTCCATTCGCAGACATGGGTGAAGGGTTCTCCGTTGAAATTTCTTATCAATAGCAGAACCCAAAAGAACCTCATTTCAGCAGAGATCATGAAGCGCCTTGGCCTACCTACCATATCACACCCACAGCCGTATACCATCGGGTGGCTTCACCTAGGGAGAGATCTCCATGTTCGCTAACAGTGCTGCCTTCCGTACAACATCTAGCCATTCATGGATGAGGTATTGTGTGATGTTTCTCCTATTGATGTTACTGATGTATTATTAGGCCAACCATAGTTGTGGAGGCGACATGTTGTGTATGAATCTAGGCCTCGTGTTGTCATTATTAATTTTGGAAATAAGCTGTACAGGATACCAGAGGTAGTACTACCTCCTGCCATCTCTTTGACTACTACAAAACAACGTAGTAAGATTATTTCCCCAACAAGGAAATTTATTTACATTACCATTCACCAACAAGGAAAGAAGAATATTGTGGTCACTGCCTTAAAACATGGCTCCCCTACACAGCAGCAATCGATGGACAAAGGCATGGAGGAATACGAAGAAATTTTCTCCTCACCCATAGAGGTTACTCTACACTGTCCGAATAAGCACTCCATTGATCTGACCCCCGGTGCACCGCCGCCTGATTTTGCCATAACTCATGCGATTACACAGAAAAAATCCACACATGTATTTTTGAAGGAAACTAAATTTATTGAACGCATCGAACACATCCGGCAGCAGGTCCACAATATCCTGGACAAATCCAATACCAAGTTCAACAGAATTTTCCTCTCATGGAGGAACTTAACACAATGGGGAACATTTCTTCCTAAGGAGGGAGGAATGATCTAGGTGGATATTGGTGGCCACCCACCTATTCCATTTAGACTCGCACCATCAGTTCTTTTAGTTTTTCACTTTCAACACAACTTACTATTTTTAGCAGGTTGTCAGTTCTTGAACATTCAAAGCCGTTTGGAGGCCCTAATGAGCCATGTGGATATTGGTGGCAACCCACCTGTTGAATTTTTACACCCACCATCAGTTCTTCCATTTTTTCAGTTTCAGCACAATTTACTATTTGTAGCAGTTTTTTGGGTCCTGAACTTCCAGAGTCGTTTTGAGGCCCTAAACAACGTTTTTGGGAAAATCAAGACCAACATGAATCCATGGACAGATGTTGCTCACACCAAAAGATATACTCCTTGGATAGATATTTCTAATGAGGTATGATTCACATCAAACAAAGATCGTATGCCAATGTTACGTCCCCAGGAAGTTGAAACACCAATTTACCCAAAAGGGGCCCATAGTTTTGGTGCTTCATCTCCTACGGTTAGGTTTTTGGATGTTTATGGTTTTACATTATTTCTCAACAATAAATAGGCCTTTGAGCCTCATTCTAACATAGTTCAAAGCCATGTATCTTCCACATCTCTTCTCAGAGATAAGCTACCGTTTCCATAGCTAGTTTATTTCCATTCTGTCTGTAAACATATTTCTATTCTTTTATACTAATGAAACGAAGTATTATTTCCACTAAATATCTGTGTTTATGTCTATTTATATATTAAATGACATATTGCACAGAGCCAATGCTAAGTAAAAGCAACGACATGATCAAAATCGGGTACCACACAACTTCCAGGTGTGCCCCCCTATTGTGCACTGCACCCCTCCCCTTGCTACGTGCCACCCACTGCAAGAATCCCTACTATGCACCCCCCTGCTGCATGCCCCCTACTGTGTGCCACCCTTCTGCATGACTCTGATGCACTCCCCCCTAATCTTAGACTTGTCTTTGAGCTAACTCCCCATCCTCTGCTCGACAGGCTCTCCGTGGCCCCACGCCAATGCCAAAATCTCATCAGGGGAAGCTACAAAGGGGCACTCTTGGGTAGCTCTCACTGTGGCCATGATCAGCATCTGGAATCCATCGAAGGCTCCACATCAGGGAGTAATGAGATTCTATCTACTCAAATGTCTAGCAGCACTGAAGGGGAGATTGTTCTACCCTCGGAGAAGCCTAAGGGCAGAAGAGGCTACAGAAAATCCACTATTGTGCAATATGAGCCCCCCATACCTAGGAAACTGAACCACTACCAGTTCATGAGCCTGCGGAGGAGGAGATATACGTTTGGATTATGAACTCGTATAGTGTCTCAACCAGAGTTTACAATTTTGAGTATCCTGTTGCTCCCATCATCCACACAGCCCCTTCGAAGCTTCCTCCTAAGCCCAAAGTTGAGGAGCAAGCCATTGCAAGAGAATATGGATACCAGATTGAGGAGGAGGACCACGCGATAGAGGAAGATGAAGGAACTCCATGACTGTTCGATAGCAAGGTTAATATCTGATTTTTGTCAACTTAGGACATACTTCAGCTATTTTTTTTCATATGTCACAGAATATTTTGTAAAACAAGACTGCTTGACTCTCTTATGGGGCTATTTTATTCCTACGTGGCAGCCCCAAAAATGGTTTACTTTGAAAAATTCCATGGCAAGGATTAGCTAAGTAATTCTTACCATCTCTACCCATAGCCTATGTAAGTTCATTAATGCTTTTAATATAGTTTATCCTAACTTACAAAAAATATATATATTAATCCCGAGGTTTAGTATAAATCCTTTGAGCTTATAATCATGGTCAACCATGGTCCAATGTCAAATTGTGACAAAGATTGTCTCAATATAAAAATCAACCATGTTCAAACATTGTTAACCATCGTCAGCCATGGTCAACAATTGTCAACCATGGTCCTAGTACTATGCATGTCTACAAGCCTTATCCATGGATATGGGTTTAAATAACATCTCTTTCTTCTACATATCATTATGTATACCCACCATATACTTTAGGAGTATGTTTGGGTTGTTTGGGGAAATACCTAACATTATCGACATCTTTATCAAATTTTTTGTGTACTCGTGTATACTCTACCCCTGCTTCTTCCTACAGTAGTTCCACCAAATCTACTAGTCCTCTACATACCTGATAGGGTAAAATTGTGAATTTATGATAGTTTTAAATTGGTATCACCTAGTAATTGGAGGATATCCCTACAATATGAAGGTATCAATGTGGATTTTCTACTAGGTGAGAGCATGTCCCTCTAATTTCAGTCGTGTAAATGAAATATTATGTTCTCCATATATATGATGAACACATAAATAAACTACTAATGGTTGCAACTAATCATGTAACATTAGATCATTTATCTCACCTTGGTATGGCTTGATATCTACCATTTCTTCCATTTTAAATGGGGACGGTGAATGTTTCATGAAACTTGAACTAGATTGATATTTTTAGGTTCTTTCCTTGTCTCTTATCCCTAGTTTCTTGATCTCACCTGTAATTGAAACTTTGCATTAGAACCCCAATACTCATAAAATAACCTAAGGTTATTGGTCAAGGCCATCATGAGGTGATTCACACAACAAATTATACCTGCAACTTGTGCTTATATCCCTAAAAACCTCGCCCCTACAGGATCACAAGGGTTATTCATAGATTTATTAGCCATCAATAGGGTTTTATGACTTTTTTCTCCACTAATCTAAATCCCTTGCTAATGTAACATGCATATGAATCTGCTTTTACAAAGTTATTATTTTTAGAAATTGACTATTATTGGATTTAATGGTGAGGGAACCCATTATGAGACTTAGGTCATGATGTAATTATATTATTATTATCGAATTAATAAATATATTAATTGGAAATATTTAGGATAGAGCACTAAAGTGTATAAGACTTATTTCCAGGTTAGGAAAACCTATGGTGGTCAAGTCCACATGATGGACCTTCCCGAAAAGTCTTTAAAAAATTCCCCAGCTTAAAAATAGAATAAATTCAATAAACATAATGGGAGAGAAAGATTATTTTAATCACTTAGGTGGATATAAATACGAAGTGGAGTGTAATACTATGGGAGAGAAAATTATGCTTTAAAGAAAAAGAAAAGTATATTAAAAAAAAGAAACTAAAACAGAAAGGCCTAGGGAAAAGGTTAGGAAACTTTAAAGGACACTGCTAAAATCTGCTCGGAAAAATCTATAAAAAGAAAACTAATAGGGGAATCAAAGGTTTTTTATTATCTCGCAATTTTGTCTTAGATCTGGGGAGAACTGGTGGATGCAGTTTGTGGTTGAGAGTACTGTGACCAGTTCTTAAGTAATTTTCAAGAAACGATTCTCGTTAGGATTTTGGGTTACTTAAGTTGTATGGTATTCAATAATTTTTTATTTTTTATTTTTTAATTTTGTGGATTAAAGAAAAAAATTTTTACTGCATTATCCACAACTACACTGGGGTAATGTAGACTGCATAGTTCTTCTTAGAAAAATTGTTTGATGGTGGATGCGCTACTTAATTTCATGTATTAATGAGGTTAGGGCTATGTATGCAAATAGATGGGTATCGAAACAATAGTAGAATTGAGGAATTGCATAATATACATGTAGCTACGTATAGAATAAACACTATTGAAATAAAATATATGGGTTATATTTCTTTTCAAAAGAATATATATTACAAAATAGTTATGAATTATGTAGAAAATAGTCTGATTTCTGATAATGTAACATGAAGTACAATTATTTTTAGGTGATTATAAAATAAGCTAATTATGCACTAACACATAGGGAGAAAGGCATTAAAAAACATAACTAACTCAGTTGGAAAGGATAATAGTATCTTAAACCATAGATAGAAAATGACTTAACTTCAGAAAATAAGAAGAAGAAGAAGAAGAAGAAGAAGACTGAGTCTCAAATTCCATCATTAAATTACTCTGTGCAGAATTTGTTTTAGGAAACAAGGAAAAGGAAAAAAAAATTGGAGTGGGAATAATGTTACAAGAGTTGGAAATAACTGGCATGGACTAATTTAAGCACTTACATGTGAAGAATAGAGACCTGAATCTATCGCTACATGCACAGATGAGAATTTTCCTCTTCAAAGTAGTAAGTTTGAAATAAATATCAGATATCCATCAATCAAATTTCCTAAATATTGAAATAAGTAAAACGGAGAATGTCCAACCCATGTTCCCCTATCTAGGGCAATATTTTGAAGCGATCTTGAAAACCTGTGGAATAGAGTTTTAATGGAACAACATTTATCTATCAATGAACTACTAGGTTTTGTATCTATTTGTATGGAGGCATCAATCATAAATAGTGAAAATGAAGAACAAAACCAGTAAAGTAATATTAAGTGATAGTATATAAAATCCATTCTAATGGAAATAATTCAAAACCAAGTCGGAAATCTAGAGGTTAAGTGCGTAATTAAATGAAAATGAAAAGCACGTCGGTGAAGGAAAATTACACATGCACGTTGAGAACCATTCGACATAGAGCATTCCCTTAAAAATATAAGAATTTATTTCTTATTTAAAATATTCACCTCTACCAATAAGTATGCATACACATAACATACAGCATTCACATACAATATTTGAGCAGAGCTTTACAATCCAATAAACCTTTGAGTTATTTAGGAAAATAAAAAAAAATCATGTGGAGAGAACTTGAACATAGGTAGACCATCGTAACAAAAATCAACTTCAGAATAATAATTTTACATTTTATAAAATAACACTTGAGGGTTCCATCATGAGGATTTTTTTTCACCATGAAACTAAATACAAAGATATCAAAATTTAATTGAATTAGTATGCCATCAAAAACCATTTACTAATAGAGGCTAGAGGCCTTCAAAATTAAAAAAATATGCCCCATCAAGGGGGAGGTGTTGTCTAAAAAAATTTTCTGAAAGAAAAGAGTCTGGTAGTTGCCACCCAATACAGAGTAGCTAGAATATGAAATGAAGGATAAACTACCATTGTGCATGAAACTGCAGACAATTATGAGCCATGATAAGAATGAATGAGATCGAGTTGTTCATGGTGAAATAAAATCAGGTGTGCATACATAATATTGGTCTATCATAAGCCTAGCTGGTCCTAGCCAAAATATACCGAAAACCATTTACCCAAATTTAGTAGTAAGTATCACTAAAATTTTGGGTAAACCACATAACTCAAGTTAAAACAAGTGGAGAGTGGTATCATTTAAAACCATAATTGTGGCTATAAGAGAATTGAGCATATCTTTCCAGTGAGACGCTATTAGAAACTTGAGAGGTGAAACATTGTCACCATGAAATAATGGAACACCATAGGAGGGAATGTTGAGTCACCCAAAAACAAATTATATAGCAGAATAAAAAATTCGAGAAAAAAAAAATGTAGTAATAAAAATTGGTATGAACATAACTGCATTAGCCACAATCATAATGCTTGGAAACTCCAATGATGAACCCTTTCCACCACCAAACAAGAGTTGACACATTAGACTTGGGAATGCCTTCAAAAAAATTCTAAGAGGATATTAGTGATATCAATACAAATTTGGGGTTACAATACTTAACAATGAAAAAAAAATATTACCAGAAAAAATAAAAAACCCTTACCATTTCTTCTGTTGAGTAGAATCCAATGCGACAAAAAATAAAATAAAACACATCTACCAAGAAATTCACTGTGAAATACTGGAGATGAAAAATTCTTGTGAGGATCTTGTCGGCGTGTTACAGTCTCGACACCACATAACCATTAAAAAAAAGTAACCAAATGAGCTAAGAAACATCCAGGACATAGGTTATGGTTTGGAGGTATGAATCCTCATCGTTTGATCAATGCAACATATCATCACCACCCATATGGGCATCTATTGGAGAACCTGGAGGTCAAATGAATAAGGGTAGGTGGAAAACACCTGTTTGAGCACATAACTAATCAAACAACTAAGGTATAAAGCCTTTAATCCCCCATATATAATACAACTAAAGAATTCAGGAGAAAAAAACATTTACCAAGTTAATTTATCAAGTGAAGCAGTTATCCCCACCTAAAACCATCATATTTTATACTCTAGTAAACCGAGGATTGAAACCCACACAAATATTACTAGTAATTCCTTTAGGGAATTGCTTCCAAAGGAATAGAAATTCTCCATATGTTTTACCTATTCACATTATATGGAATAGAGGGTATTGTGACTGGATAATACCTTTTAATTTAAATAAGTATTAAGGAATTGAATTAAAAAAAATTAATTTTTTTTTTAACTGTAAAGAGTAGTGGTTTTCTATTGATCTGCGCTCGTTCATGAAAAAAAAAGAGATTAAAATTAGAAATCAATGCCATCCTTGGGCATCATTATTTTAAAAATTTCAAGATGATCCTAATTACTATGCAAAAATTCAAAATGCAAATGAGATTTTACAAAAGCATTAGGACATGCTTTACAAAACTGACCAAGTAGAAAAATACATTTAAAGTTTAATATAAAACACTATAGAAGATTAGTCATTTGTATCAACAGGCCCATTGAGATCAATTCTTGTTGATTCCACCTAATAATGTGAATTCTTCTCAGCTAGGTGAATCTAAAATTCTTCAATTTGGTTGTGCAATGCATACATCTCATCCTCCAATTGATGAATCTTCTGACCCTTATCTATGCTTCTCTCATGCATTTCACAAGATTCTTGTTGGTGTTTATCGAAGTGATTCTAGAGTTTGGCCATAATTTCCCTTAATTCAAAATTATCTCACTCACAGTGAGTATAAACATTAGGGGAAAAAGTGGCCATAGGGGTTAACTTCTCCTAATTCCAGTCAGAGTGACCCGCTACTATGCCTGAAAGCCAATGATGATATCCCCAAGAATTAGAGTCCATGGTATCTAATTGAGAGATAAATTCCATAGGGAAGACCAAGTCCCAACAACCACAAAGAGACAAATTCAATGACCCAAAATTCACCGAGGTGAATTAGAAATTCTAGAGCACCCATAAATCCTTAAGGAGAGAACAAGAACAAATTATCCAAACTACAAACCTAGAAGACTCTATAACACTCCATATTATACCATGAATTTTTTTCCCAACAGTACTCTTGAAATATATCAAATAATCAATAGGAGATAGAATTTTTTTAGGAGAAAGAGGCCCCGAATCAAGCCCCAAGGAATTCCTACGCAAATAATTCAACAGGGACCTAAACAAAGGCTCAAATGACAGAGGTCCAGCTCTCAGAAGCTCACATACACTATTGTTTTCAACAATTTTTTTTTTTATGTAGAGGCTCTCCAACACTTATATCAACCCAAAGGAAAAATTAAACTTCCCAAATTTCCCACAAACATCCCCGAGTATGCTCATGTAACCTACCAGCCTCAGCCTTCTGAATAGAGGACTCTCTATTGAAGCATTTTTTTATTATTGTTTCCTAATTTATATAAATCCATGAGTTATGAGAATGAAAGCATACCTCCAGGGTCCCAATTTCCATCCATGAATTTCTTGCAACCTAAAAAAAGGTTTTCCTAATTCCTATTAACTATGCCTCATGCGAGCCATCGGATTTGACCCCGGAGAATTAAATGAGGCTCAATATTAGAGATTTCTTGCATGACACTATTTTTTTGGTTCATGTGCCGAGCCTGATTACAGAGAATAATCAACTGATCTCCCATACTTATGCCAATCTCATCACCAATTTTCCACCACAACAGAGTAATGCAACCACACGTGGAGGGGAGTAAATTGCATGGCTTAATCCAAGTGTTGAGGATGAGAGGTTTCCGCCTAATATTCCTGATGTGATGTTTGAAGCAAGCGGTAAGCAACCTGAAGGGGGAGGTGAGATGAGTGGGAGGGGGAGAAAGATGCCAGTAGAGGGGGGTAGGGTAAATGTGGAGGGAGGAGAGGAGGAGGAGATGTAGGGGTAGCCTAGGGGAAACATAAAGCGGTATACAAACATGAACCCGATTGGAGCAAGGGTTAGAGTATGAGTTTACAGACTTAATGTCGAAGCTCCAAATCAATTTATTTCTATACTTCAAACAATATAAAAATTTAGCCTCCTGATGTATACTACTCATGATCAAGATTAGGGGATGGGGAGGTATCCTTCAATTCCATTCACTTGATTACAAATTTCTTTCATTTGGAAAGCTATATTTGTTTGCAAGTCGACCTCCTGATTTAGAATTCTCAAGATATGAAAGAATTGTAGGTTCTCAATGAGGGAACAAAAGCCCTCGATTATTTTTAGAAGTTGATTCAAATTTTTGTTCTAGGCTCCATTTCTTGTGTTCATATGTTTTATAATTAGGACAGAGCCCCCCAATATGTTCATATCCTTTATTCCTTTTTGTTTCTCTAAGGTGATGTTGTAGTATAACCCATAGGCTTCTTCTTGATTATTTGTCTTCTTTCCCAAAAATTTGGCATACCGATCGATAATTATTCCATCAGAATTAATGAGAACCCATGCCCCTCCTACCACCCCAAGATTTATTTTTGATGCACCATAAAATTTAAGAGTCCAATAATTTTAATTTCGAATCCAATCAATGAGATCATCTTGAGACATAAGAAGAAGCCAAGAGGCCGAGCAAGCTTCATTTTTCAAGACAAAGAGGAGGGCACGGGCCATGCCCAAGGAGAGAGATAAGACGATTCAATAGGGTCTAGAGAGGGTTAGAAAACTGGTATGTGGAACTAAAAACAGTAAGAGAGGGATTTTAGAGCAGTGTTTCTGGATGGAGGTCAGATAGAGTTGAAGATCACCTTACTTATAGATAACCATATTTTCTAGTAAACATATTTAGGAAGGGATATCCAGAGGTATTTGAGGGTAATTTTGGCTTGAAGGGATCCCATGTAGAAATTGAGCCAAGAGTCAAAGAATTTAAGGAGATCAGCCGAACACCTGTCTCGTAAGAAGAGAGGACCAAGAGCCACCAACCATACCAATTTGGAATAATGGAAATGGAGGAAAATATGAGGGATGTTTTCCTTAGACATTTCTCATAATGGACATCTGGAAGAGCCATTTAAGCCTCTTTTTCTGAATATTTTCTACTATGAGGATTTTCTTATGAGTTAATAGTCAACAGAATAAATTCACTTTACGGATTGCATTTATTTTCCGAATCTTGTTCCATATTTTGGACTTGTGGGGGGGGGGGGGGGGATTTGAGCATTGAACAACTGATGGGTATATCCTTCTTTGTCTGTGACTGAGCAGTTCTTCCAGCCCACCTATTATCGTTTGTTTGCGCAAGGGGAGTGCATTCCATTAGCTTCTCCACTAGAATATATATGAGAGGGATCACATTCAGAGGGATATTTTCTATTTTCCACCTAGTCTAAAGATCCTCGACATCCCAATAATAGATTTGATGCAAGTGAACCACCTTCCACTACAACAAGATGCCCCGAAGAGGAGATATAGAGGGATCCACTCCCAAAGGGGAAATCCCCAGGATTGGTTTCATTTAGAAGTTGATCGAAACACCATTAGCTCGTATTTTAGAGAGGTTTCTCACAATGAGATGTTATGATGAGTGTAATAGCTCCCATATATAAGAACCTTGAGATGCCTCCAAGTGTTCCTCTCTATTATTATAATTATTAAAATAATTTTCTATCATAACTTTCACCCACCAATGATCAAGACTCGTTTTCAGGATCCAACATATTTTGGCTCCCATTTTTGTATTTACCAAGGTTGGATCACAGATTCCAACTCCCCCATGCTTCTTTGGGGTTCTAATAGTTTTCCAATTCACCAAGTGGAATTTTTTATTTTCTTACTTTCCTCCCTCCCGAAGGAACTTCCTAATATAGATTCCAATCTGAAGTGAAACATATTTAGGGGCTTGGATAGTTGAGACTTGATAGAGAGGGATGGAAGATAACACCTATTTCACCAGGATTATCCTCCCCGCATTATTTAGTTAGATGCCTCCCCAATTTATTATTTTCAACTTAATTTTTTCAAGAACCCTTTTGTACACATGATGAGATGCTCTTCCTAAAAATATTTTGATTCCAAGGTAGTTGGAATCTTTCTAATCCCTGACTTTTTTGAATCCCACAATATCTTCTATCTTTTTTGCTTTTTAGGGGGAGATATTCCATGTATATACATGGATTTTGTTGTCATTTGTGGTACCTACCAAGGCTCTATGAAACTTATCCAGATTGATTTTGAAGTGTCTTGTAATCACCAAAGAGGCCCGTCCCAATAAGATGGTGTCATCTACAAAATGGCCATGGTTTATACTATTGATCCCTTCTTTATATCTCATCCCCATAAAATGTTGAGCTTGATGATCAAATTCCAATATTCTTCATAGTGAGACTACCATAATAATATAGAGAAAATGGGAGAGAGAACAAACTTGATGCGCTCCCCTAGAGGATTTGAAGAATGCCACCACCCTGCCATTGACAAGGGGCTCTATCCAACGAGAAGAGATGCACAGAGCAACCCATTTTATAAAGGTAGCATAAAAACCCATCAACCTCATGAATTTTAGCAGGAATCAATGTCAGACCATATTGAAATCATTCATCATATAGATATTTATTATCATTCCTTCATATCCTCTTTTCCATCTCGAATCAATAGCCTCTTGAAGAAAAATTATGTTATAAAAAATTTGATGCCCAGGTAAAAATTCCCCTTGGTTGATATATATTAAAAGAGGAAGATTTTTTTTTAGTATGGAGGCTAGTTTCTTTAAGATGACTTTATACAAGACATTACAAAGAGAAATAGGCTGAAATTTAGAAAAGGAGGAGGGGAAGGACTCCTTAGTGATTAAGGCCAAAGAGGAAGAGTTAATTCCTCCCCCCATTTTAAATATTTTGAAGGATTATCCTATCATACGACACAAGTATTTGCGGATTACTTCCGATAAATTTTGGTAGAAATTGGAAGAGAAATCATCCAGGCCTGGAGATTTGTCAGGTGAAAAGGAGAAAAAAATTGATCTGATCTCGTTTGTGGTAAGAAGGGAGGTCAACGTTTCATTCATTTCAAGAAAAACCAAACTAGGGATGTTCTCCAAGAAAAACTCCTCACAGTCTAGATCTCTTTGTGCGTCTTCTTGGTAGAGTCTCTTGAAATGGTCCAATGCAACTCTCTTAATTTATTCATTATTTATTAGGGTCTCTCCCCCATGATGGATTTGAGATATAATTTTCTTGCTTTCTCTAAACTTTATGCTACTTATGAAATAACTTTGTGTTTATATCTCCAACCTTTAGCGAATTGTTTCTGGACTTTAGTCTCTAGTACTCTTCTTCTGTTATGTGGTGGTCATGAAGAGCCTTGAAGGTCTCAACTTATTTTTGGATGTGCATCAAATTGATATTGGCAGTCTCCATTTTTTTGAAAATGGAAAGAAGAAGAGGCTTATAATTTAATTTTCCCTTAATTAAATTGTAAGGAAATTATAATTTGAAATCACATGACTGGTTGTACGAGTTAAATGAGTCATGAATACTTAGTTAGCTCAGTTAATTCCAGTTGAGGATCAAAATAGAGGCATGTAGAGTTCTCTCTAAGTGTTTGGGGGTCTAGCTATAATTTATTTTCATTTTTAATTATTTTAGTTAAAATCAGTTTAACTAGTTGTAACTGATGGAGGAACTAGTGAGAGGTCCAATGAATTAAATATGATTTAATTCACATGCAATGATCAATTAGATAACTGGATTTTAGTTTATGGATGCCCATTGTAAGGAACAACTAGTTTATATTGGAGTTAAAGGGAAGTGTAATATCAATTGTATAATTAGATAATTATACAGGTGATGCATGGAGTCAACAGAAGGCCTTAGATGTATTGTGAAATCATTAATTGAGAATTTCCTAATTAATAAGGGCTCAATTTCCCTAGGTATTGCACAAGTAAGGTAGGGCATCCAGAGGAAAGAATTTAGTTAAATATTGAACCAAGCTAGCCCAGGATAGTGTGAGATAGAAAGAGATAGTGTAGAGAGATATCAAGCCTGAGAGAAGAATTTTATTGTTTCATATTATTTGACTTATGCAATATAAAGATAGCCTGTTTTTTAGCAGAGGATTTCCCCACGTAAATATTTGTGTTGTGGGATTGAATTTTTTCTCTTCTTGTTCATGTGATTGTGCGATCATAATTGGTTTCCGAAATTTTTAGAATAGATTAAACTATGCTGTTTTACCATATTACAAGATTATTTTAATCTATGTGGATTTTATAAATTGTATCAGATCAGAAATCACTATATAAGAGAAGAATACAAGTTTTTTTTGAACGGGTGAATCGAATTTTCAGATCTAATATTTAGGACCAAGAACAGGATCATGATATATTTATGTAGATGGAGAATTGAATATGCCCTTGAGGGTAGTTCGAGCTACATAGCTTGGAAGGACAAGATGGAAGAAGTGTTGGAAGATAACGGGTTGAAGGAGATCATAGAAAATGATATTCCCACGCCCACAACAACAAATGCTCAAAATATTAATGCATGGAAGAAGAATGTAGCAAAGGTGAGAAGGATTTTGTTATGAGTTTGAGATAATATTATCCTGAATCTCCATGGAAATAAAACTCCATATGCTATGTAAAAGGACTTAAAAAATTTGTTTTAGAACAACAACGACCATAAGAATCTGGTGTTGAAGGGAAATCTTACAAAAATCAAGATGGATAAGGAACACATAGTACCAAAATACTTGATGAGGTTTACTTAATGTTGATATGAGATTGGAAGTGTTGGTGTTACAATTTTCAAGGATGATCTAGTGATCCTAGTAGTTCTAGGCCTTCCCAAGAGTTGGCACAGCTACCCGGATTCGGTGAATGGGAGGGAGAAGCTACCAGAGTGGGAACGATTGTGATCTACCTTGGTACAAGAAGAGATTCGATGGAATACCAGAGATGGATCCTCATCAAATATTGATAATGAGGATAATTGTTCCTTGGCTAGAAAGGAAAAGAAAGGGAAAGGGAATGTGTCCCATCAAAAATCAGATTCTGGTCAGGCAGGAAAGAAGAAGGAATTGTCAAAGTGTTATCACCAAATTGAGCCCTGCTGGGATACTTCAATGGTCAACTTGGAGTAACTCTTTTAGACCACTTGAAATTGGAAATTATCCTATCCATTCTGAGAGGTCTCTCTCAATATATCTAATTATTTTCTCAATTTGGTCTTAAATCATATGGCTAACTCTGTGAGTATATTCATGTATTTGATTGCAGGTGAAAAATGGGATAGATTTCACTACCATTGGGCTCATGGAGTCAGTAATAAGGAATTCAGTGACAAATGAATCTACTTGTGGAAGGTGAGGCTTTTACTGTTTCAATGGAAGGAAAATACTAACAAACATAAATATTCAATAGCTCAATGTTAAAAGGAAGTTAGAGCATGTGTGACATGAATTGTGAGTAATTCAGCCCTAAGATACTGTAAGTAAGATAAAGAGAGACATAAAACATAAGCTCATTGAAACATTACAAGAATCTTAGGTGAAGAAGAAACAAAGTCTATCTATATTATTGATATAAGAAATTACATTAGTAGAAGTGTCAAGTCACCATCTCCCAACCCCATATAACTCTAAAACTATCTCTTTTATAGAGTGAGGACTCATCCAAATGATATGCCACCTTAGTCACCTCAAATTCCCACCTCAGAGACCTATTTCAAACATGATTCTATCACTTGGAGACTTCGTAGGGATATTTATGTTTTGTAGAGTTTGAATACAACAAGGACTCTTCTTTCATTAATAGTTCAACAAATCAATTTAATAACCCTTATCAACTGCAACCAGCTAATTCCATAAGTGTAATAGAGTGTTGATGTGTCATTATGCCATGTGGATGCTGAGCTGGACCTCCTCCAAGTCAAATTTTTACAATTTTTTCACAAATCTGGTTAGTGAAAATTCTGAAAGATAAGGCTTCAAAGATGAGTGTATAATTTCCAAAACCTGATGGCTTTGCGGAAAATGAGAGACGTTTTTGTAGATGGACTTGTGATGAAGAAAAACATCTTTCATATTTCCAAAATAAATTTTCATTTGGTCTGAAATCAAACTTGAAGTTGACTGCTAAAACAATCATGTATAAAACGTTTCATAGCGAGTTTTAGTAGCGTGGGAAAAATGGCTTTTCCATCAATATTCTTGACTTATTTGTTGTTCAAACACCTTCATTATATAATGAAACCTTGAAACCTTAGATATCCCCCCATAAAGCATGCCAAAACTTTATTTTAAAACAAAAAGGCACCTATAGAATTTTTCGTAGTGTTTTTCTCGCTTCAAGCCTAAAGAACACTACGAAAACTCCTAAAAAGGGAAGAATTTGCAGTTTAGAAATGAAATCATATTTCTGAATTAATAATATATTTTGAAAAAATGGAAGTGGTTTTTGTAGATAAAAATATTTTGAAGACAAACCTCTCTTTGTTTTTCAAACACCATCTCTAGCTGTCCAGAATCTGCATTTGAAAAACATGTATAAGACAACAAAAATATATTTTCTGAAAATAGGGCCGAAATAGATCCTTATAACTCCCAATTTGTAGTGCCTTTGAGAAAAGTGAAAGAGGTTATTGGTATTTGATATGTTATTGAAAATAAAATCTCTCAGTTTCTTAAAATACTTCTCTTTTTGCTGATAAACCATCCTTGAAGTTTACTGCTCAAAAGTAAAAAGAACAGAGAAATCCTTATATTCACTACGAAATTATCAGGTGTTTTTGTAGCATTTTCTGTTGTTTTCCTGTGCAAACCACTACAAAAAGTTGCAAAATTATCAGATTCATCCTTTTGAGTCTGAATGCATGGTTAATGACAACTAACATGGTATGGGATTGATTTGACATGAAATGGCATAAATGAAGGCGATCTCAAAACTTAGGATAGGCTTAAAAATGCAAAATTTTTCCTACACCACCTTGAAATGGCTTAGGAGACCTTATCCATTTTCTGAGTGACCTATATGAACTTATCTAAAATGTTTCAAAATTTATGAGTGATAATAGTGGCTCCACTTGGGATGGTGTGCCCCTGTGGTACACCAAAGAACCTGTAGTTCCAGTGCCATCCATCTTTTGAAAAATTGAAAATTTTCTGAAATTGATGAAGACTTCACCAAGCTCTTATGGCCTTCTCCTCGAGCTCAAACTTGATGATTACTACTGAAAAACCAAATCTATACATACTAAAAATATGCTCAGTCTACTTGATCTTATTCACACACTCTCCTACCTACCTTAACAACTGAAATATTCATATTTGATTCAAGCAACATGAAACCTCCAATAAAGACATTCAATGAGATGATCTGATACTTGAACCCTTTGACTTCACTTGAACCAAAAGTCAAGTATATTCTGAAATGATAAGGGTAAGAGAAGATGGATCTGTTTTTCATAGTGAAAATATAATTGAAAAGTTAGACTGTAGAAATCTTCCATGTAATCAACTATGGGATCATAGAAGACACAATTTATTGATATCCCTTTTAAGCTCTCAATGAAAAATTGATCATGGATATCCTTTTCATTTTCTTCACCAAGGCTGAACCTTGATTCCATCTCTACTATATCAAGCTCATAACCATATTCTTCCTCTATCTGCAAGAAAAATGGTATAACAATATCCTCCTTTTTTGGAGGAGGAAGACCTTCCAAGAACTGTTTAGGATCTTGGAAATCATATGATCCAATTTTAACATCCAATAATTCAATTTCATTCTATAATATTTCAGTAGCTCAACCAAGAAAATAAATTTTATTTTCAGGTGTGAGCGGACCGAATTTCAAACAACGAAATACTATTGTGGAGAAATGTTCATCTATCTGAAAATTTTCTAACTCATCCCTTACACTTTGTAACATTTCAACATATAAAGAGTTTGCCACATACCCCGTCATATTAGATCACCATGAATGTTCTGAAATTTGGATTCTTCCCAGTGAAGTCGCTCTGAACTTTGAAGCTCTGGATCTTGAGTAGTGGAGTCACCAGGTGAATGGTACAACCTTCATGTATTTAGCTTATGTTCACCATTAGAAGTCAAATCTAAACCTTGTCATTCTTCCCAGAGAAAATTTACACCTTTGTCCCCGCCAGCGACACCAAAATTTTATCACCAAATTGAGTCCTGTTGGGTTGCTTCAATGGTCAAGTTGGAGTAACTCTTTCAAACCCCTTGCAACTGGAAATTATCCTCTCCAGTTTGAGATTGCTCTCTCAATTTATCTAATGATTTTCTTAATTAAGTCTTAAATCATATGGCTAACTCTGTGAGTATCTTAATGTATTTTATTGCAGGTGAAAAATGGGATAGATTTCACTACCATTGGGCTCATGGAGTCAATAATAAGGAATTCAGTGACAAATGAATCTACTTGTGGAAGCTGAGGGTTTTATTATTTCAATGGAAGGACAATACTAACACATAGAAATATTCAGTATCTCAATGTTAAAAGGAAGTTAGAGCATGTGTGACATGAATTCCGAGTAATACAACCTGAAGATACTATAAGTAAGATAAAGAGAGACATAAAAAATAAGCTCATTGAAACATTCCAAGAATCTCAGGTGAAGCAGAAACAAAGACTATCTATATCAATGATATTAGAAATTACAATAGTAGTAGTGTCAAGTCACCATATTCCAACCCCATATAACTCTAAAAATATCTCATTTATAGAGTGAGGACTCATCCAATTGATATGCCACCTTACTCACCTCGAATTCCCACCTCAGAGACCTATTTTAAGCATGATTCTATCACTTGGAGACTTCCTAAGGATATTTTTGTTTTGCAAAGTTTAAATACAACAAGGAATCTTCTTTCATTAATAGTTCAAAAAATAAATTAATAACCCTTATCAACTACAACCAAATAATTTTATGAGTGTAATAGAGTCCTGATGTGTCATTATTCAATGTGGATGCTGAGCTAGACCTCCTCCAAGTAAAATTTTTACAAATTTTTCTCAAATCTGGTTAGTGAAAATTCTGAAAAATAAGGCTTCAAAGATGAGTATAATTTCCAAACCCTGATGGATTTACAGAAATTGGGATATTTTTTTGTATATGGACCTATGCTGAAGAAAAACCTCTTTCATATTTCCAAAATAAATTTTCATTTCGTCTGAAATCAAACTTGAAGTTGAATGCTAAAACAGTGATGTACAAAAAATTTCGTAGCAAGTTTTAGTAGCGTGGGAAAAATGGCTTTTCCAACAATATTCTTGACTTATTTGTTGTTCCAACACCTTAATTATGTGATGAAACCTTTAAACCATCTATATCCCCCCATAAAACATGCCAAAACTAGATTTTAAAACAAAATGGCACCTACAGGAATTTTCGTAGCATTTTTCTGCTTCAAGCCTTAAGCACGCTATGAAAACTCCTAAAAAAGGCAGAATTTTCAGTTTAGAAATGGAATCATATTTATGAATTCTTAACATATTTTACAAAACTGGAGGAGGTTTTTGTAGATACAAATGTGTTAAAGAAACACCTCTCTCTTGGTGTTTTCAATACCATCTCGAGTTGTCTAGAATCTGCATTTGCAAAACATGTATAAAATAGGAAAATTCTGTTTCTAAAAATAGGGCCAAACGACATCCCTGTATCTCCCATTTTTTAGCACCTTTAAGAAAAGTGAAAGAGGTTATTGGTATATGATATGTGATTAAAAATAACCTCTCTCATTTTCTTAAAATACTTCTCTTTTTGCCCAAAAACCTCCCTTGAAATTGACTTCTCAAAAGTAAAACAACAAAGAAATCCTCATATTTGCTACGAAATTATCAGGTGTTTTCGTAGCGTTTTCTATTGTTTTCCTATGTAAAATGCTACGAAAATTTGAAAAATTGGTAGATTCATCCTTTTGAGTCTAAATGCATGGGGAATGAAAAATGACATTGGATGGGAATGATTTGACATGAAATGGCATAAATAAAGGTGATCTCAAAACTTTGGATAGGCTTAAAAATGAAATTTTTTTCCTATACCACCTTGAAATCGCTTAGGAGACCTTATCCATTTACTGAGTGACCTATATGACTTTATCTAAAAATTTTCACAATTTTATGAGTGATAACACAAAGATTAAATGTTTTCACTGACATGAGCTGGCACACTATGCCACAAAGTGTCCACATAAGAAAGCCGGCAAGAAGCCCTCAAGAGGAGTGGGAGGTGAATCTCTTGCTTCACAATTCAAGTTGGATTTCAATCTCACCACATGTGTGACGCCATCGGTGATGGGTTTTATTTGGTACCTAGATAGTGGAGCTTCATTCCATATGATCGACAACAAAGAATTCTTCAGCAAATTGGAGGAGAAGGATATCAAAATGCACATCGAGATGGGAGATGACAAGAGGTATAGCATGACTGACATAGGTACTACTACCTTTTAGAGGGATTATGGTTCTCCTCTTACATTAAAATATGTTATGTATGTTAATGGTTTATAGAAGAATTTAGTTTCAGTTTCTATATTAGAAGGTTGTGGCTATGATGTTATATTTAGAAAAGGAAACCACGGGACAGGTGAAGAAGATTGGGGGTCATCTAAAGAACCTCTACAAATTGGATGTAGAAAAATATGTTTCCTTGAGAATGAAAGCAAAGAAGGTGCAGATCCAATACATCGATGCATTATGGAATAGAATATTGGGCCATCTACACCATGGCACTTTGAAGATCATGAAAAATAATTCTATAGGACTTCCTAAGGGTGCACTTGAGCAACGTGATAAATGCAAAGGGTGTACATTAGGTAGGTCCACCAAAGACACCTTTCATGATAAGGATATTCAAGCGAAGGTGATCCATGAAATATTTCACATAGATGTGTGTGGACCGTTCTTGAAAGCCTACGCAAAAAATAATGGGTATTATATAATTTTTGTAGATGTTTTTTCATGCAAGTGTTGGATATTATTCATGCATAAGAAAGATTAGACGTTATCAAAATTTTGTGAGTTCAAAGATCTTGTCGAGAAAGATATAGGGGAGAAGGTGAAGGCTCTCAAGAGTGACATCGGTGGATACTATGTCTTGAGTGAATTTAAGAACTTCTATGCTTCATAAGGAATTCGACGAGAATTGATAGCACCTGATAGCCCACAACAGAATGGGGTTACATAAATCAGAGCCTTCCATCGCACTTGTGGATGAAGCATGCAACACAACAATACTTGTGTAGAATAGAAATCCTGATCAGATTATCGGGATGAGTACAGTAGAGGAAGATTTTTTAGGGAAGAAACCAGATGTGGCACACTTTAATTTTTTTGGTTGATGATTTTATTTCCATGTAACTAAATATGCCAGGAAAAATCTAGAGACAACAACTGAGTTGGGAATATTTGTGGGGTACACCAATACACCTCACAAATATTGGGTGTAATTTCCATCTGCCAAAATGACAATGGTCAGGAGATACTTGAAATTCAATGAAGAGAAATCCATGTGAATTTCCCTTGAGAGGGAGCTTCAATTGCATGCAGTTGGGGATCTATTAGCTCCAATAAAACAACCTCAAGATGTGGAGCAGCCATAAGTAGAGTAACATAGAGTGGAAGGACACACTAATACATAGACATTCAGATATGGAAGGAAGCACACCAAATAAGTTCACAGGTTGGTGCTTGATTCTAGAGAGAATGCGAGAGCACCCACATCACAGCACAGGAAGAGAAGGTCCTCAGAGCATCACACTAGCTACATGGATCTTATGAGCGAGAGTGTAGAGATTGAGCCATCCTCATTCGAGGAAGCAGTGAAACAATGAGTTTGGGTTGATGCCATGTTTGAGGAGTATGACTCCATTATAAAAATTGTGTATGGTAAGTTGTCCCAAGAGCAAAGGGAAATTCAGTTGTAGGATCAAGGTGGATATACAAGGTGAAGAAGGTAGCATATGGGAGTGTTGAGAAACACAATGCCGGATTTGTGGCCATAGGGTTCTCTGAGGTGGAGGAAATTGATTACAAGGATATTTTTTCTCCAGTTGTAAAGTACTTGTCAATTAAATCTATCCTTGCACTTTCAGCACAAATGGGATGGCAGATACATCAGATGTATGTAAAGATAGACCTCCTCAATAGAGTGACTGAGGAATATGTGTACTGTTATGCAGAATTATGAATTACGGATAAAACATTATTCCATAAATGTGGCGCACTGCATTTAGAACAAAAGGTTAAAGACTTTGCAGATACTTTTCCTAACATTAAATAGACACACATAACAGATCAAAAAACTTACCTGGAGTCCAACCGCTTCCAATTCTCCTTATATTGCTCTTGCTGTAGCTTCAAATCCAAGCTAGATTGCCAAAATATTTCCTGCAATAATGAACACTAAATAGAAAAGAGATAGTAATATATAGATGCCTATTCAAGCTATTCAGTTAAATCAATGAAACATGAACGATATACATCAGATAAGAATTCATAACATGATAGAAAGAAGCTTATACATATATATATGTGGGAAAGTAAACATCAATCTTTATTAATTGATAGAAGGGGAGGTTACAACCAGTGATTGAATTGATGTCACCATCTCCATCATCATCCCAGCCTCATCACAATGAACATCTCTCCAGCAACATATCACTCAAATCAATTCCTCATTTGAAATTCCACCAACATTTCTCTACTCAAATTCTTCCTTACCAAGCACTAATATCTGTGCTCAATTTATAGATGAACTGAAGGTAGTTTTACAATCAGTGACTTTCTAATAATAGGAAAGACATGTTCCCAAGCTCAGAGGTATCAAATGGACACATGGATTCAAATTTTGACACATATGCACTCTTCTAGAAGGCATTGGCCAAGTGGAGATTCTGGAACAATGATAATTTTTCTCCCAATTTACCAGCACACCCTTGAGTGTCGGGAAGTGCTTTACAGAGCACCTATGAATGGAGGTACCTCCACATGCAACACACTTATCCCCTTGATACACTGCATTGGTGAGATCATAGGTGTTATAATATATACTTAAAATCTTGGAAACCTTGCAATGGAAGTCAGGAATTATTTGTCTTTGTTCTTTGGCTTAGGGCATATATCAAGTGAAATGATAGGGGATGATAGACCATATTCATTGGTTCTGGGGATGATGTTTAGTTAAACCAGGTCATTGGGAATGGTGCCCAAATTGACCTATAACATATACATTGAGAAATTTGAAGGTTTCGAGACATTTGACAGAGCGTCGCATGCGTGCATACTCAAGAGAGTGTTGTATGGACTGAAACAAGCACCTCGTGCTTGGTACACCAGGATCGACAACTACTTCACTGGGTTGGGCTTCACCAAAGTTGAAACAGATGTGAAGCTTTACCATATTATGGTCGAAGGTAAATTATTCATCATTGTGCTTTATGTCGATGATTTGATTCAAACAGGTGATGAGAAACTCAACAAATATTTTAAAGAGGACCTTGGAAGAGAATTTGAGATGAAGGATATGGGTTTCTTTTATTATTTCCTTGGATTGTAAATTTGGAAAAGAGATGGGGAACTATTTGTGTCTCAGGGAAAGTATGCCAATGAGATTCTAAAGAAGTTTCACATTGAGAGTAGAAAAGTCATGGAGACTCCTCTCATAGTGAATTGGACTAAGGAAGATTATATTGCATGCGAAGTAGTAGAAGCTACCATCTACATGTAGCTTGTGGATTCATTCATGTAATTGGATAACACATGACCAAACATATGTTATGAATTTAACAAGCTTAGTCAAGCTATGGTTAAGCCTACGAAGCTCTATTGGAAGGCAGGAAAACATGTGTTGAGATACCTCAAAGGCACTACTCAGTTCATTCTCTCATATAGGCGACCATATGTAATGAAGCTTAAAGGCTTCAGAAGTGTAGATTGGGCAGGGATTCCATCTAATAGGAAGAACACATCAGGGGGCATCTTCAATATTGGGCGAGCGGTAGTTTCCCATTACAACAGGAAGCACAAATCAATTGCACTGAGTTCAACAGAGGCATAGTACATGGTTGTTAGTCAAGGATATTTTGAGGCCATTTGGATGAGGAAGATAGTTGCTAGGTTTTTTGGTCATAAGATGGATCCGGCAGTGATTTATTGTGATAACCATAGTTGCATCAAACTCTCAGTTAATCGAGTTTTTCATGATAGGTCCAAGCATATTGATATCCGGTATCACTATCTTAGAGATTGTGTGTAGAGGACGTATATGTCCTTAGATTACATTCCTACATAGGAGTAGGATGCATACACATTGACGAAGGCACTATCAACACTCAAGAGGAAAATTTGAGTTCCACAGAGGCAAGATCGGGGTAGCAGACTATGCCTTTCTTGTTGAAAGGGAGTGTTAAAAATGGAAACAAGAAGAGGCTTCTAATTTTATTTTCCCTTAATTAAATTAGAAGGAAATTGTAATTCCACACCGCATGAAAACTTGTATGAGTTAAATTAGTCAGGAAGACTTAATTAGCTCAGTCAATTCGAGTTGAGGGTCAAACTAGAGGCATGTAGAGTTATCTCTAAGTTTTAGGGGGTCTAGTTAAAGTTTATTTTAATTTGTAATTATTTAACTTAATTATTTGAGTTAAAATCAGTTTAAATAGTTATATCTGATGGAGGGACTAGTGATAGGTCTAGTGAATTAAATATGATTTAATTCACATGTAGTAATCAATCATATAACTGATAATTCACTAGAAATAGTTAATGGATGTCAGTTTTAAGGAATACCCAGTTGAGATTGGAGTTAAAGGGAAGTGTACTATCACTTGTACATTTTGAAAATTGTATAGGTGGTGCCTGGAGTTAGAAAAAGGCCTTAGATATATTACGCAGTCATTAATTGGGAATTTCATAATAAATAGGGGATCAATTTCCCTATGGATTACTTAAGGAAGGCAGGGCATCCAGAGGAAATAAATTGGTTAATTATTGAACCAAGCTAGCCTAGGATAATATGATATAAACAGAGATAGTGTAAATATCTCTTGACCCAGAGAGAAGCATTGTATTGTTTCATATTCTTTGACTTATGCAATATGAAAATAACGTGGTTTTTAGCTGAGGCATTCCCGAGATAAATCTTTATGTTTTGCAATCGAAATTATTTCTCTTTCTTTTTCATGTGGTTGTGTGATCATAATTAGTTTCCTCAATTTTTAGAATAGATTCAATTATTTCGTTTTACCATATTACAAGATCAATTGAATCTATGTGTTTCTAAATATTTGTCCCTAGATTGTGGCAAGATGTTTTTATGTATCCTTTATTGCATCTTGCCTTTCTGAGTTGTTTTCTTTTAACCACTATTTAATATCTCCTTTTATGCTTTTTATTTTGGATTCCCAAATAGAGATTGGGTTTCCCTCAACCCAAACCAACCAAGAAAGAGAAACCATCTCAAAGAAACATGGAGAGTCAATCCAAATAGGGGAGAATAGAAAGGGGATATGCCCGAGATTGAGGGAAGTCAAGACGAGGATGCTAATTGAACGATGGTCTGAGCCACAACAAGGGAGAATATGGGATTTCCAGCAAATATTCATCATGAGCAGGCTCTCAGAGGCCAGGAAATGGTCAATGCAAGCCTCAATATGGCATGACCCAGGACGTTTTTTATTCCAATTGTAGAGTAATTTAGGAGGCTTCAAATAAAAAAGGTTGAGCTTGAGGATTAATTCCTCCATATTTTCTTGAGAAGAATCCTTAATAGTTGACCCTCCCCTCTTCTCGTTTTTTCCCATGCTGGTGTTGAAATCTCCTCCTAAAATAGAGTTGCACCCATATTTAGAGTTTTTTAACTCCATTAAAGACTTCCAACATTCTTGTCTCTCTAAAGTGGACAAGTGTATATATATATATATATATATATATATATTTTGATCACGGAATAGGTTTGTTGCAACTCTAAAATATTAAAAGAGGTTGCAATCCAGTGAATGTTTTTTAAAGAGATTACCAGCTGTAATTTTGTAAGATTCCACATCGTCCATAGGCCTCCTAAAGCACATCTTGACCTCTTTGCTTCAGTATTTCCAAAATCGCAAATCGAGGAATGAATGGAAGATATTTCAATCTCGCTCAACTAGAATAAACTAGAATACCCAATAAGATAGAATAACAGGTGTCGAGACCATAATATGCAAGAAATTTTTTTCGTAACGAGACATAGACAAGGTAGCACTCTCTTCAATCGGAAAACAAATAAACAAGGAAAATCCAACTAGGAAAGGGATAGGCTAGTCATGGGAAAACCATAGGTAACCTCATCCATTGGATTGTAATATTAAATCAATGTCGTTGAAATAGTAGAGATAGGACATCGTGTGAACTTCACATGGTTGTATCTGGTTTGGCATGATTCCAAATCACCAATTGTGTGAAAACGACGACATGTGCGGGGCGGAGAGGAAAACAATCCCATAATTATTAAACGTTACGGATTTAAAAAACACAAGAAATTATAGGAACAATACAAGACATAATTTAAATAAACGCACCACATAAGTATATAGAGGATATATCTCATATTACATGGATATAATAAGTTTAATAAAGAACATCCAAGGTTTGGCGTTATTCACTCTCATAGTTAATTGGGAGGGGGTTAGAAAAATTAATTATAATCGTAGGAATCTAGCCATAATTTTAATGGCTAGAAGAAGGGACACAAAAAAATTCATATAATGTTAATACTGTCGTTGCAAATCAAAATATGAATTTTTCCTTCGAATTAATAAATGAACCTAAGTGACTAGAAAAATATCTTAAATATGGATATAATTAGATTCAATTGATATATGAATTTGGTGAATAGTTATGAGTGTATGAAACTAGATTAAGTATATAAATATCACTTTGGGGAGGTGTATAATATTACCGTTTGAAAGAGTCCATTTAAAAAATTACATTTTCCTTATAAGTATAGTGTGGTGAGAGTGAAATAATGATAAAACATATCAACCTCATACTCTCTTGACTATGATTATCGTAGGAATTGAGATTCTAATCTCAAAGCAATGAATCCATATTATAATAAATTCATCTTAAGAACAAGGAACCATATACAAGTTAAGGACACTACAATCAAATATCTTTAGAGATCCTTATTATAGAATTATTTAAGGAATTGGCTGAAAAATGAAAGTAGGCTTGCCAATATGTACAAATGTTATTGTATGAATGTCCTCATATTAAATTGCGAGGGTAGCATTTAAGTGTGCATTTCGAAAAGAGATTCACAATTGCTATTTTATTAGGAAAAAAAAATCATTGGCGTGTAAAAGAGGTATGTTACAGATAACGAGCAAAATATACCAAAATAAACCTTCTTTGATACTAATATGATCCATAAACTATTATATATATTCCACTTGATAGTACTTCACAATGAATATAATAAGTCACACTTAAAAGTCTAAAATCTACACTATTAATGTGTATTCCTCTTTATATATATATTATTCTGTATGCATGCAAACTATAATTACTCATAAAACAAAGAATTGTGAAATAAAAAACAAAAAAACCACATTTTGACATAAGATATGTCCTTGGAATCTCCTTAAGGAGAAAAATCAGATTGAAGATGAGGTTTCTCTTCTCTCTTTCTATGAATATAAAATGGTTGCAAGTACAAAGAAGTAACACTTATTGCCTATGGTGAACTATAGTCTGAAATTCCTTTATATATACTCTCTCCCAATCCATATCATCTACATTTCCTATTTATGGAACAAATTCAATTGAAAAGGATGGAATAGGTTTTTCTCTGAGTGGCCTTGTTTTAACACAACTCGATAATCTAGTAGTCGTTAGGTTTGATTTCATCATATTTTAACCAGGGTTACAATATGGAATCTTATATATTCTTATTCATCATGGTCACATGGATAGCCCATTTTCCTTTATTAATCGATTTGGCATCTTCTTCAATTATGGTGGAAAAAACAACAAGGTTAATTTATTAGTGGAAAGAATTTTCCATACAAGACTATGATTGAGGTTATTCTTGTGTTGTTGGTCTAGGTGGATATTGGTGGCCACTTGCCTATTCTAGTTGGGGCTCCACCATTGTTTATTTCAATTTTTTCAGCTTCCTTAATTGTAGTACAATTTACTATTTTTAGCAATTTTTCGGGTCCTGAACTTCCGAAGCCATTTTGAGGCCCTAAACAACATTTTTTTTGGGAAAAACAAGAGCAACATGAGTCGTAGATTGATGTTTCTCACTCAAAATTTGTTAATAATGAGGTATTGAGCACGTCAAATAAAGATAACATGCCAAAGTTACATCCCCCAGGAGTTGATGTACTAATTTACCCAAACGGGGCTCATAGTTTTGGTGCTTCATCTCCTAGGGTTAAGTTTTTGGATGTTTAGGGTTTTCCATTGTTTCTAAACAATAAATAGGATTTAAAACTTGATTGTAACACAGTTCAGTGGTCTGTAGCCACCACATCTCTTCTCAGAGATAAGCTACCGACACCCTAGCTAATTTATTTCCATTTTTTTATATAAAAATTTCAGTTCTTTGATGTTAATGAAAAGAAGTGTTATATCTGTTGCATATTTGTATTAATGGTTATATGTGTATTTTTTTGCATTCTTTCATAAATCTGGATCACTATTATCAAAGCGACCTGCTCTTTCTCGATCCTTCTTTGCATTTCCCCAACGAGGTTGGGGTATAAATAGTTAGGGTTCGATCTAGTTGAACCTTTGCAAGGTTAGCCTCACAAACCTAGACGACAGCTAGTGGGGGATGAAAAGAAATATGATAGAGTAGGATATCCTATCAAAATATTGCTTGAGGAGGCCCTCGAAAAACAGAGGAATGTGATGATGTATAACTTTGCCGAGATCCTTCAATGACTGCCCACCGACAGCGCATATAAATCCAGCAACAACTCTCGAGGTGCGAATCGATTTAAGGTACAAGAAAAAATTGACATTCCCATATTTGAGGGAAAAATAGATGCAGACGCCGTAGATAGATGGTTGAATCTATTAGAAGGATATTTCTTGGTTCATAACTTTTCCGACTGGGAGAAGATTATTTTTTCACTTCTTAAACCTAACCCCTGTGTTAAGGACTAGTGGGAAACCTACTGTGAGGAAAAGGAAGAGATGAAACCCTCTCTGTTCTCGGTCGTACCCAATTGGAATTATTTTCGAGACACCATCAAGGAACAATATTATCCCATGGGGAGCTATGAGGACAAGTAAATAAAATGGACTATGTTGCGACAAGTAAGGGATCAAGATGTGCATGAGATGACAAATCTATTCCATAGCTTGCGCAAAAATTTTGGCATCAAATATTCGAAGAAACATTTGGTGTTGAAGTACCGCAATTGTCTTCACATATACATTGAGGAGGAAATGGAGTTCCCTGAAATCTCACCGCTTGGTACGAAAAATACTGGTATGCTTCCAATATTAGGTAGAAATTCAAATAGAAGAAGTGAGATTTTCGATCTGCGAATCAAAATCAAGCGAAGGGTGCCCCAAAACTACAAAATAAAGGAAAAATACAAGGCATGGGGACCCAAGACAACCTGCCAAAGCCGCAAGAAAAGAACAACACCGCGAAGCCAAAAATGTACATGGGAAAGTGGTGTGAGTTCCATAAGAGCTCCACACACAACACAAGTGAGTTTTGGGATAGGTAGTCACTGGTGGCCAAGATGAGGGCTTCTGAATGAGATGCATGCTCCAACTTTGAATTATAACCTGGCAAGGGGAATGACAAAGGGAAGCATATTATTGATGTGGAGCCCAATGCCAATGTTTCCACTATCAAGATCCAGAAGGAGGAACCAAAAGATCCAAATTAGGACGAGCGTCTCTTCCACTCCCAAATGTGGGTAAAGGGTTCCCCGCTATAGTTCATTATCGAAAGAGGGAGCCAAAAGAACCTCCTTTAAACATAGGTCGTGAAGCGGTTGAGCTTGCTGACCAAAACACACCCACAATTGTACACCATCGGGTGGCTTCACTAGGGACGAGATTTCTACGTCATCCAATAATTTCACCTTCCCTAAAGCATCAAGCCCTTCACAGATGAGGTATTATATGACATTGCTCCTCTTGATGTTTGTGATGTATTATTAGGCCAACCATACTTGTAGAAGCGACATGTTATGTATGAGTCCCGACCTCGCACTATTATTGTTACTTTGAGAAATAAGTTGTATAGGATACTAGAGGTACCAATGCCTGTCACTAACTCTTTGGTTACTCAAAACAATGTAGTAGTCTCATTTCCAAAATTGGGAATTTTTTTTTCCTGATGATCTTCCCTCAGGGAAAGAATAATATTGCCGCCATGACCTCTAGATAGGGCTCCTCCACAGGACAAATTCAAATGGACAAGGTCGTGGAGGAGTATGAGGATATATTAACCTCACCCACAGGGGTGCCTCTGCACTATCACGTCAAGCACCCCATTGATCTGACACAAGGTGCATTGCTTCCCAATGGACCGATCTATCAATGCTCTGTTATGGAGAATGACAAAATGAAGAGGAAAATTTAAGAGCTGCTGTAGAGAGGTCACATTCGGTCGAGTTCATCACCCTGTGGGAGCCCGATCGTGTTGGTACTGAGAAGAATGGGACTTGGAGACTCTGTGTTGAATACTAAGCATTGCACAAGATCACTGTCCGGAATAGGTACCCGATCCCACAGATTGATGACCATATGGACCAAATCCAAGGGGTGAAATATTTCAACAAGATCGAATTTAAGTTCGGGTATCACCAGATACTAATCAAACCCTCCGATGTGTGGCAGACTTCCTTCAAATCCAAGGAGGGCCTATTCAAATGGTTGGTCATGACTTTTGGGTTGATGAATGCTCCCTCAACCTTCATGAGGTTGATGGATGACATCTGGCATCCATTCACTAACTCATTTGTAGTAGTGTACTTGGATGAAGTTTTGATCTTGAGGTAGACTTAGGAAGAGCACCTCCACCATATCTGAAAGGTTCTCCAAAGACTACGGCAACACAAGTTGTGTGCCAATTTTTAGAAGTGAACTTTTGGCATGACCCAGGTTTAGTATTTGGCATACATTATTGATGAATAGGGGGTGCATGTGGATCCAACGAAGATCCAAGTCATTTGGATTTGGCCAGCCCTAACCACTCTAATTGGGCTTCGCATCTTTCTGGGTCTTGATAATTTCTACCGCAGGTTCATGTTGGGATTCTCTCCTATCACTTGGCCCTTGAGTCAAGTCAGCAAGGGAGGAGTGAAAGAAAATTTCTTTTGGTCAGAGTCTCAACATAAGGCATTCGTAGAATTGAAACATCACCTCTACTCTGCCCCAGCGCTCACATTACCAGACTTGCAACAATCATTTGAGATCAAGATGGGTGCCTATGACTATGCTATTGGGGCATTTCTTACTCAAGAGGGGCATCTAGTGGAACATTAGAGTGAGAAATTGTCCGACATATTTTGCAAGTATCCCACTTATGACAAAGAAATGTATTCGATTGTGCAGGCTTGTCGACAATTGAAGAATTACATTTTGGGGAAGGAAATGATCATCCACACAGACCACCGACACCTGTAGTTCATACATACACAATTGAAGTTGCAAAATGATCGCCATCAGAAGTGGTCCACATATCTGCAACAGATTCATTTGAACATCAATTACAAGAAGGGCAACACCAATAATGTTGTAGACTACCTCAGCCGACCACTGACTATAGCGCTAAACACCATTCTCAACTCTTGTGGGTACGAGAATTCTTATTGGTCACCTCTCTATAAGAGAAATCCAAAATTCGGCCACACACACAAGACACTCTTGGAGGGTACGCACGTTTTAAATTTTCATCTCTAAGATGCATTTTTATGTCACCTAGGACACCTTTGTGTTCCTTCAAGTGAGCGTGCCAAGATGATTTTGGAAGCGCAATACAGTCAAGTCGTTGGGAATTTTGGGGTCAAGAAAATAGTGGTAGTACTGCAGAAGTATTTCTACTGGCCGAAGGTTCGACAGGATTTCTGGAAGTACATCAGATCCTACAATTCTTGTGCCATTTCGAAACTGACCATCAAGAAACAAGGCCTCTATACTCTGCTACCTACCTCTAGTCGACCTTGGGAATCCATCTCCATGGATTAGATATTGAGCCTTCCTTATACTAAGAATGGAAACGATCGTGTTTTCGTGGTCATCGACAGATTCTCGAAGATGGCCATTATGGCAGCTTATAAGAAGAATATCACAGCAGAAGCCACTGCTAAACTCTTCTTTTAATGAGTGTGGGTTCACTTTGGGATCCCACAGTCTATCATCTCAAATTGGGATAGAAGGTTCCTCAGCACATTTTGGTCTAGCCTCTAGTCAATGTTGGACACCAAGCTCACCAAGTCCACAACTTTCCATCCCCAAACTAATGGTCAGACAGAGGTCGTCAACAGGATGATTATACACATTATGTGCATGTATAATTCAAAGCATCCACGCACATGGGATGATATCCTCCCCTATGTACAACACAATTATAACCAGGCTCTCCACAACTCAACCAACCACATGCCGTTTCAGGTGGGCTTGGGATTCCAGCCACTATGTCCCATTGACATAGCCATGCAATTTGTGGCTACTCAGGCCGATTTGGCTCATGTCCAGTCTGAAGTTGACAAAGTGAATAGCTTCATCAAGCACATTAAACACATCTTCCAAAAGGTTCATGACATATTGGATAGAGCCAATGCTAAGTAAAAGCAATGACATGATAAACATCGGGTTCCACACAACTTCCAAGTGGGTGACAAAGTGTGGCTACATTTGCAAAAGGAGTGCCTCACTTGACCTCACTGCAAGCTTTGCCCACTCCGATATGGGCCACACACCATCACCAAGGCTGTAGGGACCAATTCCTTCAAGCTCAATATTCTACCATTCCTTGGTCTGCACCTAGTATTCAATGTGGACCACCTTCAACCCTACTTCCCACCTCTACTGGACACCTTCGACATTGCAAAACAACTCACACCAACGGACTTAAACCCAAACTGCATGGAAAAATCCACCACAGATTTTATCATGGAAATGAACACCGAAAACACTCACCAACAGAAGATCCAATTGTATCGGTTTCTCAAAGCTGGCCAACTCCTACACCAGGGCAAATGGTTTACTAGGAACCGAGTTCAGTAGAAGTTTCCTCATCTCATGGAGGACCTCAACACAATGGGGACCATTGTTTCCTGAGGGAGTAGGAATGATCCAGGTGGATATTGGTGGCCACCCACCTATTCCACTTGGGGCCCCACCATTTTTTCTTTCAGTTTTTCATTTTCCTTAATTGTAGCACAAATTAATATTTTTAGCATTTTTTCAGGTCCTAAACTTCCGGAGCCATTTTGAGGCCCTAAACGATGGTTTTTTGGGGAAAAGTAGGAGCTACATGGGTAATACACTAATTTTTCTCACTCAAAAGTTGTATTCCTCGGATAGATCTTTCTAACGAGTTATTGAGCATGTCAAATAGAGATGATATGCCAAAGTTACGTCCCTGGGAAGTTGATGTACAAATTTATCCAAACAGGGCCCATACTTTTGGCGCTTCATCTCCTAGGGTTAGTTTTTTGGATGTTTAGGGTTTTTCATTGTTTCTCAACAATAAATAGGCCTTTGGGCCTCATTATAACATAGTTCAGAGGCCTTTAGCCACCACATCTCTTCTCATAGATAAGCTACGAGCGCCCTCGCTAGTTTATTTCCATTATGTTTGTAAAAAAATTTAAGTTCCTTGGTATTAATGAAATGAAGTGTTATTTCCATTGCTTCTTTATATTTATGGTTATATGTATATTCTATTGTGTTCCTGCATAAATCTGGATCAACTCTTAGAAAGGCCTCTATGAGTAGAATAGAAAAATGAGGTTCCATGGTAAAGTGGAATTTTTTTGCCTCCAAAAATAATCATTTGATGCCTCAAAATTGTCTCTATAGGTTAAATCCATAATTTTCCAATTTGAGTCCCGCTTGTAAAAATGGTCCTATAACCTCATTCCTCTAAATTTTACACTCTGAAACCATTGAGATGGCTGCAAAAAAAAAATGGTCCAATCTAGATAAACAATATGCCACTATGGTTACCAATTCATAAATGTACAACCTAGGGGACATGTGTGATCAAAACCATACACATAGTTAGGGTAGCCAAGCCCAAAACCTTCCAAGAGATTTCTTAAAGCAAGTCATACACCTCTCAAAGATATGCCCTTGTAACACACAGTTCAAAAAACACGAGTAGCTTGAGAGTGAGGATGTCTCAACACATGTTCTCAATGTGAACATGTGCTTAAATATTACTTGAGAGGAGATTTATGGCAAGAAACTAATGTGAAAATCGATTTATACTCACTGGTAGAGCAGGTTTTAGTTTTATAACCTTGAAAAGTGTCTTCTCCAAATTCTACTCCAAGCCTCTACAATCCTAGCCTAATGTTAGTTTTTTATAACTAGAAATGTGTAGTCAATGTTATTAATGCTTAATTTTAAACTTCCAGATTAATTAGGGATGCAAAGTACAACTCCCATGGTGTGAAAAGAGACTAAATACCAATCCAAAATGAAACTATACAAGGATAATTTTAAGGATAGAAATCTATCATGACTTTTCTGAATTGGATTAGTCCCTAATATGCAAACTATACAATGTTTGGTGATATTTTTGTAAAAATATTAGAATTTACAATAATTTTGTGTATTATCTATAAAAGTTTTGGGATTTTTAAGATCAAATATTTTTTACTATAAAATTTGGGTGAATCATTTTTAGAGGTAAAAAGAAATTGGCATATTTATTAAGAATCAAGAAATGGTAAGAGGACAGAGGGATGAATCGGTGATTCAAGAATTTTAAAATTTTTAAAATTTGACACATGATATTTGTACACAATGATTTAGAAAAGCCACAAAAGTTTTTTTTTATTATGATGCAAATATTAAGCCCTTGATGAAGCCTTATTTGGACCTTACTCAGCAAAGGGGATGTAAATCAGATCTAGGCTATTTTTAGATAGCCCAAGCATTTTGGGATGGTCACTCTTGATGGGTTTAAGGACTCCAGTAGCCTTTGGATATCTTCTCCTTACAAAGAAAAAAGTTGGGAAAATCCTAAAAAATTTAACTTTATATATACATGAAACTAAAGCCATGTTTTAGTATGCATATTTTAATAGTTAACCTAATATTATATGATACATAGAAGAGACATCAGAAATGAATGTAGCTAGTACTAACACTAAATATCCAATGATGTTCTCTTAGTAGAAAGTTGAATATCTAAGATGCAAGTTAAATACAAAGTCTAAATTATAAATGAAAATATGGATTATTCTTAATATAATATATTAAAAGATAGAAAAAATATTTTAAGCATACACATAATAATCTAGCAGTGTTTTTGGATCTCACCTCCAGAATTAACATATATGGATATAAATAAATAACTACCTAGTACTATCTAATACTTTTCTAATAATTTTTTTAAGTCTAAGTAATAAAATAAATAACTATACAATTCCAATAAAACTAAAAACATTTTGGCACTCATAACTGAAAACATTTTGGCAAAACACTTCAAAATTATATTGATACAAAAAATGTCATAGTAAAAACATTAGTTCATGTCACATATAAACAACATACCTAGACAATCTAAATTACCCGAAATAATTTAGAGAAACTCAAATAATAATACAACCGTAGATTATCCTTAAAAAATAAGTCACTGAATGATAATTGCGATCAAGAATATATATAGAAAGAACTAACACAATCTAAGAAGGAAGGAAAGATGGGATGAAATCACTGCCATTTACAGATGGAAGCCATACAAACAACAACAATGGTATCTCTTCAAAAATTTCCAATACCAAGCTATAAAAATTTCAAAATACCATAATATCAGTCACCATTGAAATTTGATATATATAAATGTATCAATTAATTTGAAATAGTCCAAACCAGAAAATATTTACAAAATCAGAATATGACATGTCCACAATCACTATTAGTTTTACAACAACCTTCCTCTCTCTGCATTCTAGAACCTACCACCTTTGGGCCCTTTACAACAATCCTCTCCCACCACTACTGGTATTGATAGCCTTTTACATTTACAAAATTGATTTTATAACCACACATGCAACAAAATTGCATTTTGTTAAACAATCAACTTGAAACTTATATCAAAGCATATGGGCAGAAAATATCTCTCATGGATCCCGTTGATTGAACTATTTCAAATAAAATTGGATTTTGTTCAACAGTTTTCAGCCTGAGAAGACAACTTGAGTCTTAGATCAAAGCATATGGGCAGAAAATATCTCCCGTGGATCTCGTTCATTGAACTATTTCAAGTCTCTGTAGATCGATTAGACAACTTGAATCTTATATCAAAGCATATGGGCAGAAAATATCTTCCATGGATCTCGTTCATTGAACTATTTCAAAGAAATTTGGATTTTGTTCAAACAATTTTCACCTTGAAAAGACAACTTGAATCTAAGATCAAAGCATATGGGCAGAAAATATCTCCCATGGATCCCGTTCATTGAACTATTTCAAGCCTCTGTAGATCGATTCTCTTCAATGAAGATGTAGATGTTGCGTTAGCAAGTTTGTCTTGCAACAGATTTTCTATTATACTCATTCACCGAGCATTGTTTCGTCTGCCTTTTCAGCCCATATTGATCCTTTTACAATTCTTGGGATTCAAGAGAAAGCTCAAAATCATAAGATTGATCTCATCCAATAAACTTACCATCTTCAACAACAAACCCTAACCCTCTGACTTTTTGTCCATTGCTGATTTCCTGAGTATTCTGTAATCCCCGAATATTCCGTAATTAGACGGACATGGGCGGAGTTAACTGTTCCCATATCCCTCTGATATTGGAAAAATCAACAATAAACATAAAGATGCCCCTGACCCTCTCAAGAAAACAATCTAAAATTTATCATAAAATCAGAACAAGCATATCCGCAAAATAAATAATTTTACTCAAATAAAATAGTGCCTATAGAATTTTAGATTCTGTAGCTTCTCAAAAAAAATATATATCGGTAAATATTGAATTCTCATGGCCATAGTTTCAAATTTTCTATCACATAAAACGAAGTTTCCCACGTTAGATGTTTCACTTGCTCCAACACAAAATTCCACCTGCACAACAAATCAATCTTTTAAAAATAAAATCACAATTTTTCTTTGTTTGCCGGACCAAGTTTCGATAATGCTTCAAGTGTGAGCATCAAATTATTCGTTGTGAAGTAATATGTCAATCACATGTAATGCCAAAAGATGCTATAGAACAAACATTGACTACTTTTTGATAACCATCATAGTCTGCATGCGTTTTTGAAACTACCATATAATCAAAAAAAATTTATGTACATTTCGGTTTGGAACTATTCATAGATTTCTAGCCTGATTATAAGATTATTAGCGATCTCATGAAGAGATCTTGTTGGTGAGATCTGACAATAACTTTCCATGGCATGATCGTGGCTTGATATTTTTGTGATTTTCTTCTTTCTCATCTTTATTCAATACATTGAAATTCTACTTTAAGTTTCTCGCAGTTTTGTTAATTTGTTATTTCATTCAATTTCAGCCCAGGTTCTTTTGTTCAACTTTATTTACAAATTATTGATTCGAATCGTTATGTATGGTAGAGTTATCCAAATGACAACCAAAATATTTCATTGCTTCTATAATCATTGAATAATTCATAGATTAAGAGTTATGTCGTTTTTTTCTTAAAAACCTACATTTATAAAAATGCATTATAGCTTATTGTGTTTCCTCGTGAGAACCACACATACTTATGTATTGTTTGTTTGAATAGAATATGTAATAAAATCATAAAAACGTGGGATTTAGTTTACATACAATATTTTACATGGGACCTCATAACTTATTTATCATAAGTGCTCACAAAATGTAACATATCGTATGTTCAATGCCCTTTTTATATGTATATCTTAGTATATACATGTTTCATTTTTCTGCTCCCCTTTTTGTTTTTGACTATATTTATAATATATATTACACATGTGATGTGCCATATATATATAGCGTGATTTTATTGAATGAGATTATAATACAATATTTACCTTATAAGGGGAATGTTATATAATATAATTTACATAATAATAAATATAATATATAATACAACATATATAAAGTTTATCAATATATATGTGTATTTATATGAAAATTTCACTTGGGAATTGAGTTGAATCGATATTTATGAAATAGCTCAAAGGAAAAATTGATTGAAGTAAGACTTTGTAATGGAAAGAAAATCCTCAAGTAAAGTGGTTGATATTGTGATCTTTATGGAATCAAAAGGTCATGGGAGAGACAAAGTGTGGACAAAGCCAACTCCAATCAATGGAAATATACCCAAGACCAATAAACTAGGGTGATAAATCAAGGGATCAAAAGAAAAGATGATATCAAGACAAGATTAAATCTTAAAAAATTGAGAATAGAAAAAACTAGATTATAAGGATAGGGGGAATCATCAAGTGCAATTCAAGGGGATTTTCCAAAATTTATAATGGGGGGGCCTTAATTTTAGTCAAAATGTAGGGTGGCTATTGTTTTTCCAACAAATGGCCACTCCTTGGGTGAACCGGTTAATTCTATTAACATAATCTAAATATTTACAAATGAAAGGACTAAAAGATAAGAATATTCTTGCATTGCTTATTTCTAAATACCATGGTTTCTATTTATTTTTTGATCTTCAAAAATGATCAAAGTTGGTAAACATGATTTCAATATTATCCAAAGAGTTTTGAAGGATAAGAAATAAGTTTATTGATCACAAAGCACACTTTACATGGAACCAATTCCACCAATTACCATGTAATCAAATTAGCAACTATTATAGAATGATGACCTTGATAGTAAATTTATGGCCATTGCTACCAACATGCATCCATAGCCTCGAGAGGGATACCTTTTAATCCTAATTAGATGCTTTAATCCCATTATATTGGTTACAGATTTGTAGTTAAGCGTTTGACCTATTTGTTATTGCGGAAGATGACTGAGAAGCCCCATAAAGGCAGGAGGTGACATGTAGATTTTGAAATATTTACAATTAAATTTATTCAGTAATGATTTAGAATCCCATGTGTCATGGATCGGGCCACTACTTCTAGTAGGTGTCTATAGCCTTAACACATATGTCTCTTAAACCCATTTTACTTGAGTTCTTTTATCCCATAAAGATAGAATGATAAGGAGCTAGAACCATGAATAATTACTTCTAATCTCAATCGATGTTGTTTAGTAAATTAGGGAGAATGTCTAAAATGTTCTTTAGAGATAGGATGGAATAAGGGGTCAAATATATACTAGAGACATTGACTTCCTATGGTTCATTAAACGTAGACTATGTTAGCATCAGGTTTGCACCTTCAGTTCAAGGCAGCATTATCAATTCATTTTTTCAAAGTCATGATTATGTATAGGGGTATTTGTTTTTGCAACGTTTAATATCTAAGCCTAGGAATGTGTCTCATCAAACTTTTGTCAAATAACCCTAAGCATATCCTAATTTTTTCGCAGCGCTTTGGCCTATAGTGAAATTATAGCTCGCACTACGAAATATTTTCATATCACCCACCAAAAAATTTTAAAAGTTAGTTTTCGAGCCACTATCACCATTATTTTGAGTTCCCAAGTGTTTTTTCATAAAATATTAGCCCTATTTTTCCATGATTTGATATCTAGAAGTGTTTACATGCCCAATAGATCTATTGAAATACAAACCCTAATATGCCATGTTTTCCTTTAAACAACATTTTGCAGTAAATCGAGATATATATTTTTAGTGTGCAAAAATCTTTATGAGCAACTTAGAACCTTCAACTAGAATGTTTCAAAGTTGGAAGAAGTGTTTTTAGCATAAAAATATTTGTAAGATGGATCAATCCAGTCATGTAAAGAGATTTGAACCCCATGGCATGTATTTCGAAGTTTATCCCAAGATGTTGCACCTTTCCAGAAATTCAGGAAGGGAGCTAGTGTTCTAGCATTTCAATGGACATAATCTCAGTTGGTGCCATGATTTCATATTTTCCTTCAATGGAAACATTGCAAGAATCAGGACCATGTAGTTCCATGTTACAAAGAAATATATTGCTGAAGCATCAGGTTTGCCAACTTAGGGTGAAAGGTGGTTTAAAAACAACAATTTTAGGGGGACTGTCAAGATCACTATTGCAATGCAGGGGTCTTCCAAAGTATGTTGAAGTCTAAGTGGTTTTTTGCACTTAGAACTGTTCAACTCTTCTTCACCTATGAAGACAGGTATTCTAAATCCTACTTGTATCATATGAGGTTTCTTTGTTATTTGAAAGGTTTTAGCAAAATGAATTTACCATATTTCCTCCATCAAATTTTGCTAAAGATGTGTACTAAAGTAAGAAAAAGACCTGAGCTACAAGCCCATGATATTTTTTCATCATGGCCTAATTAAAATATTATACACTCATGAGTTAAATAAGCAGGTGGAGAAGTTGAGGAAAACAATACAAAGAAACCCAAGACCACGTGTACCTAGAAGATCAAAGAGAGGCTAAACCATAGTTTATGCCCAAACCTTAGCTCATGAAAATAAGGGAGAATCTAGTCACCTTCATGTTGAACAACATGATGAAGCCCCTCTGAAGGAACCAAAGATTAAAGTTTATGAAATGCGTACTAGAAGCCAACAGAGAATTTTAGTAGGAGAGGAAGAAAGAAAAAAAAGAGCATCACAAAGAAGAAAGGCAGGGATAAAACGTAAAAAAATGATGAAGAAGCTCAAACATAGCTTAGGGTTTATGGAAAAAAGCCTCACACTAGCCCTAATAATAAACTGAGACTAAATTTAAAAGCTAGAATGAACCCTAACTTGGAAGAAACATTTATTATTGATGGAGAGGAGAAGACTATGCAAATTTCAAAGAGCCAAAAGAGACAGAGGAAAAAATAGCATATCGAAAAGAAGAAGGAAAAAACCCTAGAGGCTAAGAAAGGTATAGAAAAACCTACTATAAGGGTGACAAGGAATTATAAAAAGCTACACATCATTTCTAAAGCTGCATAATACATAAAGAAATTATTATTTTACATCATAGGGAAGATTATTACATAAACTCTAGTTTTGTTGCACAAACCCTAATGATCCCTCAACATTTTGACCTAATCATTTTTATCTTTAATAAATAAATTATTTTTTGATATTCTGTGGTCATATAGTAGAGGATTTTTTGGTTGAGGGAGTACAAGTCAACATGAGAAAATAAATCCTTGAAAGAAGTAGACAATTACACAATTTCGACATTATTTCCAGGTTTGTGCATCAACTGGCTACAAGGAAGGAATACAATTTTTGGCTCTAGATATCAAGCCTATAAACAAGTAAAAATTTCCAGATCCTATTTTGCAGCAGTGACTTCACTATTGTTCCAGGATACTAGTAGGAGACATGCATAACAATCTTATACTCTATTTTGACCAATAATATGTGCTAGATTAGAGATCCAAGTAGCTAATATGATAGGGTTATTATGATTTTTGTTAACTAAAATCTAAAATTATGTACACACTTTATAATTAATGCTACCATACTTTAAGGAATTTATCTATATTATATTTTTCCTATATATTACATGAGAAGTATGGAAAAGAGGTTGGTTTTTTTTTAAATGAAAAGTCATTGTTTGTGTGTTTGAAGGCTTTATTAATTTCAGTTTGCCAAGATCAGTAGATTATGACTAGTGACATAAAGATTCATGCGATAGTAAGTCTTAGTATGTATTCTCTGTATATTCACTATTTCCTCTTTTGTAATCTCAAGATAATGTATGTCTTATGAGTATTTGAATAAGAATAATTAATTCATAATTCATCTATGGTTTGATGCTCTGATTTAATATTTTCAAATATTATAATTTTGATCTTCTAAAGCTACTCTAGGATTCACTATGTATGCCCTATTATAGTGGATGTTTCTCATACTTTCTCCCTCCACCTATAGAAATGACAAAGGTCTAGGATTTTCTATCCACCTTACCTTTATCAATCTTGATAAAACAATGAGTTATCTTGGTAAATTAATCTAAACCCTAGTTGCTTGACTCCATCACCCAATGAGCTATTTCCCTCAGGCCTAACCAAACACTACATCTACGCAACATATATAAATATCTCACCACTATATAAAGTATATTCATTTGTTGATTTGGTAACTAGACAATCACAGAGAGAGCCCTCTTGGATTGAAGGGGATAGCCTTGAATCTATAAGTTGGAGTGCAAAGGTTACCATGAAAACTTCTCTCCTGTAGCCAAGAGGAAATTTCTGAGTGATAACATCTTCATGACGATATTGGGGATATGAAAGTATATATCCCCATAGTTGTTTTTAATGATCATATCTACTTTCTTAGGGAAAATATAATGTTAGATAACAATATTGGATGTTTGATTTGTCCTGGTGACTCCATTATCAAATATTCTAGAGTTTAGAACATCCATGATGACTCCACTAACAAAAAATTCAGAGTTTAAAGTACATATCCATTTGCCTAATCAATCAAGATGATAGGGTATGTGGAAAATCATTTTTCTATTGACATTTTAAGGAATATTGGGAAAATTTTGATAATTATGAGATTGATGAAGCTTTTCAATTTTTTTATCTATTTATTTAAATTCATGCAAATTTTCTCCCATAGATAAAGCTCATTTTCTTTGAAAATTTATTACAAAACTCGAGAGAGATATTGAGGTCTTAAAGGCTCAAATATAGTCCCACAACTTCTAATATTAGAGTCAATCTTCTGAAAGCATTTTCGAGAACAAAAAAAGGAGGTAGGGCTACCCTTGTTTCTCACAATGGAAGAATGTTTTGTTTTTGAACAAGAATTTGACAATTCAAAGTTGAAATAATCGTTTGACATAGAGAATAAATTTGAAAAATTCAACCTTGATGATCCAATAATTGAATATCTTGAGGGTAATAGAATAGATCGTGTCTTTGTTGATCTTGTAGCTCAGTATATCGAAGGTTTTTTCAGCTCATGTTAGCAATCACGTTTTCAATATGGAGATCCGATGCATGATGAGTTTCCACTACAATTTCACTATCCAGAATGATGCAAACACAGTCAAGCAATCTGGTTATTTCTACAACTACTTAATTCACTTCATTTACATTTTTGTATCAGTTGATTTTAGTATTTTTTTAGCAAGTTAGAGTAGGGAATGGTATGAAATAAGCTTGTTGGGGAAAGCATTTGTTTCAGTATAATTTTCAACATTTATTTTTCAATGTGGATAGTTTCAACTTTCAATTTTGTTTTAGTTTGAGTAGGCAAAGTTTTCAGGTTGCAGTATTTGAGGTTGGGAGTAGCCCAATGGATTAGGCATAGGGTCATCGTGTTCTATACTACCTCTGAGGAGACAATATCCCCACTGGACCAAGATGTTAGAATTAGGTTTACACCTTTAGTTCAAGGAAATGTTATCAATTCATTTTTTGAAAAGTCATGATTATGTAAAGGAAGTATTATATTTTTTTAAAGTTTGCTATCTAAGCCAAGGAATATTTTTTATCAAAAAATTTTCACATAATCCTAAGATTATCCTAATATTTTTGTAGTTCTTTGAACTATAATGAAATTACAGCTCGCACTATGAAAATGTTTTGTAGCGTGAAGCTACAAATTTTTTTTGTAACGCCCACCGAAAAATTTTAAACATGGATTTTGATCCACTAACGCCATTAGTTTGAGTTCCCAAGTGTTTTTTCATAAAATATTAGACCTATTCATCTGTGATTTCACATCTAGTAATTTTTTCATTCCAAATAGAGTCATTGAAAAATAAGCCTCATCTGCCATGTTTTCCTTAAAACAACGTTTTCTGGAAAATCAAGATTTGTATTTTTAGTGCATAGGAAGCTTTCTGGGCATCTTATAACCTTCCACTAGAGTGTCTCAAAGTTGGAAGAAGTTTCTCCAGTGTCATAATATTTATAATATGGGTCAATCTGGTCATGCGAAGAGATTTGAACCCAATGAAATGTATTTCAAAGTTTATCTCGAGATGGGCCTCTTTAGAAACGTGGGATGGGAGCTAGTGGTCTAGTGTTTCAATGGACCTAATGTTAGTTGGTGACATGTTTTCATATTTTCCTTCAATGGAAAATATGAGGGTGAATGGTAGTTCCATTTTGTAGAGGAATCTATTGGGGAAACAACAAGTTTTCCAACTGAGGGTGAATGGTGGTTTAAAAAACAATGGTTGCATAATGTAGATTTGAATTTTTCCCTAAAGGAGGACTGTATAAATAAATATTGGAATGTATTTGTCCTCCAAATTATGATGAATCCTGAGTGATATGCTACCCTTAGATTTTTTCATCTCTTATTCACTTTTGAATGAAGGTATTCTAAAGCCTACTTGTATCATATGAGGTTTCTTTTTCATTTGGAAGGTTTTAGAAAAATGAATTTACCGTATGTCCTTCATCAAATTTTGCTAAAGATGTGCACTAAAGAAATAGCAAGACCTCAACTACAAGCCCATGATATTTTTCATCAAGACATAACTAAAGTATTATAAACTCATGAGTTAAATAAGCAGGTAGAAAAATTGAGGCAAATGAGATAGAGAAATCCAATACCACATGTACCTAGAATATCAAAGACACGTCGAACCAACATTTTTTCCCAAACATTTGCTCAAGGAAATAAGGGATAATATAGTCACCTTCATGTTGAAAAGCGTTATGAAACCCCTATGAAAGCACCAGAGATGAAATTTTATGAAAGGTGGACTATAAGCCAACAAATAATTATAGTAGAAGAGGAATAAAAAAAACAAAGAGCATCACAAAGGAAAAAGGCAGGGAGAAAATAGAAAAAAAAGGATGAAGAACCACATACAAAGCTTAGGGTTTATGGAAAAAAACCTAACATTCGGCCTACTGATAATCTTAGACAAAATTTCAAAGCTATAATGGACCCTAAGGTGAAAGAAACATTTATTATTGATGTAGAGGAGAATACTATGCAAAATTCAAAGACCAGAAAGAGACATAGGAAAATAGAGCATGGTGAAAGGAAGAAGGAAGAAAGCCTAGAGGCTGACAAAAGTACAAAAAAACCTACTAGAAGGGTGACAAGGATTAGAAAAATATAGATATCCTTACTTAGGTTTCATAATACATAGAGAAATGATAAGTTTACTTCATGGTAAAGAGTATTACACAAACCCTAATGGTCTCTCAACATTTTAACCTACTCAGTTTAATCTTTAAGTAGTAAATTATTTTTTGATATATCATCATAGGATTTTATGGCTAATGGAGTAGGATTGAAAATGAGAAAATAAAGTGTTGAAATAAGCAGATAGTTACATCCTTTCGACATTATTTCTAGGTTCATGCATGAGTTGGCTACAAGGAAGGAATACGAGTTTTAGCTCAAGATATGAATCTTGTAAACTAGTAAACATTTCCAGATCCTATTTTGTACCAATTGTTAGTGTGAATCTTAATTCCAAGCATATGAAAAAAGACCACTTTAGCTATGCATAAAAAACAGCCCTAACAACAAAGATGGTGCCAATATCTTGAGATATGCAGTTAGGTGATCAAGATAAATGCTGCAAAAATCTAGATCTATGCATTATAAGACATTAAATAGTAGAAAAAACAAGATTTACTCCATGCATCCAATAGACAAGACAAGAATATGTTGAATGAATTTTGTATTATGGGAACCTGGGAGGAAAACACAAAAGGGTGTTACTAGCTCTCCTCAATGGGATGGGTTCTTGTAAGTCCTCAGCACTTCAGATCTAAAACTTCTCTCTCTTGATGGTGTAGAAAAACTAGAAAAAAATGGTAGAAAAATATGACTATGATGGTGGATCAATAGTCATACCAAAAGTATAGATCCAGAGTGATATGTAGGCAACAAAAGTTGGTAAATGAATGGGAAAACCCTTCTATTTATAACAAAATATTGAGTTGTTCTAGATATTGGTGCATAATTAAAATACTATTAACCAAATCAAGATCCAAAATTTATGGAATATTTTATTATATTTGTTTGAGGGAAAAGGAAGTTGACTTGGGTCAAATCCCTTTGTTTGTAAATAATAAATAAATAAATGATTTATTTATCATTTAAGGATGTGGTTAAGTAATAACCAAATAAATAATTATTTATTTAATTATTTATGGGTGACTTAGTCATATTTAACAAAGAATATTATTTAAATAAGGTTTAAATAATTATTCTTTAGAAAATAATAAGATAAATGATGATTTATCTAACTAATTTCCTTGTTTTTGGCTAAATACAACCAGGAATATTAATTAAAATGTTGTTTAACTAATTATTCCTTGAGGAAAATCAAACAAATGTAGATTCATTTAATATTTCCTCATGGGTTTTCCTATTTAGACAATAAACAACTTAATAAAGGCGATTTACTAAGTTATTTTCATAGTGAAAACAATTTTACTTAGGCTAAAATTGGTCTTACATGGTGTACTTGGGTCCATCTAATGATAATAGGTTAGATGACCAAAAAATGGTGTAACAGATTGCCCACTAGCGTGTGAGCATTAGGAGCTAATTGTATGACCGAAGTACGTTGAAAGAACTCAATCACTAGAAACCGAAGGGGAATTCAAAGAGAGAGAAGTATAAGGTAGACCAAAGTGCTGAAAGGACTAGACCCTGAGGCGGCGAGACTTACAGGTGCGAAAAGTCTCTTTTATGAGTGAGTACCTATGCTATAGGCGGCGGGGGAGGCATACCTATGCCCATCGAGGAAAAGTATAAAAATTAAGGCATCTGGTAAACAAGGGACTGAACATGATAATGAATCCCATATACATATTGTTCCTGGGATAACAGCCAGGACTTCTAAAATAATATCTAAGTACATGAGATATAAATATAACCTAGATGGCCCTATAAACAGGAAAGGGATCTAAAAATCTAATTGATACATGCAATAAAAAAGGTGCTACAAGCAGCTGAGGCTGACATCATCAAATCTATGGAGCTGCATCAAAGGTTGAATTGAAGAGATCATCCGGGTATGTGGGGGGATACCTATAGGGCCACCCCTTCATGAGGGTTGAAAACATCTCACACACACCTCTGAATCACTGGTCCAATCTGCCGCATCACTGAACCATCAAGTATACAGATCTTGATCATGTTGAAAGGAGCTGGAGCTGAGAAACAATCAAGTCAAAGGGATATAAGGAGTCTCTTTGCTTGATCCGAGGCACCGAACAAGAGTGGAAGCTGGAACCAAGGTACACTACCCTCTAGACCTATCTTTTGGAATAAATGATCTAATGTTGATAGAAGGAGGTCCATCGTAGGTGAGGGAATAAGAGGTCCTCAACTAAGACATGAGAGAAAATAGTAGAGTGTCTAACGGATGGACACTAGGGGTGATGATGAAATGGGGGGTACTAAATAGAAGATAGATGACTTCCCTTGTTAGAGCATAAAGGGCATGGATGACCTGGCAGTGACTGAAACAATATCATAAGGGACAGGGGACAGTGGGACTGGAGGCCATAATGTGTGACACAAGAGAGCGAACAAGCAACGAAGGATGGAGGACTATAGCGGGATACAAGGGGACTTGGGACAGACTCCATGAATGCAATTATGACTCAACTCGGATGCTCTAAACAAGGGTGTTTCGATGATGCTGCCACACATAAAAGATCCAATGGGGCCCATAAAAACATGAGTACATGGTGGTTATTCACGATAAAAATCGACATGAGCATGGAAAAGTGTGGAGGAAAAGTGGTGCCTCCAAGTACGAGTGTTTAAAAGTGAAGAAATTTCGATTTTGGGGAGTAGTGAGATGACGCTATGTGGACATAAAGTGTCTTGGTGAAGTATCAAATAGGTGAGGGAATAAGAGGTCCTCAACTAAGACATGAGAGAAAATAGTAGAGTGTCTGACGGATGGACACTAGGGGTGATGATGAAATGGGGGGTACTGAGTAGTGGACAGATGAATTCCCTTGTTACAGCATAAAGGGCATGGATGACCTGGCAGTGACTAAAACAATATCATAAGGGATAGGGGACAGTGGGACTAGAGGCCATAATGTGCAACACAAGAGAGGGACCAAGCAACGAAGGATGGAGGACTATAGCGGGATACAAGGGGACTCAGGATAGAATCCATGAATGCAATGATGACTCAACTCGAATGCTCTAAACAAGGGTGATTTGATGATGCTGCCACACAGAAAACATCCAATGGGGCCCATAAAAACATGAGTACATGGTGGTTATTCATGACGAAAATTGACACGAGCATGGACAAGTATGGAGGAAAAGTGGTGCCTCCAAGTACAAGTGTTTAAAAGTGAATAAATTTCGATTTTTGGGAGTAGTGAAATGATGCTATGTGGACATAAAGTGTCTTGGTGAAGTATCAAATAACAAAAATCATGAGCTGGCTACCTAAAGAAAATAAACGATGCATTTCTAGAAGGAAATTCTAAGGGTAATATCTTTTCAGATAGAGTGCATTGCGAGGATTGGGAAGGGGATGGCCTTCTAAGTCCTCTAATAGATATGCCCCCTGACCTAAATCCTTACTGATGATGTAAGGTCCTAGCCATAAGGAGTCAAACTTACCATGACCAAGTATATCATGGGTTTGGTCATACACTAGAACAAGATTGCCTTCGTGAAAAGTACGAGGGTGGAATTTTCGGTCATATTGAGCTTTGGTGCATTTCTTAGCCACCTCAATGGTTTGCAATGCAACATGACGGTCTTCAGAAGTGAGCTCAAGCATGATAAGTCATTGTTCTAAAGTTTTGGTTTTAGGGAGAAGTTCAACGGCTAGATGAAGGGAAGGGATTTCAGACTCGATTGGTAGGACTGCCTCTTCTCCAAAAATAAGGTGGAAAGGATTAAACCCAGTGGCCATTTTAACAGAAGTTCTGTAGGCCCACAAAGCAGGGAAGAGCATAAGATGCCAGTTGGTTTTGCGCTTATCCACCATCCGTTGAAGCATATTTTTAAGAATTTTATTGACTACTTCAACTTGGCCATTACCTTGGGGGTAATAAGAGGAGGAATATTGGTGCTCAAAGCCCAATATTGAGGATAGCTCATGCCATATCTCATCTTCAAAATGTCGGCCATGGGTAGAGATCAATTGTTTCGGAACTCTGAATCAAGTGATCACATGGTTAAAGAAAAAGAGGGTTGTGGTAGCTGTCATGTTGTTAATGGTTGGCATGGCCTCAGCCCATTTGGTGAAATAGTCAATTGCCACGATGATATACTTATGGTTACTAGCCGATGATGGTCGACACTCCATAAAGTCTATGGCCCACTTACAGAAGGGACCAGCTGAGATCACAGGATGGAGGGGAGCTGGACGGGCTCATGATTTAAGAGAAAAATGTTGGCAATTGGGACAGTGTTTGACTTCCTCAATGCAATCACCAAAAAGAGAAGGCAAAAAGTACCCATCACGCATGATTTTCTGGGCAGTGGCCAGGCTAGAAAGGTGGACACCACAAGTGCCGCTATGACAAGCATTGAGGACTTGTTCTACTTTAGCATGTGTGAGACAATGACGAAGGACAAAATCTATACCATGATGATAAAGGTCATCACCGATAAGAAGGTAGCGGGGGGCCTAGTTTTGGATACATCGTCGAGCATCAAGGTCAAGATGGAGGGTGAAATTTTGAGTTTGCAAATAAGTGAGGATGTCCCCATACCAAGGGTCATTAGTGGTAATGGAAAATAAATGTTCATCGGGGAAATTATCATTAACTGGAGGATCCTGCGTACCTGTAGGTAGTTCGGAAATGAGTTTAGCAAGGGCTAAACCTTTCTTACTTTTTAGTGTAACAAATTCAAGATCAAATTCCATGAGGATTACGATCCAACGAGCGTACTTCCCACTGATGATTCGACAGCTCAATAGGAATGCCATAGGGTTGGAATTAGTCACGACCTTGGTGGAATGCACGAGGATGTAATGACGAAGCTTCTAGACCGGGAACATGACAGCTAGTGCTAATTTTTCTTCATGTGAGTAGGATACAGGTGGTCCTACCAGGTTCTTACTAACATAATAGATAACATGCTCAACTCCATTGTCATCTTTCTGAATAAGGACTCCAGTGACTGACTAGGTGGAAGAGGAGATATATAGGATGAAGTCCCTATCAAAGTTTGGGGGAGGAATCAAGGGAGCAGATGTGAGAGCATGCTTCAAGGCATCAAAAGAATCTTGAGCATAGGCATCCCAAACAAAAAGGATATTAGAGCAGAGGAGTCTAAGGAAACCATGCGCGGTGGTGGCATAGTCAGGTATGAACCGGTGAAGGAAAATAGCTTTGCCTTGGAGGCTTTATAATTGGCGTAAATTATGAGGGATATGAAGCTCAAGTATGGCTTGAACTTTCAATGGGTCAAGTGTGATACCATCTTTAGACACAATGAAGCCTAGAAGACGGCCGACAGGTACAAAAAAGTCACACTTCAGTGGGTTGAGGCGGATATTATACTTGCGACATCGGAGAAAGACGGTACGCAAATCATGGAGGTGTTGTGCCCGATGTTTAGAACATGCAGTGAGGTCGTCTAAATAAGCAAGGATAATATGAGCCAGGTCATGGAAAAAGTAATACATAGCCCGCTGAAAAGTGGCTCCTGTGTTTTTAAGGCCGAATGGCATGACTCGATAGGAAAAGGTTCCCCACTTACTAATGAACACGGTTTTAAGTTGATCAGCATGATGTATAAAAATTTGGTTGTACTTGGATAAACCATCAATAAAGGATAGTACCTCGTGCCCCACACACTCATCAATGATTTGGTCAATGAATGGTGTGGGGAAGTTGTCTTTGGGACAAGCCTTGTTCAGATTGAAAAAGTCGGTGTAAACATGGATGGTGCCTAGTTTTTTGAGAACGGGAACTGGATTGGACACCCAAGTGGTATATTCAATGGGATAGATAAAACTAGCCTGCTTGAGCTTATCGATTTCAGCTTTGATAGCTTCTCGTCTAGAAGGATTAATGGGTCTCATCTTTTGGCGGACAGGATTGGCATCAGGCCATGTATCGATATGGTGTTCGAAAATGGTAGGATCAAGTCCAGGAATTTCTAAATAGGACTAGGAAAAAATATCATGGAATTCTTTGAATATCTTGGTGTAAGTGTCAACCTCTTCTGGGGTACAATGGGCACTCAAGGTGATATTTTCTTCTATCCCTGGTTTGTCAAAAATGTCAATTTTAATGGTAGCAGAGATAGTGGCCATATTTCCTTCTTCGGAAGCATCAAGTGTAGGGATGGTATTTGTAAACCAATCGACCTCATTAGGAATGAAGTATTTAGTTTCCACAACATATTGGTCATGGTACTGCTGTGGGAGGAAGTATGTGCGGTGGTGCATATCATCCCACAGAACGTCAGGTTTGGTCATAGCTTCCATAATGTCTTCATTAGAATGGAAGATGGGGTGAATGGAGGAAGAGATACCTCCTGACGTGGTAGAACTACCTGACTCATCATTGTGTGAAGAGATAATCACATGCGCAACGTCATGGGGGATGACAAAAGAATTATTTGATAAAGGATCTACCGATGTTGAGCCCAGGGAGATCGCTGAAGGGAGGTTAGGGGACACGTCAGGGGAAGCCTACAAGGGACTTCTACCGAGGGTCTTATCGATGATTATAGGTAGAAAATGTGGGCCGAAGGCTCCATCATCTTTACATCAAGAGGTGGAATGTCAATGGGAGCAAGCAGATCCTCTATTTTTGTTGGAGCAGAACTCGTAGACAAGTGAGGGGTGAACTTGTCATGCTCGGCCTTGGTTTGGCGAAAAGCTTCCAAAGAGGAGTGATACTCTTCAAGGTGGGGATAGAGTTGAGTGTAATGGCCATGAAATCGCAAAAAGCACAGGGGTGATTAGTGCACAAATTTTTTAGTTTCGGGATTGAATTGGGTATAGTGACATAAACCTTAGGGATATCAGACTCTGAAAACATCTCATTGACCATGAACTTAAGGTGAGACAACTCTGGACAAGTATGGGTGGCATGACTGACAACATCACACAAAGCACTCTAGATAGTGTGTTTTGGCAGCCGAGGAGGGGCAAGATTTGTCGGACTGGCCTTGTCTTTGGTTGCCCCCATGCAATCTTTTCCCTTCTTACCTGGAGCAGTCGCAACAAGAGGTGGTTCTTGTTGAGGTCGCTGAGGCACTGTTGCAGTGGGAGAAGTCATGGGGACCATTTGAGCTGGGGTCAAAGCAAGATAAGGTTTGGGCTGACCAGGCGGGGTAGTGGCTGGAGGATCAAGGTACCAGATAGGAATCCCAACGGTCAAGTTAGGAAGAGAGAGGGTGGCCATGACAGGTGCCGTATAAACTCCTGGTGGGGGAGCTAGGAACGGTATCTGACCGAAGGGGTAATGGCCAGGCAGGATGACTCCTAAATGGTTAAGGCCTGGAGGAACCATTCTAGGAGGGTAGAGAGACTCATGGATACCAGTTGAAGGGCCAGGATTAGGAGGTCTGGAAGGCTGAATCGAAGGGCTAGGAGTAGGCTGCGGAGGGCGAGGAGGCTGCTAACTAGCTGAGGCGGGCCACTTGAGAGAAGCCCGAGATGATTGCATCATGCAAACATTCGATGAGCTAGGATCAGAGACAGGAGGAGGAAGACCAGGGAAAGTACCAAGAAATGAGGAATCTTTGTAAACACTAGGTGAGACATTGGTCAAAGGATCGACGGTTTGCTTGTTGGCCATAAAAGAGATAGTGGACTAAGGGGAGGTCTGAGACTTTGGTTCGTAATATGTCAACTGGTCAATGGTGACTATCTTTCTGTTATGAGGGAAGGAAATCTTGCCGCATACCATGAAAGGGACAGTAGACATCGCATAAGTGTAGCTACGACTCAATAAAATGTTGTAATCTAAGGGGGCATCTATGAATTCTACATCAACGTAAACAGCCTTGCCTGCAAGAGTAATAGGACAATTTCAAAATAAGCCAATGGGCTGGGAGGCGTGGCCATCCCACGCTCGGAGAGTGATCATGGAAGGAGCCAACTCAGGTGATCCGAGTTTCTTCCAAACTGAAGCAGACATCACACAGGTGGATGCCCCTTCATCAATAATACACTAGGAAACGTTGGCATTCTGGAACTTGAATGGGATTTGGAAAGAGACAGAAGCAAGGAGAGGAGGATGTTCTAAACGGTCAACATCAAAGACAATCAATCGATCGTCGGAAGGATCTACATTGTCCATGGCAGATAATAGAGCTTTCACAGTAGGAGATTCTGCCAAATCATCTACTATACTATACGAATGGGCAGCTTTTCCAGAAGCATCATTTCGGTGTAGTGGTCCCTTATGGATCTTGGTATGAACCTCCACCTTAGGCTGAGGGATATTCAAGGGACCATTAGGTGTCAAAAGAGGCTCTGTAGAGACCGAAGGAGGCGACTCGGGGACATACGTAGTGGAGGCTTGTTGTACTGACAGGACCGAGTCTGAAGATTGATGTCTATGGTTAGAGGTTGATCAGAGTTCATCATAAGAATCTGGTAGTCAGAGGTACCAGATGGAAGAGTTTGAGTGGCCACCTAACCTTCAGGTGGTTGGGTAGCCAAAAATCCTTGCTGAGGGAAATGATCAGTAAGCATAGCTGGTTGACTAGGTGCAACACTGGGAGGGATGGAAGGGGAGGCTTGGTGTCCTCGAAATGTTTCTTGAGACTCCCACAGCTACCGCATCTGTGGTAAAAGGGTAAATTCATGTGTGTAATGACCATAAACACCACAAAAAGAACAAGGTTTGTTTGTGCAAACATGCCTGTCCTGCTTGGGCTGGGTGCTCTGTTGCTGGTTAGTAGTGTTACGATCATTATTTTGGGGATTATGTCCAGGATTACTAAGAGCAAACTGATTTTGAGTGCCTTTCCTCTTCGTTTTGTAGGGAGGAGGATTAGTCACACCATGTTGTGCATACACCTGCCCCTGAGGGGGTGGTGGCTGTTGTTGCGGGGGTTGAGAAGGCAAGGGAGGAAGCGGTGCTAACGATGGAGGAGCTCGAACACCAGGCTGTGGATACGGATAATAAGGAGGTTGGGCAAAAAGAGGAGGCATGTCATATCTTGGATACGTGCTACCAGGAGGGGGAAACGTGCAGGAGGTGCTATCCCCCCCTGAGGGAAGCTATAGCCCATGGGAGGTTGAGCATACGGATTAGAGAGAGCTCCAACAATACTGTCGGTGGCGTGAGATTCCCCTGATGCATTGGCACCACTGCGTCTGGGAAGATCAAGTAGAACGATATAAACATAGCCTGACTGAGCATAGATCAGGTCATATTTTAATGCAATTTGGAGAGCAGCTTCTTCGGTTTGAGGAAAGTGTGATGCGACATCTTTTTTGATAGGTGGCAAAAGAGATCTAAGGAACTAGTCCATATAGACACGGTCTTCGAAGGTAGGAGTTCGACATAGGCTCTTTCTTCACTGCTGTTACACCATTTTTTGGTCATCTAACCTACTATCATTAGATGGACCCAAGTACACCATGTAAGACCAATTTTACCCTAAGTAAAATTTCCTTCACTATGTAAAATAACTTAATAAAACACATTTATTAGGCTGTTTATGGTCTAAACAGGAAACCCCAAAAGGAAATATTAAACAAACCTATATTTGTTTGATTTTCCTAGTCATGTTTAACCCAAAACAAAGAAATTAATTAGATAAATCTTTATTTATCTTATTATTTTCTAGGAATAATTATTTAAACCTTATTTAAATAATATTCCTTGTTAAAAATGACTAAATCACCCATAAATAATTAAATAAATCATTATTTATTTTATTATCATCCAACCACTTCCTTAAAATGATAAATAAATCATTTATTTATTTATTACTTACAAATAAAGGGATTTGACCCAAATCAAATACCTTTTCCCTCCAACAAATATAATAAAATATTCCATAAAAGGTGGATCTAGATTTGGTTAATGTTATTTTAATCATGCACCAAGATCTAGAATGACCCAATATTTTGTTATAAATAGGAGGGTTTTTCCTACCATTCTTCACCCTTTGTTGCCTATTAGATCACTCTGGATCTAAACTCTTGGTCTGACTTTGAGCCATTATCATTGTCATATTTTCCATTATTTGTTGTGTGAGCTCCCTTTGAGTTCTATCTTTGTCTGAGTTTTCTACACCAACAGGAGAGAGAAATGCTAGATCTGAAGTGCTGAGGACTTCCAAGAACCCATCCCATTGAGGAGAATTGGAAACATCTTCTTGTTTTCCTCCCATGTGCCCTTAATACAAAAAATTCTTTCAAAAATTGTTCTTGTCTTGTCTATTGGATATATGGAGCAAAACCTTCTTTTTACTGCTTAATGTCTTTCTATGCATAGATCTGGTTTTTTGCAGCTCTTGTCTTGATCAACTAACTGCAGATCTGAAGATATTGGCAGCCATACTTGATGTTAGGGCTATTAGTTATGTGTAGCTAAAGTGGTCTTTTTTCGTACACTTCGACAAAGGATTCATACTAACAATTGGCGACTCCACACGGGTTTTCAATTACGACCGCTGTCGTTTTTCATATTCTTGCATATCCAGCTACTTCAGACCCTAGGGTTTCTTTTCAGCTTTTTGTTTTTCCTATTTTCATGTTTTTTTTCACCTATAAAACCCTAAAACATTAAAATTTCTAACTTCCGCGTGTTTCTGGCCCTATTGCGCAGGTGACAGACATCAGCCGCAACTGAGACGACAACTTTTCCGAAAATCTGCCGCCGGGACAACCGGAGTTGGAGGTCGCACTTTTCAGCCCAAAAACTGCGACCTGGACTCCAGGTCGCACTTTCCACTTTTTTCATGATTCTCATCAGAAAACAGTCGTGAATCCCACACCTATGCTTTTTCTCGTCGTTTTTTTGGCATCAATTTTTCCGGGTTTTGGCTGGCTGTCAGTATTTTCACTGTCTCAGCCTGTTTCGACCTGTTTCTGATCTGTTTTTCTCATCTAAGTGGGAAAATAGCCCCCTAGGGCTTCAATACCCTCCACTTTTGGTGGAAGAGTTTTTATCTGTTTCAGGTGTCTGTTTTTTCAGAGTTTCAGCTCACCCTTTTCCAGATCTAATACCTCCTTTGCAGATCTCTTTTAATCAGCTCTTCTCCCTTTCAAATCACCTCCTGAATATTTGTTTGGATCTAACTTTAGGGCCTCCTCCTTGCCCAATCTGCTTTTTTCTGATTTCCTCCTTTTTTCCAGCCACCTTGCCTCTGCCTCTTGGCTGTGTTCTGCCCCTCTTTTTAGTAGTTTTCTCCTTTAGATCCCTGTCCCTTTCGACCCTAGATCTATTGGCATCTTTGTAGTGTGTTTTGACTAGATTTTTCCCCTCTGTTAGACTAGTTTTGAGATACCCGCCTTTTTGGGTTAGATTGATGCATTGTTAGCTGTTAATTTTCTGTCATTTCAACATTATATACTGTTCTCTGCAGGTTTATTTTTAGTTACGCAACACAATTTTTCTCTTGCTCTCAAAACGAAAAGGGTTTAAAAATTAAAATTAACACATGCCACACACTCACCCTAAGCGAAGAAGAGCCTGGTTTACACCGCCAGGCAAAGACTTTAAAATCAATTGACACTGCACCTATCTGCCCTTGTTTCGACATTGTACTCTCTTGATTCTGCACCTCCCTACCCTTGTTGGTCGTTCTTCTTCCCCTTGTGCCGTTTTTGTGTTGTCATCATTGCGCCCCCAAGGCGCACCTCCCGGAGACTTCTTGGCCTTCACCCTCAGTTTCCGATCGGTCGACCTACTCCGTCCCGCCGTCGTCGAGTTAGTCCTCCTCCGAGTCCACACTCAAACTCTTCTTTTGATTCATTGGGTTCTCCTTTTACTTCTGGTTCTCCCCCTGTCACCTTCACTATGTCTGGTCCAGGGCCTAACGCTAGCGGGAATCCTGACCCTAATGCCGGGACTACTACTAGCAGAACCGCCATAGGAACTACCTTGACTGCACCCTTGCTTCCTTACATGGTAGGCCTCAGCCTCCCCGATCTCAATCAGTTGACCAATGACCCTATCCGCCACGATGTTGGTTGGCCTGCTATGCCAACCAAGCTCCCCTCCGACATCCCTAAGTTCGAAGGCCTTGTTGGAGAAGATCCAACCAACCATGTCCGATCTTTCCACATGTGGTGTTCCTCCAATTCCATTACCGATGATTCCATCCATCTTCGGTTGTTCCAATGCACGCTTACGGGCGAAGCTTCTAAATGGTATGTTGACCAGGCCACCTCTTCCCATACCACCTTTGCGACCATTGCCCAAGCCTTTTTATCTTATTTCCAGCTCCCTCTCTGATACGATACTGGTACAGAGCTTTTGACTTCTTTCAAGAAAACCTCTTCGACCCGCCTTTCCACTCATGTCCAGGAATGGCGACGAAGACAGAGCTTATGTCGAGCCCCCCTTCGAAGATCGGGTTTATATGGACTGGTTCCTTCGCACTCTCTTAGCTCCTATTGGAAAATATGTCGCCTCCCATTTCCCTCAAACTGAAGATGCCGCCCTCCAAATAGCGTTGAAATATGACCTGATCTACGTTCAGTCTGGTTATGTTTATACTGTCCTTCCTGACCTCCCTAGGCCCGAAGGCGCTAACGCCCCGGGGGCATCTCATTCTGCCGACGGTATCGTTGGAGCCCTTTCTCATCCATATGCTCAACCTCCTATGGGCTATGGTCTCCCTCAGGGAGGGGCCAGCACCTCTAGCACTTTTCCCCCTCCAGGTAGCATGTATCCAGGATACGGCATGCCTCATCCTTTTTCCCAACCTCCTGCTTACCTCAATGTTGCACAACCTAACTGTTAGGAATATGTAATTTATTAGCAAGATTGGCAGAGTCCAATTACAGAAACAACATCGTTTCAACCAACTTTGGGATTCTAGGATCTAGCCCTCCTAAATCCGGAGAGGGATCTCTCCAATATGTACAAAGATGGATTTGTCTTTGAAGTTTGGGGTTATGGTATTAGGCTAGTTATGAAGGCCAAGGGTTTGTTTGTTTTTTGGATGGTTGAGCATGATTACTGTTTGAGGTGAAAAGTCCTGAATGCAAAGAGTTTCAAAGGTGAGAAGTTGCAAGAGGGAAGAACAGCTATGGCTAAACGATAGATATAACGCTGGTTTTAAGTCCATTGGGCTATGGAGTCATAACAGGGCTTTAATTGAACAACAACATCAAGAGTGATCCGAGGGGCAAGTCATCTATACCACAAGATTATTGAGATTAAAATGATGGAATGGAAACAATAAAGTGTTGGAGGGGTGGAAGCCGATAATAATTTCTTAGAGGATTTATAGTCAGTCCAAACAAGAAAAGCCTCTTAAGTAACTGTTTAAAACCAACCAAGTGCAGGGATAACCATTGAATTCATGGGCAAGTTTGTATTAAAGTAGCTTAATTGACCAACAATCCAGTAATTCACATAATTACCTTCAAAAAGTATGAAAACGCATAAGAAAAACAAAGTGTAACTTAAGATCAGATAAAGTTATTTTAAACCTAGTCTGCTTTCAGTCAACACTAAGGGAAACTTTTAGAATCTGCCTTTAGAGAAAAGAATCTAGGAATCAGGGAAAACCATATCTTCTCTAGTCTAACTTTAATAGAAAATAATGGAAATCACATTCAAGAACAATGTTTTAAGCCAACAGAAGGACGAGGGAACGCCAACATTCATAACTGTTTAAACTGTATTGAATCATTCTCAAATAAACAAATTTGAAGAAAACATTAAGATAAATATTTCTCAGCCAGAGAAGGTTACTGATGTACAACAGATCCTAACCCTGTTTAAACTATTCTTTATAGAGGAATATGGACAATATGGCATACATAGAAGGAAAAAAATTAACAAAGAAAGAGGCACTTCACCAGTAATATAGACCAGGATCCCAAGAAACAGCTGTATATTGATGTCAAACCAGTTACAATCTTCAAGTCCAATGTTTCAGTTCAGCAATCATCTTCACTACTTAGCCTAACAAATCTATCACAAGCAGAGCTCCAAGGGCCAGTGAACACTATTTACAATTAGAAGTTTCTAGCTCAAGTGTATGTCAAAGCTCTGTAAGCAACTCAACCAACAACTTCTCATCTTCTACTGAGGTATTTATAGAAGAATGAGGAGGTGAGACCTAACAAAAGATCTCTAATGACAATTAATACAGATACAGGACTTCTCGGCCTTTTGAGGGGCTCGATGGAGAATTTTTACAAGTGGATCATTGTATTAACTTTTACAATAAATATCAAAGCTCGATGGGAGCTTTATTTGACTTTGAGGCTCTGGGTATCCTGTGGAGTAACTCCGCGGATATTTTCTGCATTGATTTCCTTGCAGAAGTAACTCCTTGGCTGCGCTGGAGGCGAATATCTGATTTTCTTCATTAACTTTGGCCTCTGTTTTGAAAGGTTTGAGGCAACAGGTGGCTCGGGGGTAGCTGAGGAATCAATTTGCCTCAGATGTGGCGGTGGAGGCTTTCTGTTTGCTAAACACTTTAGGTTTTCTCTTAAACTGTGTTTTAGATTGGGGATTACGCTTTTGATAACTGTCTTAGCCGTAATCCCCGTAAAAACTGTCTTCAATCTTCATTTTCTATGTTTTGTCTTCAAAATTGATACTCTTTAACTGTTCTCTTGAATAAAACAATGTCTTGTCGATGTGCAGGGCCGCACAGGGCTCTTTATGCTATCAATGCTCATGAAACATTGATAAATCATTTGATTTTAACCCTGTGAATGGTTCTCTGTAATAGCTCGAAGGCACAGGAAACGTCTTTCCCAACCCTCGGCTTTCTTTCATTATACAATGGAAAACCATTAAAACACCTACAAAACACAAAAACAGTTAAGAAATCCTGCATTTTTAGGTTTTAACTGCTTCAAAGGGTGGGAGAGGAGCGTGGCCGTCGGATCATGGAGCGGGGGCGTAGATCAACGGTGGAGATGCAGCGGATGGACGTAATGGAAAAAACCTTTATAAACAATGAAAAATGGCATTTTTCAACTTTACAAAGGAAAAAGGCGTATTTTATATGAATGGCGGGGGTATCGTACGGTGGGCCCGGCGGGACTGATCGTAAATCGCAAAAGTTAAAAACGTGATGGTGGATTATGCGACGGAGAGAAAATGCAATTTTGCGATTATGCGATGGGCGGAAACTACGATTGGAGCGGTCGCATCGCAAATATTTGTGATGCGATCAGATCGCATCGCAAATATTTGTGATGGATCAAACCTTTTAAACAATGAAACATGCGATTTGCGATATGCGATGGCGGAAACTGCGATTGGAGTGGTTGCATCGCAAATATTTGCGATGTGATCAGATCGCATCGCAAATATTTGCGATGGATCAAACCTTTCAAACAATGAAACATGCAATTTGCGATATGCGATGTTTGAGATTTGCGATCGGGCGGAACGATTGCATCGCAAGTTTTGCGATGGGTTATTTAAACAAACTGCGAAAAATGCGATTTTGCGATATTGCGATTTGCGCCGAGCGCCAAAGGGTTTAAAACTTGGTTCCAGGGTACGGGTATATGTATGAAAAGGGTTAGGGGCTTAAGCTCGAGGGGGCTTATGTACTATACATAAAAACATGTATTTTCATGGTTTTTTTGAAGGAAATGAAGGTTTCGGTAAGGTTAAAAAGTGGGTTTTTAACCTTATAAAAGGGATTTTAATGAAATGGAAAGGGAGAAACATGGAATTGTGGGTTTTTCATGGGAAATGGAGAATAGAAAATGAGGTTAGTGAGGAAGAAAAGGAAGGGGACCAAGGGGTTCTGCAGCAGTATTTAAATTGGGATTTTTGAAGGATTTCAGAGGCTTTTAGGATGTAAACAGTAATAAGGGATCTGGACAGAGGCATGAGGCCTTAGAGAGACTTCAAGAGTCAACAATTTTTAGTGATAAAATTTTTTCCTTGAAGGCTCCAAAAAATTTTAGCCATCTTTTGGTATAAAAAAATATTATAGGTGGTTAACAGTGGCTCCACTTGTGGATGCTGCCTTCTTGAAGGCATCAAGAATTTAGACTTGATTTCTCTGGGATGCTGACTTGTGCCTGATCCATTGGATTGCTCTTGCTCTGCTTCTGAAAAATAATATCAGTCATGAAATAATACTGGACTTCAAAAATACAACTTTCTACCTACCCAATCCTACTGATCTAACATTTTTTCTTCATCAGAGTGCACTTGGATTGGCAAACTCTTTTCACAACATTTTATTCTTTTGAAAGCAAGAAACTAATCTAATTCTACTCCTTATTTCTCCCTGAACTCAGATTTAAACAGTTTAGCTCAGATATTTCTCTACCTAATTTACTATCTGTTGGGATTAAACTGTCCAACAGATTTTTATTCTCTAATTTCTACAACAGAAATTCAAAAACAGTCAAGTCAAGATTAAGCTGTTTGACTTGCTGTGATCTATGGCATAAAAACAAGCTGCACATAGATTATTATTTGCAGAAATTTAAAATCAAAATGGAAGGCTTAAGATCTGAAAGTCTGTTATCATGGCCTTCTCTTTTCTTCACAACTCTATTTTTGCTTTGTCTGAGCTGTCTTTGCTTTGTTTTCTGGTTCAAATTTTGAGCGAATTAGAACTAGTTTTACCTCTTTTTGGACTCAGAAAATAAAAAATATTTGATTCATCTCTCTTTGGAAACTTAGGTTCAGATTTTGAGTTTGTTTGAACATTCAATTTCTATCCTAATATATCTACTGATAAGCCAATATTAAACAGTTTGGAAAATCGAATTCACTATCCTATCAGCAGAAAAGTTAAAGCTAATTAATCAAGATTAAATAGTTTGACTAACTAGAAGTGTGTTTAGTAGGAGTGGAATTTGAGCTTGCACACTTTCAGAATTTGTTTCTCTTTTTGGCATGGGGCTTTGCCTTTCTTGTTTTCATTCTGCCCTCTTTTCTTTCTTTTCTTTTTTTTTTTGTATTTCTTGATTTTTTATAACTTTGAATGCAATGGTGGATGGAATATTCATAATGGAAAAAGAAAAAAGGCTTCATAACATAAAATGGATCAAGAGAAGTAATGCTTAAGCATCTTGCCATTGACAAGACCCTCAAACAATTCTGTTCCATCCAGTTCCTGTAAGAAAAATGCATTATTACCAGCAAATGAATGAATAGAGTAAGGGCCAAGCCATAGGTTGTCAAATTTTCGATGCTTGCCCTTTTCTTCCCTCCTTGAGTCCCACTTTAAAACTTTGTCCCCAATCTTAAAATTGCTGGCCTTTGTTCTTCTGTCAAAAAGCTTTTTGATGTTGTCCTGCTTCTGTAATGCTTTGTTATACACTTCCTCTCTGGTCTGCTGAAGATGAATGGTCTAATTTATTCTTCTGATCATGTCATTTTCTTCAGTCTGCAACTCTTGAATCAACTTCATCACTGGTACACCAAGGCTATTTGGAAAAATTGCATCTGTACCATACACAAGATGGAAAGGTGACATACCAATAGATTTCTTCAAAGTTAATCTGTCAGCCCAAAGTGCATGGACCAACTTTGTGTGCCAAGACTTTTTGTTGTCCTCTAACAGTTTCTTGATTATGTTCACTATGATTTTGTTGGAAGATTCTGCAAGTCCATTTCCTTGAGGGTAATAGGCCGTGGAATGCCCCAATGTTATCTGATATCTGTGACAGAACTCAACCATCTTCTTTGATCCAAATGCCGTTGCATTATCAGTGATGATCTTGGTAGGACAACCAAATTTGGAGAGAATGTTAGTCTCCATAAATTTGATGATAACTGAATCATTGGCTTGCGTAGAAGGAATGGCTTCTATCCACTTAGTGAAGTAGTCTGTGGCAGTAAGAATCAACCTATGCTGGGCAGAAGATGGTGGATGGATTTCTCCTATGAAATCAAGTCCCCACTGTTGAAAAGGAGCTTCAACAGTGATTGGATGCAGTGGAAGGGGTAGCAATTTTCTCTTGCCTTCAAACAGTTGGCATTTATGGCAAGTAGTGGTCATCTTGTGTATATCAGGAAAAAGAGTAGACCAATAGAAACCAACGCTCAAAATTTTGTTGGCTGTTGACTTCCAGTACAAATGACCCCCACACTCTCCTTCATGGAATTCCTGCTTAACCTTTTCTGCATCAAACTCAGGCAAACATTTAAGCAATATACCACTTGCATTTTTCCAATAAAGACATCTATCAATAATGCAATAGTTTACTGCTTTAAGCTTCAAGAACCTTTCCTTTGTTTTTGGTAAACCAGGAGGTGTATTTAAATTAAGCAAAACATAAACAATATCAACATACCAAGAGGAATTGATGAAATGGTTTTCAACAGCGGGTGTCGAGATTTCCTCTTGATCATCTAAAGCATTAATCATATGAATATCAAGAACTTCACAATTTGATTCAGCCATTAATCTAGCTAGACCTTGGCCTTTGATGAGCTTAGTGGGTTTTATTTCTAAATCATATTCAAGAATAACAGCAATCCACTTACCTCTCTTACCATCTGGGTCCTGTGTTAGGATGTCTTTAACAACTGATTTTGGGACAAAGGCAATGATGTGTGAGTGAAGGATGTATACCCTGAAGTCTTTTAAAGCCTTAACCAAAGCAAAAGCTCGCTTTTCCATAATGTTGTACTTCAATGGGGCATCCCTCAATGCCTTACTAAAGAATGCAATAGGCTGCTCTTGTCCTTGTGGATTTTTCTGCAGAAGGACAGCAACTATGGTATGTTCTGATGCAAATGAGAAGATATAAAAATATTTTGAAAAATCAGGACTTATGAGAACCGGTGTTTTGGTTAATGCTTGTTTCACCAGCTCAAAGGATGTCTTTGCTTCCAAGGTCCATCTTACCCCTTGCTTCTTCTTTAACATGTTAGTGATATTCCTAAGGAGCTCGGCTAAGTTGGGGATGAACCTTCTCAAAAAGTTAATCTTCCCAATGAAAGATTGCAACTCCTTGATGTTTCGAGGATGAGAGATTTGCAATATGGCCTCAATCCTCTGGGGATCTATCTTTATACCCTCTTCAGAAATAACGTGCCCAAGAAGTTTACCTTCTCGGAGACCAAATAGAGTCTTCTTAGGGTTTAAAGATATTCCAAACTTTCTGCATTTCTCAAAAACTTTTCTCAAATGTTCTAAGTGTTCTTCATCTATTTTTTAAAACACAGTGACATCATCAAGATAGATAATGAAGAAGAAGCCCAATTCTTCCGAGAATGCTATTTCCATGGCTCTTTGAAAGGTTTCTCTAGCATTCATTAGACCAAAAGGCATTTTCACATACATGAAAGTGCCCCACGGTGTAGTGAAGGCTGTCTTTAATTGATCAGCAGGGTGGACTAAGATCTGATTATACCCTGAATAGACATCCAGCAAAGAAATTCTTCTAGACCCTACCACCCTTTGTAGAATGTGATCCATCTTTGGTAAAGGGTAGTTGTCTTTTAATGATGCTTTGTTTAGATCTCTAAAGTATATCCAAAGCCTGATTTCTCTAGTATTCTTCCTAACAGACACCAGATTAGATACCCATTCAGAATATCTAATAGGGACGATAATACCAACATCATACATCTTCATGATTTCCTTTTTAACCAAAGGCAACTGTATAGGGTTTATTCTGTGCAGTTTCTGTTTGAATGGTTTTTGGTTTTCTTTAAGAGGGATTTTTTGCTGTATTATTTCAGTGTCATAGGACTTAAGATCTTCGTAACTCCATGCAAAAACATCAAAAAACTCTTTGAAAAACTCTATGTATTTGATTTTAATGTGAGCTGGCAAAGTTTTAGACAGCTTAATCATTTTCGGTTTTTTCTTACTGCCTATATTGCATTCCTCCACTTCAGTCTCTACAGGTTCTAGTTTTGGTTTATTTGCCACATCGTTAAAATCAAACAACTCTTCTAAAGGGGCCAGACCCTTGGGCAAACGTTCGTCTTTGGAGTGCAGAGTTTCTAACTCCTCTGTTTCTAACTCTGCATTCGTTTCTGCTTCACTTTCAAGTTTGCCAGATAACAGTTTTATATTAGCGAGTTCAGGGGACGGTTCTTCTTCATCAAGAAAATTTTCTTCGCTGCACTCTATGTCATGATCTGAGTCTGAACCGTGTAGTTCGAATTCATTTCTGAATTGCATGAAGTCTTCTATTTGTTTGTCATTTTCAAACACCTGCCAATATTTTTTGTTATCAGGAACGGCTGGTCTAAATTTTATTGGAGTTGTGTTGTCTCTAGTTTCATATGGCGTTAGACATGTTCTAGCTGCATAGGCTAAATTGTGAGCGGCAATATTACTTTTTCTTGGGACAAAACTGAGGTTGGATTCCTAAAATGTTTTCGAAAAATCCATGACATAATTTCGATAGGCCCTGAGTCTGGGATGATTTGCATTATACTCCCCATTGACTTGCCTAATGATTAACTCGGAATCCCCATACACATTAATTCTTCTGGCTTCTAATTTCTTCAAGAGATGCAAGCCTAAGAGAAGGGATTCATATTCTGCTATGTTATTTGAACACTGGAAGTTTAATTTACAACAAATACATTCGGTGTGGTTGCTCTCAGTGTTGCGAATCCAGACACCTGCACCAGTGTTATTTCTAGTGCATGATCCGTCAAAATGCATACTCCAAAGGGGATTGGTCTTGGTTTCATCAATTTGGTGAATGTCCCCTGTATGTTTTGGTTCCTCAAGTTTCTCAATGTGTTGAGGAATGCTTTCTTCGCTGTCAAGTTTTAAACACAATGGACCTATGACTTGTAAATCCAGACCTATGTTTTGTTTTCCAATGCTTTCAAGTGTAGCAAACTGTTCAGACACTTCTGCGTTATTTACCTTCTCCTTTCCATCGACCCTTGATTCTGTTAAAGTGACTGGCTTACTGAATGTTTCATCATTAAACATGATAAAAGAATCAAGGCCTGTATTGACAGAATAGATAGGAGAGTTTTGTGGTCTGTCCTGACTAGTGACCATGTATTGCATATGAGACTCCTTGTAAAGTTTTCTAGTTTGATTGAAAACAGGGATAGTCGCATAGGTCATGTCCATTTGCATTGTACCTTGTAACTTAGCCCCCCATGATCTTGATAATAACATTCCATATTTTGGGGGAACATCAGCCACAACAATATCCATAACTAAAGATTTGGCTGGAATCTGGGCTAAGTTAACACAAAGGTCTTTGATCAACCCTAGACATTTTACTCTGCTTGAGTCAAAGGAGTATAAGTCTTTATAAGGTCTGGTGATTTCAAGACCCAGGCTCTCCATTACGGTTTTAGGCATTAAATTATGAGAAGCCCCTGAGTCGTGCATAGTGTTGTGTAAAATCTTGTCATGAACGTTCAAATTCACATAAAAGGGAGGGACAGGTCCCTCTTGATATCTACCTTCAATCTTTGGACCAAAAATAAGCTCTGGCTAGTCATCACTAAGATTGACCATATCTCCATTTTATTCTATATTTAAAGCCTTCAAAATTTGGGTCCTATATACATGTTGGGCAGCTAACTCGGTTAAGGGAACAAAGATTTTAATCTTAGAAATTTCCTGTTCCAGGCTGAAAGGAATTTGATTCTTCGAAGTGTTGGTTTCAGCCTTGTTAGCTGTCACTTTATCAGCGGCAACAACTTGCTGATTTTTTTTATTTGCACTTGACATAACGGTTGTAATAGGAGTACTAGCTGAAGTGTTAGCACTGCTAGAGCCTGCACTCTATTTTTCAGTGTTTTGAGTGCCTTTCTCATTAACTTTATTAGAATTTACAGCCACCGTTTTTTCCTTTTGTTTGACAACTCTGGGCTTGGTTGCAGTGCTGTTTTGTGAAGATTTATCAGAGGTTATGGTGTTGGAGGGTTGTTGATTGGTTTTGCTTCTAAGGTCATATTCTCTTTGAGGCTCTATGATGACATTTTCCATGTCTTGATAATGATTTTCATCATCATCTCTTTTGTCATCATACGGTGTATATAGACCTCATTTTTTATCATAATGAATCTCAAAATCATCATCATCGACCTCAAGCATATTGATAGCACCTTCCTCTGTTATTTCGTCTCTTTCCTCACCCTCACTTATATAGTTTTGATGAAAGGGAGGAGTGATCTGTTGATCATCTTCCCTAGGTTTGTTTGGAGGTTGGTTCCTTCTAACATTCTGATTCTGGTTTTGGTTTCTGTTTTGAGGAGCGGTTTGATTTTGACTTGCTTGCATTATTTTAATTATGCTCATCTCTTTCATCATCTCTTCCATCATCCTTTCCATCTTTGAGTTGGAAGTAGAAGGTGTGGACTCCTCTCTAAAAGATACTCTCTTTTTAGCCTTCATCCTTGTTCTCTTCTCCATTAAGTTGACTTCCACAGAAAGAGCGCCTCCTTGCATGTCTTCAAGAGTTGCAAAATCTCTCTCTCTGAGTGAATAGGTCATGTCAGCATCAAACCCTTCAGGAAACTTGTTTAAGGCTGAGCCTTGTGGAGGTTTTAATTCTGGGGAGAGTGCATTATACACACTGTTAAATCTAGTACAATAGGCTTGTACACTTTCCCCGGGGTTTCTATGGAGATTTTTGTAGTCAACAAGGACCTGGAGAGGATTATTCCTCACTTCCCATTTGTTTAAGAAATTTTGATGGAAAGCTTGGAGAGCATTAATGCTATGGGGGGCTAAGCTTTTAAACCATTTTCTTACTTCTCCCCCAAAGCTTTGAGCAAACAATCTGAGTTTGACAAAATCATCATCAATTTCATTTCTGTCAAAGTAATCATTCATCTTATCCACATGTTGTGATGTAGTTGCAGCATTGCTAGCATCATATAATGGAATTTTGGACTGATAGTCTTGTGGAAGATTGACTAGTGGTGCAGGAAGAACTAGGTGAGCATACCATGTTGCCATGATAGGAGGTGGAGGTGGATTCACAAGAGGTGGATTAACAAAAGGGAAAGTGGGCTGAGGTGTGGTGGTTTGAACAGTGGATGTAGGATGAATAGAAGTGGATGGATCAGGAGTAGACTGCTGAGCTGATCTTGGATAAGAGACACCTAAGTTGTGAAGGAAATGTAAATCAGGAGGTGTTGTTTCTCTATCACCAGGATGTTAACTTGCTTCTAGGGGTGAAAGTGAAGACTCAGAGTCTAACTGTATTATATCATCAAATGACCTAGTTCTAAATGGATTTACTAAGTCAGCTTGTGATTGTTGTAGAGCTGAAAGATTTTCAGGAACTAATTTAGCTCTCAAGGGTGACCTGAAAACAGTTGATAATTTAATCTTAGGAGACTTCCTAAGGATACTTTTTGGGTTATCAACTACTTCAGGTGGATCAGGGTCAGGATAGGCTCTAGTATGAATTTTTCTAGGAGCCACTGTTCCTTGTTTTTCAGATCCGAATAAACAAGAAAAGTCCAACCAGATATGATAATCTTTGAGAGGTTAACTAATCTGTTTACACAAATCATAATCCTACAGTCCTCTAACTAAGTTTGAATGATATTATAATGATGTGGGTTCTTCCCAGTGGAGTCTTAAGGTCTGCTAAGGATTGTGGAGTCGCCAAGTGGAAGTTTTTAGCTCCTAAGGAGGTAAAAGGTTTTATGGTCCACCACCATGTTTATTGAATACCAATCTGAAATATTTTTAAGGTTTTTCTGAGTTATTTTTCAGTTGTGTGGTTTTTTAAGAATATCCTAATTCTGTTTCAAAACTTAGCTAAGGTTATGAGACAAAGAAAATCTACTCTTATGGCTAAGCTGGCTGTTTTTTTCAAGGTTATATGAAGCCTTATCAAAATCCTAGGGTTGACCTAGTTTGTGACTGATTCAAACAAGTTTCATCATGATTACTATTTCTGTGGTAGTGCTTGAAAAGGCTGCTTCTTACTCATGAAGTTTTCTTGAATCAAGGGTTTTCTGAGGTCTCTAAAAGGTATTAAAAACACTCAAGTCCCCAGCGGAGTCGCCAGAAATGTTAGGTGGTGGCTCCAGCTGGTTAATAAAGCAAACACTCTATGAACTAAATCTCTGAATATCGTATAATTATCCTTAAAAACTTCTGGGTTTGTAAGTTCCCAGTGGAGTCGCCAGAAATGTTAGGAATCTGTAATTTATTAGCAATATTGGCAGAATCCAATTACAGAAACAACATTGTTTTAACCAACTTTGGGATTCTAGGATCTAGCCCTCCTGAATCCAGAGAGGGATCTCTCCAATATGTACAAAGATGGATTTGTCTTTGAAGTTTGGGGTTATGGTATTAGGCTAGTTATGAAGGCCAAAGGTTTGTTTGTTTTTTGGATGGTTGAGCATGATTTTTACTTGAGGAGAAAGTTCTCAGTGAAAAAATCTTCAAAGGTGAGAAGTTGCAAGAGGGAAGAACAGCTATGGCTAAAATATAGATATAACGATGGTTTTTAGTCCATTGGGCTATGGAGTCATATCTGGGCTTTAATTGAGCAACAACATCAAGAGTGATCCAAGGGGCAAGTCATCTATACCACAGGATTTTTGAGATTAAAATGATGGAATGGAAACAATAAAGTGTTGGAGGTGTGGAAACTGATAATAATTTCTCAGAGGATTTATAGTCAGTCCAAACAAGAAAAGCCTCTTAAGTAACTGTTTAAAACCAACCAAGTGCAGGGCTAACCATTGACTTCTTGGGAAATTTTGTATTAAAGTAGCTTAATTGAAAAACAATCCAGTAATCCACATAATTACCTTCAGAAAGTATGAAAACATATAAGAAAAACAAAGTGTAACTTAAGATCAGATAAAGTACTTTTAAACCTAGTTTGCTTTCAATCAACACCGAGGGAAACTTTCAGAATCTGCCTTTGGAGAAAAGAATCTAGGAATCAGGGCAAACCATATCTTCTCTAGTCTCACTTTAATAGCAAATAATGGAAATCACATTCAAGAACAATGTTTTAAGCCAACAGAAGGAGGAGGGAACGCCAACATTCCTAACTGTTTAAACTGTATTGAATCATTCTTAAATAAACCAATATGAGGAAAACATTAAGATAAATATTTCTCAGCCAGAGAAGGTTAATGATATACAACAGACCCTAACCCTGTTTAAACTATTCTTTACAGAGGAATATGGACAGTATGGCATACATAGAAGGAAAATAATTAACAAAGAAAGAGGCACTTCACCAGTAATATAGACCAGGATCCCAAGAAATAGCTTTATATTGATGTCAAACCAGTTACAATCTTCAAGTCCAATGTTTCAGTTCAGTAATCATCTTCACTACTTAGCCTAACAAATCTATCACAAGCAGAGTTCCAAGGGCCAGTGAACACTATTTACAATCAGAAGTTTCTAGCTCAAGTGTATGTCAAAGCTCTGTAAGCAACTCAACCAACAACTTCTCATCTTCTACTGAGGTATTTATAGAAGAATGAGGACGTGAGACCTAACAAAAGATCCCTAATGACAATTAATACAGATACAGGACTTCTCGGCCTTTTGAGGGGCTCGATGGAGAAGTTTTACAATTGGATCACTGTATTAACTTTTACAATAAATATCAAAGCTCGATGGGAGCTTTATTTGACTTTTAGGCTCTGGGTATCGTGTGGAGTAACTACGCGGATATTTTCGACATTGATTTCCTTGCAGAAGTAACTCCCTGGCTGCACTGGAGGCGAATATCTGATTTTCTTCATTGACTTCGGCCTCTGTTTTGAAAGGTTTGAGGCAACAGGTGGCTCAGGGGTAGCTGAGGAATCAATTTGCCTCAGATGTGGTGGTGGAGGCTTTCTGTCTGATAAAACACTTTAGGTTTTCTCTTAAACTGTGTTTTCGATTGGGGATTAGGCTTTTGATAACTGTCTTAGCCGTAATCCCCGTAAAAACTGTCTTCAATCTTCATCTGCTGTGCTTTGTCTTCAAAACTGATACTCTTTAATTGTTCTCTTGAATAAAACAGTGTCTTGTCGATGTGCAGGGCCGCACAGGGCTCTTTATGCTATCAACGCTAATGAAACATTGATAAATCATTTGATTTTAACCCTGTGAATGGTTCTCTGTAATAGCTCGAAGGCACAGGAAATGTCTTTCCCAACCCTCGGCTTTCTTTCATTATACAATGGAAAACCATTAAAACACCTGCAAAACACAAAAACAGTTAAGAAATCCTACATTTTTAGGTTTTAACTGCTTCAGAGGTTGGGAGAGGAGCGTGGCCGTCGGATCGTGGAGTGGGGGTGCAGATCAACGGCGGAGATGCAGCGGATGGACGTAATGGAAAAAACCTTTATAAACAACGAAAAATGGCGGTTTTCAACTTTACAAAGGAAAAAGGCGTATTTTATATGAATGGCGGGGGTATCGTATGGTGGGCCCGGCGAGACTGATCGCAAATCGCAAAATTTAAAAACGCGATGGCGGATTATGCAACAGAGAGAAAATGCGATTTTGCGATTATGCGATGGGCGGAAACTGCGATTGGAGTGGTCACATCACAAATATTTGCGATGTGATCAGATCGCATTGCAAATATTTGCAATGGATCAAACCTTTCAAACAATGAAACATGCGATTTGTGATATGCGATGTTTGCGATTTGCGATTGGGCGGAACGATCGCATTGCAAGTTTTTCCGATGGGTTATTTAAACAAACCGCGAAAAATGCGATTTTGCGATATTGCGATTTGCGCCAAGCGCCAAAGGGTTTAGAACTCGGTTCCAGGGTATGGGTATATGGATGAAAAGGGTTAGGGGCTTAAGCTCGAGGGGGCTTAAGTCCTATACATAAAAACATGTATTTTCATGGTTTTTTTGAAGGAAATGAAGGTTTCGGTAAGGTTAAAAAGTGGGTTTTTAACCTTATAAAAGGGATTTTAATTAAATGGAAAGGGAGAAACATGGAATTGTGGGTTTTTCATGGGAAATGGAGAATAGAAAATGAGGTTAATGAGGAAGAAAAGGAAGGGGACCAAGGGGTTCTGCAGCAGTATTTAACTTGGGATTTTTGAAGGATTTTAGAGACTTTTAGGATGTAAACAGTAATAAGGGATCTGGACAGAGGCATGAGGCCTTAGAGAGACTTCAAGAGTCAACAATTTTTAGTGATAAAATTTGTTCCTTGAAGGCTCCAAAAAGTTTTAGCCACCTTTTGGTATAAAAAAATATTATAGGTGGCTAACACTAACCATTACCCTTATCCACAGCCTGGTGCGCCTGCTCCTCCAGCATATGCGCTTCCACCTCCCTTGCCTCCTCCAACCCCGCAACAGCACCTACAGCCCCCTCTAGGGCAAGTATTTGCACAACATGGCACGACTAATCCCCCTTCTCAAAGAAGGCGGAGAGGCAATCCAAATCAATCTGCCCCTAGTACCCGTGGACCCAATCCTCAAGGTATTGACCCTAACACCGCTAACTAGCAACAGGGCACTCAGCTCAAGCCAGACAGGCCTCTTCGCACAAATAAGCCTTGTTCGTGTTGTAGTGTTTATGTTCATTACACCCATGATTGTCCCCTCTTACCACAGATGTGGCAGATGTGGGAGTCTCAAGCCACATTGCAAGGACAACATGCCTCCCATCATGGTCCCCCTAATGTGGCCACTACCCAACCGGCTGTGTTTACCGATCCTTTCCCTCAGCAAGGATTCATGCCTGCCCAACCACCTGACGGACAGGTCGCCACTTAACCTTCCCCTTCTGGCTCCTCTGATTACCAGATCCTCATGATGAACTCTGATCCATCCCCAACCGTCGACCTTCACCTTCAAACTCGGTCTCACCAGTACCCCAAGCCTTCCGCTCATTCTGCCCCCGAGTCCCCTTCTTCAGGTTGTACAGAGCCTCTTTCAACATCCAATGGCCCCTTACATATCCCTCAACCCAAATTTGAGGTTCACACCAAGATTCCTAAGGGAACATTACGTCGAAATGCTGCTTCTGGTTGAGCTGCTCATTCTTATAGAATAGTCGATGATTTGGCGCAGTCTCCTGCTGCCATTTCCACATTGGAACTCCTCCAGTCGTGCCCTTCCCAAAAGAAGGCGCTGCTATCTACCGTGGGCGTTGTAGATCCTGCCGATGACCAAATGATTGTTTTCGATGCTCATCAATCAGAACATCCTCCTCTTCCTGCTTCCGTCGCCTTCCAAATCCCAGTCAAAATCTGAAATGCCAACGTTTCTCAGTGTATAATTGATGAGGGGGCATCCACCTGTGTGATGTCCACTTCGGTTTGGAAGCAACTCGGATCTCCTGACTTGGCCCCTTCCACGATCACCCTTCGAGCATGGGACGGCCACGCCTCCCAGCCCATTGGCCTTTTTTGTAATTGTCCTATCACCCTTGCCGGTAAGACTGTTTGCGTTGACGTCGAAGTCATCGACGCCCCTCTAGACTACAACATTCTATTGGGGCGAAGCTACATCTATGCCATGTCTGCTGTCCCATACGCGGTTTTTCGCAAGATGTCTTTTCCTCACAATGGAAAGATAGTCACCATCGACCAGTTGACTTACCATGAGCCAAAGTCTCAGACCTCCCCTGAGACGACCATCTCTTCTGTAGCCAATAAGCAAACCGTTGATTCCTTAACCATTGTCTCTCCCGATGTCTATAAAGACTCCTCTTTGCTTGGAAATTTTCTCGGTCTCCCTCCTCCTCCTATCTCTGATCCCAGCTTATCGAATGTTTGCATGATGCAATCGTCTCGGGCTGCCCTTAAGCGACCCACCTTGGCTAGTCCGCAACCTCAGACGCAACCTCGCCCACCGCAACCTGCTCCTAGCCCTTCATCTCCGCCAGCCGGACCTCCTCCTTCTGGCCCTTCTCCTACAGCTGGTATCCCTGAACCCCTTTATCCCCCTGGATCGGTTCCCCCGGGCCTTAACCATCTCGGAGCCATCCCTCCTGGTCATTACCCCGCTGGTCAGATACCTTTCCTAGCTCCCCCTCTCGAAGTCTATTCGGTCCCCGTCATGGCCACCCTCTCTCTCCCTAACCTGACCCTGGGTATACCCATTTGGTACCTTGACCCTCGAACCGCTACCCCTCCTGGACTCCCCAAACCCTTTCTTGCATTGACACCGGTTCAACTGGTCCCCCTCGCTTCCTCCATTGCTACCATGCCCCCAGCACCTCCCCAAGACTCTACCCCTGTGGTGACAGCTCCAGGAAATAAAGGTAAAGCTCGCAAGGGGGCATCCAAAGACAAAGTCACCCCGACTAACCCGGTTCCTCCTCCGCCCGCAAAGCCTTGCGCCTTGTGTGACGTCGTCGGTCACGCCACCCATACTTGTCCGGAATTTCCCCGCATTCAACCCATGGTTAAAGTCACATTCCCTGAGTCTACGGTCCTTGACCCCTCTCTCCCGTCCTCGTCCGTAACCAAGAACCCCAAAACTATTCGCACCAGCAAACCCTGTGCTTTGTGTGGTGTCCATGGCCATTATTCCCACCATTGTCCTCACCTGACGCATTACCGCACCTCTTTAGAAGTAGTCCGTGAGTATGAGGTTGAACAAAATCAGTCCGCCTCTCCCATCCTCACGCAATATGCTTCGGGTTAGCTTGAGGATCCCCCTGATCCCATTGACATCCCCCCCCTTAATGTCTAGATGATGGAGTCTACTACCACCATTCTTTACCTATCATCCTCTGTGAGACCCTTGGAGCACATTCCCCTTGAATCCTCCCCTGTTGTTTTGCTTGACCCCCCTTCAGCGACCACCTTGGGTTCCCCATCTTCTAACCATTTGTTTCCCTGTTCTTCTGTCATTCCCCGTGACGATCCGTATGCGAGCCTTTCTTCCCCCACGGATGATTTAGGTAACTTTGCCGCATCATGTGATTTCCCTTCCACTCTTCATCCCCTCTTTTCCCGTCCGGATGCCCACTTGGGAACCTTTTGCACCCTTGACCCCCTCTTTTCCGCCCATACACGAGATAACTCCACCCGTATCTCTGTTGACCTCCGCAACTCGAGTCCCGGCCATACCTCCTATAGCCCTCATATACCACCCTCTAGTTTGTATCTGAGTCATAGCCATCCTGCTCATCGCACTCCCTCCCGCAGTTGCCGCTTGATGTCTTTTGTACACTCACACTACCGTCATTGCCCCTGCCCCCCCCCATTTGTTGTCTTGTAACACAGTTCCGCAGGACCTCCCGTCCCCACCCTATATCGGTTACGCCGATGGTGCAAGTCGTTACTCTTGGAATCTAGCCTCGGCAGGTTGGGCCATTTTCACCCCCTTGCATGCCCTTGTGCTCTCAAACGGGGTATGCACTGGTACTGCCACCAACAATCAGGCCGAATATGATGCAGTGCGTGGTCTCTTAGCCGATGCCCTCTGTCATCGCATCCTCCATATGCATGTTCGTTTAGATTCCCTACTACTTTTCATGCAACTAAATGGTGTCTATCGTGTGCATAATACTGTGCTGTTTAGGCGATATTTACGAGTGAAACTCTTGATACGTGAATTTGAAACCATAACTTTCAACCATGTACCTCGAGAACAGAATCACTATGTCGATAGTATTGCAAACCATGTTCTAGATTTGAATTTATCACACGCATTTCATACAAGACAATAACATTCATAATCATTAAGAAAGATGCATATCCATAATATGTGTCGCAAGACATGTGTTTTAGAGTCCATCTACTCTGATACATATGACATGCCCATAGCATGTTACAAAAAACAAAAAACTCAAAACAGAGGGCACCACTCGCCCCTACATACATACTAGGGGGCACCACACGCCCCACAGCTAATCACTATCTGGCGGATCCCGAGCCAGTGGCTCTGCTCCTGCAGCTCGTAGATCACGTATCCCCTGACCGGCCATCGCCATGCGCCGCATGACCCCTCACCATTCCGAGGGTATACCAATACATGGCTCTATGTATTGGTCGTCTAAGTCTTGCCACCCGCGTTCTGAAACACCGGTCAGCAACCTCTCACATCTACGACGGATGTCCTCCAGGACGGCGGCTGCATCCTCATTATGCACTGCTCTCGCTCCACTCGGGCCTGCAGCTCCTGATGCTGCAGGTCATCCCATATATCCGGCCGGTTTTACTGGAGCTATATATTCATACCAAAAGTACATGAATCAGTACCCTATCTACTATTCAATAAATTTAACATGCCCAAAAAAGAATAGTCACTTGTCACTTACCATCGGGCCCCCATACTCGACCAGGTGGAAGTGGCAGGTCTAGATCCCCACAATAACTCATCCCACTATAGGGATAGTCATCTATGTATAACGACATCTGATCCCAATGGGCAAAGAACTCCGGTCGAAACACCCGTCCGACCGCCTGTCCTCCTCCTCTACACAGCAATTGCCCCCACCGGCGCATCCTGGGCTCTCTCGGGCCCCCATCTGGGAGCTGTATACGAGGTCGTAAGGTCGAGATCTTCTCAAAAAAGAAGGCGCACAATAAAGTCCCATACGAGCAATCGTGGTTCACTTGCCGCTTGCAAAGTGACAACTGTCGTTTTAACGACATGAGCATCATTTGGGCCCACCCATCATAGGTCCTACTCAACACACTCTCTACAATCATCATCTGCCCCCCAGTGATGTGATGGAATGCCTGGTTGCCCATGATCCACAGCACCTCTGTGGCCACTGCACGAGTCTCCAATCTCTCTATGTCCCCGATCGGTATCCGCGTCCCTTTGACTTGGAGACCCAGTTTACAATGCCGCTCCACAAACTCCATGATGTTCTGCCCCCACGGTAACACTGGCTGCGTATTTCCCACCATCCCAAGTGGCAGGAGACCTGTTAGGAAATACACCTCCTGGACTATCAGTTCGATCCTGTGCCCCTGCACTACAAAGACCTCATGCTCTGGATCCCAATAACTGATAATCTGGGCCAACAAGGGCTCTCCAGCTCTCATCAAAGGGTTCTCCAAAAACTTCAGAACCCTAAACTTGGCCAACACACGACGGACACCCTGATCTGCCTAGATCTCTGCTCGTAATGTACCCAGGTCTCTCTCTCTCTCCATTTCACCCGTATATCTGCCATATCTGCACAAAAACATCATCTTTGTCAGCCTACAGATAGGGAATATTGTAACCAAACACAAAAACCCAACTCTCAGCCATCAAACAACACTAAAACCCCCTCACCTTCCAGGTCGCACTTTTCTGCCAAATATTGGGACAGGTCGCACCTTTTTGCTCAAAACCTACGTCCCGGGTCGCAGATTTTGGCCCAAAAAGTGCGACCCGGCCGAAAAGATGCAAGGGGGTTTGTTCCTGAGATTCTGGGCCCTAATCTGAACTTTCAATCCATCAAAATGAAAGAGTAAGGTTAGGCCTCTTACCTGCGACTGACGGATCTCGATTCCAACGGTCGGTTTGTCCTCTATGCTCACCGCAAGATTTAGGGCCTTCTCTCCTCTCTACATTCACCACAGCAACACTAGCAAATGAGTGGATTTGGAGGGAAAACTGCCTTATTAAAAGAGAACCCTTGTTTCTTCTTTTGCCTGCTGCAACCATACCGTAGCTCCGTTTGACAAACCGTCTGCACTGTTGGAAATCTCTCACCGAGCCCTCAAATGGGTATCTGTTAGTTTTTTGTGATTTGATACTTCACCAGGACACATTTTGTCCCAGATGGGTCACTTCAACTCTCCTTACAATCACTTTTCTTCACTTACAACACTTGTACTTGGGGCACCACTTTTCCTCACTTGTCTTTGTTCGTGTTGATTTTCATCGTGAGTTACCATCTTGTACTCATGTTTTCATGGTCCCCCATTGGACCTTTACTGTGTGGCAGCACCATCGAGTCGCCCTTGTTTAGAGCATCCAAGTAGAGTCATCATCACATTCAAGGAGTCTATCCCGAGTCCCTTTGTAGCCCGCTATAGTCCTCCATCCTTCATTGCTTGGTCTCTCTCTTGTGTCGCACATTATGGCCTTCAATCCCACTGTCCCTTATCCTTGATGATATTGTGTCAGTCGCTGCCATGTCATTCATGCGCTTTATGCTCTAGCAAGGGAAGTTGTCCATTTGCTACTCAGTCCCCTCCATTTCACCTTCATCATTGGTATTAGTCTGTCCGTCGCTCTACTATTTTCTCTCGCGCCTTAGTTGAGGATCTCTCATTGCCTCACCTATGGCGGACCTCCTTCTATCGACATCATCTCCTTCATTCCAGAAGACAGGTCTAGAGGGCGGTGTACCTTGGTTCCATCTTCCACTCTTGTTCGGTGCCTCGGATCAGGCAAAGGGATCTCTCATTTCCCTTTGACTTGATTGTTTCTCCACTCCAGCTTCTTTCAACATGATCAAGATCTGTATACTTGATGGTTCAGTGATGCAGCAGCAGCTCTTGGTGATTCCCGGGTGTGTGTGAGATGTCTCAGCCCTCATGAGGGGGTGGCCCTGCAGGTAGCCCCCCACATGCCCGGATGACCTCTTCATTGCAGCCCTCGATGTAGCTCCATATATTTGATGATGTCAGCCTTAGTCGCTTGCAGCGCCTCTTTTATTTGCATGTATCAGTCAGATTTTGTGAGCCCTTCCCCACTTATAGGGGGCATTTGGGTTGTATTTGTATCTCATGTACTCAAATATTATTGTATAAGTCCTGGCTGTTATCCCAGGCACAGGATGTATGTGGGATTCCTCATTATATTCTTATCTGGCTCATGTTTTATGCCGGCTGTACTTTATGGTTCGGTCCCTTGTTTACTGGACACACTATTCTTTTGTACTTTGTCTCGGCGGGCATAGGTATGCCTCCCCCGCCGCCTTTATCATAGGTACCCTCTCATAAAAAGAGACTTGTTGCACCTGTAAGTCTCATCTCCTCAGGGTCTAGTTCTTCAGCACATTAGTCTACCTTACATTTCTCTCTCTGACTTCCCTTTTGATGTCTGGTGATTGAGTTCTTACAACATACTTCGGTCATACGATTTGCTCCTAACACTCGCACACTGGGGGGCAATATGTTACACCATTTTTTGGTCATCTAACCTATTATCATTAGATGGACCCAAGTACACCATGTAAGACCAATTTTACCCTAAGTAAAATTGCTTTCACTATGTAAAATAACTTAATAAAACACATTTATTAGGTTGTTTATGGTCTAAAAAGGAAACCCCAAAAGGAAATATTAAACAAACCTATATTTGTTTGATTTTCCTGGTCATGTTTAACCCAAAACAAAGAAATTAATTAGATAACTCTTTATTTATCTTATTATTTTCTAGGAATAATTATTTAAATCTTATTTAAATAATATTCCTTGTTAAATATGACTAAATCACCCATAAATAATTAAATAAATCATTATTTATTTGATTATCATCCAACCACTTCCTTAAAATGATAAATAAATCATTTATTTATTTATTACTTACAAATAAAGGGATTTGACCCAAATCAAATACCTTTTCCCTCCAACAAATATAATAAAATATTCCATAAAAGGTGGATCTAGATTTGGTTAATGTTATTTTAATCAGGCACCAAGATCTAGAATGACCCAATATTTTGTTATAAATAGGAGGGTTTTTCCTGCCATTCTTCACCTTTTGTTGCCTATTAGATCACTATGGATCTAAACTCTTGGTCTGACTTTGAACCATTATCATTGTCATATTTTCCATTATTTGTTGTGTGAGCTCCCTTTGAGTTCTATCTTTTTAATGAGGCACCAAGATCTAGAATGACCCAATATTTTGTTATAAATAGGAGGGTTTTTCCTGCCATTCTTCACCTTTTGTTGCCTATTAGATCACTATGGATCTAAACTCTTGGTCTGACTTTGAACCATTATCATTGTCATATTTTCCATTATTTGTTGTGTGAGCTCCCTTTGAGTTCTATCTTTCTCTGGGTTTTCTACACCAACAGGAGAGAGAAATGCTAGATCTAAAGTGCTGAGGACTTCCAAGAACCCATCCCATTGAGGAGAATTGGAAACATCTTCTTGTTTTCCTCCCAGGTGCCCTTAATACAAAAAATTATTTCAAAAATTGTTCTTGTCTTGTCTATTGGATATATGGAGCAAAACCTTCTTTTTACTGCTTAATGTCTTTCTATGCATAGATCTGGTTTTTAGCAGCTCTTTTCTTGATCAACTAACTGCAGATCTGAAGATATTGGCTGCCATACTTGATGTTAGGGCTATTAGTTATGCGTAGCTAAAGTAGTCTTTTTTGTACACTTCAACATTCTTGGACATGGTCAGATAGGCGGGTCACAGACGATTGACGGAAAGAAGTCAAGACTTCGGTACCAATTTCATAACGAAGGGGAAGCTGGAAATAAGATAGGAAATCTCGAGCAATAGTCGTAAAGGGGGTATGAGAGGAAGGGGCCTAATCAACATACCACTTAGAAGCTTCACCTATAAACGTACATTGGAATAAACGAAGATGGACAGCGTCATCAGTAATGGAGTTAGACGAACACCACATGTGGAAAGATCTAACATCATTTGTAGGATATTCTTGAGCAAGGCCTTAAAAATTTGGGATGTTCTAAGGGAGCTTCGTCGACATAGCGGGCCAACTAGCGTCATGGTGTATAGGGTCATTTATCAACTGGTCAAAGTCAGGGAGGTGTTGTACTATACAACAACCCTCCCCATTTTTAAATTTTATAATAAATCCCATTTAGAAATAGGTCCCGTTTTTATCTTTCTTTCTAGATAGAAATAAAATATTTAGAAAAAATTCCAATCATTTTTAGAAATAAAATATTCATTGATAAAAGGATACATATCACATTTTTTATTTACAAAGTGGACAACCTTTAAAAATAACTTTCCGATCCGATGAGACATAAAGCCTTTTAATCATATCGAAAAACATTATAAAGTCTTTATATTTAAATGATCGATATGAATAGTAATCTCAATCGGAAAATCGAAGAATTCTTTAAAGTTTGTTTTCACTTTGTAAAATTCTGATGCGATTGCGCTCAATCGCAATTGCATTTCGAATAAATTTAAAGTGTTTTGTTTCTTTTATATACTTCCGATGCGATGCGATTCATCACAATCGCATTTCGGAAGAAATAAAACATTGCATTATTTTGGTTTAAAACTCCGATGCAACGGACCCCACCTCATCGCAATCGCATTATCAGAGAAGTTCTTAAATGGTTCATTTCATTTTAAAATCTCCGATGCGATCTTCGCAATCAGAATTTGGTATGATTCTTATTTCATTTTCCTTTTTAAACGAATTACGATGCGATTATAACTTAAATATCCATTTATTATTATTCATCGTATTTCAAAGTTTGAAAAGGAAATATATCTATACTTATTTCGAAATATGCCAAATTTCCAATTGTACGATAACATTAACTCGCGAATCAAACGAATAAAAATTATTTGTTTTGTTATTGAATGCATGACTGGGACTCCCTAGGGGGAATTTAAGTTTTAAAACCACAGATATAATAAATACAAATCAGTGAATAAACCTTTTGTATAGTTGTTTTTCATTATTACATATTCACTTTGGCTGAAAGCTTCTCTTTGTCGCAGAGCAATAGAACATCCAATTTTTCTATTTGCAGAGAAAGAGAAATATTCCTTGATACTGAAATGTTGAAGAGATTCAGGAAATCGAAAGCTACCATTGATGCAAAAGCCCCTGTGATTACTATGCTGCCTAAAGAGAAACCAGTAAAACTTAAGCTGCTTACAGACAAATCTTGCCAAGGACTTGGAAAAATGACATGGGAAAATGTTTACAATCTATTAGAAAAGAAAAACCCTAGAGTTTTGGAAGCTAAGGCCATAGTTCCTGACGAAGCCGACTCAAACTCTAATTCTAAAAGTCCTCTTGGTTCATTGGCAAACTCATTTCTGCACTGAGTTGCTACTCAGGCAAACATTTTCCCATATTATATTGATGTTATTAGATGGGTAATTGATAATGTTTCTATCAAAGATGAAATTTTTTTTTCTACATTTGGAGAAATCTTTGGGTCATTCAGACCAGAAGATATCAAAGCAATGTATCACCTTCCTGACCCACAAAAGATTTATAACAAAGAGTTTATCAAAGAATTTGCCGCAAACAATGAAAATCAATCAGAGCCAATTAGAGAATGGAGAAGGGATCCTGAAAAGCACAGGCATGAGGCATCAGGTATGTACTCTGTGGAGTCTCTCTTGCCTCCATATTGTTATGCCGCATCTATGATGTGTAGATTGTTTGGTAATGATAACTCGGCTAGGTTTTCTATTCAAATGGTTTCGTTGATACATGCTGCTATTAATTCTAAGATAATTGATTGTGTGGTTATTTTGTCTAATAAGATATCCATTAGAGTTCTGGAGTACAGGAAAGACAAAAATTTAGGAAATTCCACTCCTTTTTACTTTTGTGCTTACATCCTAGATGCCCTCTGTTTCAATTCGGAATTTCCTTTATTAGGATGGAAATGGACTCCTAAAGAACCTGTCCCAATTCATATATATCATAAATTCTTATGGAAGGGGCATTTCATAGGTCATGTTTACAGAGTTTATCATGGTTTTCTTATTCCGATTTACCAAATCATTTTTGGCCGATTCCCTCCTAGACTTTCCAATAAAGCTAGAGTTGATTTGTCTTCTATTGGAGATTGGTTCGGGGAGGAAAAGTTCACATACGTCAGAATTTTTGGAAGTATTGTAGAGCCACACATCCTTCCTTTGTATGTTCCAGACAAACTGTTAGCGCAGTAAATTTCTTATCAGCTGACAGTAAAAGGTATGTCTATAACTTTAAAGAACAACAAAAAACTTATGTGGCCTACTTTTCCTTTCAAATGTGGTGACTATACTCTCAGAAATTTTGTCCATGTTGAAAAATAAGTTGTTAAGTTAATTGATCTTAAACTTTCAACAATTCTTGGAAGGAAATATGATCCTAGGAAGGTGGCATATGATTTTACTACCTCTATTTCAATTGCTTGGTTCGAACATGAACCAGATGTCTTTGATGATTTATTTGTTTCTGTAGATAAAATGTCCCAAGTTTTTGATTTGGCCAAGTCCAAAATTCAGGCCGAAGAAATGAATAATTTTTTATTATTTAGAAGTCAGAGGTTACTCAGAGTTCCTCTGGATCAGTTGAGGATTTCTACACAGGGATGTGAACCACAATAGAAAGATACAGGAAGTACATCTGGCAAAGAAGTAACGGGAACTAATCCTGTTTTGGAGAAGAAAGATGATAGCAACAAAGGTGACACTGGAAAGATAGAAACCGCTGCTAAAATTGATGTACAACAGTCTTCAGCTCAAGCAAGAAAGGAAAGCATAGGTACTGATGCCCATGTGCATATTGAAAAAAAAGGCACATATAGTAAAAATACTAAACATGCACCTAAAAGTGAAATAAACAATAGTGCAAATTCTCAACTTGGAGGACAAGAAGCTACTGAACTTATTGTTTCTCCTCATTTTCTGAGCCAATATGAAAAATTTTCCTAGCAAACAGGACAACAAAACACTCCCCAAGTTGATGATCCAAAGGACTAGGATGTAGAAATCATCCCTAAAAACCCCACAGGTGAAATCATGTTAAAGTTAGAAGAAATCCCTCCTTTGGATATATTTTACAGTCCCAAACATAGGGCTGTGGTGATAAAATAGAGGAAAAGGAGGAGAACTGATCAAGATGCACTTTTGGCATCATAGGGGGAATTCATGAATATTGTTTATAAGAATGTTGAGGTGAATCCATCTGAGGATCTTACCAAATTGTCTCAGTATGCAAGTGCCTATAGTGCTACTACTATAGATAAAGCCTCTTAAGTGACACAGTTGACGAAGAAAAAGGATGTGCAAATAGCCATGTTTGAGGAACACGTTGTAGAAAACCAACAAAATATCATTCAGTTAGAACAATGATTACAGGATGAAGAGCTCAAATCTAGACAATTAGAAGAGCAGCTGGCTATTGAAAAAGAGAAAATTGATTGGCAGACCCTAGAAAAGCAACAACAGCTAAATCAAGAAATAGAAAAATTACAATCTCTTCTACAAAATGAGTAAACTTCGAGGATTGAACAAGAAAATAGGTTTCAATCTAAATTAGATAAGTTCAAGAGTTATCCCAGTTTGGATCAATTAAAAAATGAAGCCTTGGAGACAAACAAATTATTGTCTCAACAAATAAATGAATTTTGTCTAAATATTGTAGAATCAGAATCTCTATGTGAGTTAACATCTTCCTTGATAGATGAAGGAGTCACTCTTAAAATTGAATTTGATGAAGTTGAAGAAAATATCTCCGAATTTATTTTATGGCAAGACTGAGAATGAGGGTGAAAAGCAGATCTTCCCAAGATTATGGAGAGACATAAAGAAATTATTTTTTCAGAATGGGAACATCGCTTGATCAAAGCAAAAAGGGCCACATCTAGAGCTAAAGGAATAATGAACAATGTAACATAGATGGTGAATGATAACTTATATGTAATCAATTTAATTGCAGATTGTAGTCCCGACTAATTACCTAGAGTAAAAGAAAATGATCACAGATGGAAACAAGAGATAATTAATAAAAATAAAAAAATTGGCCAATTACAAGGAATATCATGGGATACAATGTGGACTTATCTCATCAAGTCACATAGTCAACAAACATCAGTAAAATTTCTCTCAAATGTCATTGATTGCATCATTCCCGAATTCTCCGATGCCACATATACAGGGCAGTTGCACTCAAAGCTTAGTAATCCTGAAGAAGTAAAGGAAAAGCTCAAAATCTGCCATATTCACACATCAATCGTGACAGATGATCAATGAGTCAGTTTTCATCAAGATCACATTTCTATTTTATATATTTTTTAATTTAGATAGATTGTAGGAATAGTATTAGTTATTTTTGTTAAGTACCTATTTAAACCCCTTTCATGCATTTAGAGAAGGGTCATGAATTTGTAATATTTTGACTTGGAGATTACATTTATGTACTCCATTGACTCTTATATTTTTATAAAGGATCAAATCTGGTGATTCTCTACGAAATTGTCTTTAAGAATTGCATTTCTGTATCTTGGAGTTGATTTTACATTGAAGTTGCTGGATTTGGATATCAGATTGCATTGGAAAATATCAATATGGATATGGCATTTCTATCTATTCACTATTAGTTTCTTATGTTATATGATATTCCCTTTTAAATTTCTATCGTTTATGTGTATTCGCTTTATAACATTTCGTTATACATATCACACTACAAGAAAAAAGGACATTGGTGAGGGGCGAAAAATGTGGCCATACGCTCATTGGTGGCAGTCAAAAGAGCCTTCGTCACCAAAAACTAAATGTCACCAAAGGTGGCATCACTGAAAGTATAGGTGTTGTGGTGAAATTCAAGGTTCGCCACCCATAATGATTTATAATGACGGATAGTGACTGTCACCATTGCATATGAGCAATGGTGACGGACAATAGCCTTCATCACCAGAAATTTGAATGTCACCAAAGGTGGCGTCACCAAAAGTATGTGTTGTGGTGACATTCAAGGTCCATCACGAATATTGATTATAATGACGGATAGTGACTGTCACCATTTCATATTTGGTGAGGGTCAAAAAATTTCATGATAAGTTCATTGGTAACGCATATGAGCAATGGTGACGGATAATAGCCTCCGTCACCAAAAATTTAAACGTCACCAAAGGTGGCGTCGCCAAATGTATGTGTTGTGGTGACATTCAAGGTCCATCACGAATATTGATTATAATGACGGATAGTGACCGTCACCATTTCATATTTGGTGAGGGTCAAAAAATGTCATGATAAGTTCATTGGTGACTTCAAGGTCTATCACGAATAATGACTATAATGACAAACAGTGACCCTCACCTTTTCATATCAACAACAACGATTTATGGTGACAGACCTTTCATGGTTGTCACTATTGATGCGTATATATGGTGGCGTTCATTGACCCTCACCATTTCATATTTTGGTGAGGGTCGAAAAATGTCACCCATAAGCTCATTGGTGATGGTAAAAAGAGCTTCGTCACCAAAAATTGATCACTGCCATTCCATATGAATATCAGGGCACGATGGAATCGAACCACCAACCTCCTGCTTGTAAAGTAGGTGCTCTTCCATTGAGCTAGCACCCTTTAAAGAATTAGAATCTAGTGAAGAGATATACAAATCAGGACTGAAAAAGTGTGCAAATACTGTGACATGAATTTCCAAGTTAATTATCTGAAGTCTAAAATGGTGTATATCTGCATAG